>JAQHUG010000081.1:1176839-1206064 GCA_028555095.1 Dicrostonyx torquatus
AGTGCAATATTCTATGTTCTTGACCGCAGTGCTATTTCTATGTTCTACCTAAGTGCAATATTCTATGTTCTTGACCGCAGTGCTATTTCTATGTTTGGCTTTCATATGGTTCATAGTCACAAAACATAGAACTGTATTTTTAGTGTGTTGTAAAAGTTTTCTCCAAAACTACATGATTACATTATCACCAGTTAACAGAGGTCTGATGCATACTAAACATTTAAAACATTCTTTCTCAATACAGCATGATTTGCTATCTAGTGCTGTCAAAATGCTATAAATCAGTGCAGTCTTCATAATAGCATATGGCAAAGTCATGACTGTTTAACACAGGTAGCAAGTTACCTGCACAATTTTGTGTAAAACTGGATTTGCAGCTGAAGGCGAGTCAGGCCTGTTTATGGAATGGGTTAAACTTGAAATATGAGAAAATAAGCTTGAGAATTTTAGAAATAGATGGTATAAGTGTAGCAAAGACCCACGAATTCTATTTTACACAGGCCATGCTTCGGAATAATACTTTGTAAGCATTTTTACACATTTATCCATTCTTGTGATAAATATATAGATCATCACCAAATTCAGCAGATGCCTACCCTAAATAATGCAGTAGACTGGCATACTGTGTGACTGTCTTGCCAATTATGGACACCAATAGTCATTTTTACAAATAAATTTAAAGAGACTGAGAGCAGAGGTCTGTGTTAGTTAGATTTTTGTCAACTTGACACAGGTTAGAATCACTTAGGAAGAGGAAAGCTTAGCTGAGAGAATGCCCATTCTGACTAGTTTTCTGTCACTGTGACCCAAGGTAGGGTCATCAGAAAGGAGGGAGCATCAGTTGAGAAACTACTTCCATATGATTGTGCCATTGGCAAGCCTACGGGGCATTTCCTAGAGATTGTTGATGGAGGGCTCAGCTACTGTGGGGGTGGCCATCGCTGGGCTAGGGCTCCTGGATTCTTTTAAGAAAGCAGTCTGTGCAAGCCATGAGGAGCAAACCAATAGGCATGAATCTTTAATGCCCTCTGCATTGGCTCCTGCCTTCAGTTTCGTGCTCTGCTTGAGTTTCTGTCCTGATTTCTTCAATGGTGAACAGTGGTGTGGAAGCAGAAGCCAAATAAACCTTTTGCTTCTCACCCTGCTTTGTTCTTGGTGTTCCATCACAGCAAGTCAGTGGCTGTGCTGCATTTTCTTCATTAGTGATTGGTGTGAGAAGGCCCAGCTCACTGTGGGCAGTGCTTCCCCTGACCTGGTAGTCCTGGGGTGTATAAGCAAGAAGCAAACCATGAGGAACAGCAGTAAGCAGCACCCACCGTGGCCTCTGCATCAGCTCCTGCCTCCAGGTTCCTTTCCTGCCTGAGTTCCTTCCCTAACTTTACTCAGTGACTTTGACTAGGAGGTGAAAGATAAATAAACCCTTTCCTCCCCAAGTTGATTAAACCTAACTAAGATAAAGCCAATTCTGAAGGTAACTCAGTTGTTACAAATTATCTGGGGTTGCTTTTGTGCTTCACTGTAGGGTTTGGCTGCCCAGTGGAAGCTATAGGACCTATACATCACTATTGACCTTCTATGTAAAAAAAGAATATTCACTATTGACCTTCTATGTAAAAAAAAAAAAATCTGCCAATTTCTAACTTGAAAACAGCAAACTTGATACTCTAGTCTCTCTTCCCTTACACACTATAGAATCTTTTTCGTTGTCAATCAAATAAATATTTCCCAAGCTTTTTGAAAATATTCTTCCTCTCATGTGTATGCTGTGTCTTCTCTATGTGCCTAGAATATTTTTAGACATACATGACTCAAATAAATGAGCATTTAAGGAGCTTCTCTTCTAATTGGAACGTATTTACATTTATTATTTTTCTGGATCTAACATTCAATGAGCATTAATTTAGTTTTTACTAATATGTATAAACCACTGTAGTAAGGCCTTGAGAGATTCGCACACTAAGAGAAGAACCATCCCAGCCCTTAGCAATTTATATCCTTCCTCTAAGCAGTGATGGTACAGATGAGAAGGTCTAGATGGAACAAAGGTGATTCTTGTCAGCTTCGCTGGAGATTTAGGACAAGGTTGCTGAATCTTTAGGAAGATGCTTGTAATGACAAGATGCAGGGAAGTGTTTTGTTCGTGCCTTCCTTTGGAAGAGGTTGTTTACTAGCATTCATTTGTTGAGTCCTGTACTGCTGTTGACAGATAACTGTGGGAATGGCAAGACCATATTGGCATCTGACTTCTCTCCTGTTATTGCTGTCATGTAAGAAAGAAATGCAACATCATGCGTGACCACACCATTGCAGAGAAAGAAGTGTGAGCAGGAAGCAGGCAAATTAGATTCTCATTCCACCCAGGCCCAGAGCCCCTCTCCTTCTGTCCACCCCGTGACCCCAACAGGACAAAAAAGGATCCAATTTCTAGAAACCTGTCAAGAGTCCAAGCAACCCAGTGCGGACAATTTTAAGAGCACAATGTAATATAAAAATATGAGAATATAATAGTGTGCTAAGCTGACCAAGTTGATTGAACAGAGCCTGATCTCTGTTTATATTTAGAATTCAAGTCAAAGTCAAGCCCAACACACTCTCACTGACTCTCTGTAGACAACAGAAGCATTTCATGGCCTCTTTTCCACCCAGCCTAATTGAGTTTCTGAAGGAAATGCAGTCTTCCTCACAGCCCCAGCTGTTTCAAATAGAACAGAATGTCCACAGTGAGCCAGTAACACAGCATCACTAATCTGAATTCACAGAGGAGCGTGGTTTGCTCAAAAACCCTCCATTTGTTACCTTTATCCATACTAAATATATGGTTTTAATTAACATTGGGATTTTTTTTGGTAAAATCACAGGTGGTGTACCCTTTTCCATTCTTCCTCTTTCTGAGAAGAAAACGGTGGGTTTTTTTAACTTATTGTTGAAGAGTTGGTGTGCTGCTTCTATTTGAAGAAGCAGCTGTTTTACAGGATTACAGGAGCGAGGTGCTGTGTTGATAATAGCTTCCACAGTCTTTATGAAGGGAAGGCAGAAGTTGCCCAGGCCCTTGGCTGTGTTTGTTCAGTGTAAGCATGTGTGTGATATAAGTCCCTGGCTTGCTCCTGGAAGTCACTTCTCGCTCACTGAATCTCTCTGTAATTTGTTTATGCCTCGCTCATAGCAATTAATAGCATTCATTCTGCACTTTCTCGAGTCAGCTATTTCTGGCTCAAATCTGCAACACTAGCTTCTAAAACATGCTGTGTGCAACTAGTGCAATCCAAGATTGTAGGTAATGCATAAACATTCTAGTTTTGATACTCTAAAATGCACGACCAGTGTAATAAATACAAGTTCATGGACATTGTGGGAATAGTAGGAGCAACCATGGGAGAGTTTAAGAGAGCATTAACCCTTTTATCACTATTATGTCATTTGTACCTACCTTTTCCCATCTTTGATAAGACACTAAATGTCGATTGCTATGTAGATTTATCACTATGCATCCCTCAACCCAACCAATCTGTCACTCTTTGGATAGAGCCTTACATAGTGTGTGAAGTAAAATTTTAAGAACATATAGAAAACAATTGTATAAATATAAATGAATATGGAAGTTTAAGAAATGCCCTTTGTTGTATGGCATGGCATTTTAGTAAGGGACTTTCTGTTTTACTCTTGACCCCAGAGTAAAGAGCAAGCATACATAATAAATTGTTGATTATATTGTAGGTTAAAACAGTGTAGAAGTCTAATGAAAGTCTAATTGCCATTTTTTCCAGTAATTCTTGGGTGAAACATCCAAAACTTTGTTTGGAAATCAAATCATGTGGAAATATGAATCATTGTATTCCTTTAACATCATCTGGACTTACATGCTGCCGTATTTAACTACATGATTTCATTTTGTTTTTTTTTTAAGTTAAACAAAATATTTTTCCATTCAAAAATTTCCACTTCCCCCTTCTCCCATTACCCTCCTGCTCCCTCCCCCACTCATCCTCTTCCATCCCCCTCCAGCCTTAAAAGAGGGCAGGGTACCCTGCCCAGTAGGAAGTCCAAGGCTCTCCCAGCTATATTCAGGCCTAGGAAGCTGTGCATCCATATAGACTAGGGTCACAAAAAGCCAGTACATGCAGTAGAAACAAGTCCCAGTGCCTTTATCAATGGCTTCTCAGTCAGCCCCCATTGTCAGCCACATTCAGAGATCATTTGATCACATGCTTGTTCAGTCCCAATCCATCTGGGTTTGGTGAGCTCCCATTAGATCAGGCACACTGTCTCAGTGGGTGGGCCAACCTCTCACGGTCCTGACTTCCTTGCTCATCTTCTCCCTCCTTCTGCTCTTCAACTGGACCTTGGGGCTCAGTACAGTGCTCCCGATTTGGGTCTCTGTCTCTATTTCCATCCATTGCCGGACTGAGATTCTATGGTGATATTCAAGATAACATCAGTGTGATTATGGGACAAGGCTAGTTCAGGCACCCTCTCCTCTGATGCCCAAGGACCTAGCTGGGGACATCCTCGTGGACACCTGGGATCCCCTCTAGAGCCAAGTCTCTTGCCACACCTAAAATGGCTCCCTTACTGTAGATATCTTCTCCCTGCTCCTGTATCCTCCCTTCCTCCTTCTCAGCCCTCCCACTCCCCCGAGCACTCCCCATTCCTTCCCTACTGCCTTCTCTTTCCCCCTTTTCTTTTCCCCCAAACCACCTCTACCCCATGCTCCCAACTTTTGCCCGGTGTTCTTGTCTGCTTCCAATTTCCAGGTGGATTTATATTTTTTTTTCCTTTGGGTTTACCTTGTTATTTGGCTTCTCTAGACTCGTGAACTATAGGCTCAATGTCCTTTGTTTATGGCTAGAGTCCACTAATGAATTTTTTTAAAAAAAAATTCCAAATTGAACTGGATCTTTTTTTCTTAATCTGAAAACAGTTATGGATCAGAAGTGATAACTCAGTTAAGCACATTAATTTTTTTATCCTACTATCGCTTTATGCTATATACCCTAGCTCTTTGGCATAGAATATAAAATTTTATACAACTGTAAATAATGAAATAATTACATTTGCTAATATTGATAGAAAAGTCCAAAGGAGCCATCTAATGGTCTTATCTAGCACAGTATTTTCTTGTGTTTTAATTAGTTCTTTGAGAATTACATACAATATACTTTGATCATATTCAACCCCCCAGCAATCCTCCCAGATTGACCCGGCCTTCAGTACCCACAAAACTTGGTGTCCTCTTTCCTTTTTATTTTTAAACTCATTAAGTCTAGTAAAACAGTACTTTCATGAATCTGTAACTCTATGATGAAGGTCACCAACGTGAGGTTATTGTATTGTTGAATAGGTTTAGATTTCCTGCAGAAAAGATGGGTTGCATAGTTGACAGTTCCATTCAGATCAGTTCAGGTGATAAAGTATTAGTAGGGAGACTACTGAGAAGTGGTCTGTCACAATGCCTTAAGTGTAGCTTCTTGGGATGGCTCATACTTATAGCTCCTGCACTCAAGGCTGAGGTAGTGGGATTGTAAGTTAAAGGCAGCCTAGGCTACGTGACTTTCTCAACAAAGAAAAAGAGAAAGGAATACCAAAAGAACCTGCAGCTGTAAGAATAGCCATCTCCTATGTGCCAACATACACACAGTAAGCAGATTTTAATCTCAGTGTATCATCATATATTGCTATTACCTACCCTCTTACTACAGGTGACACTTTGGTAAAAGGTGGAGGATTGTGGGTAGATAAGTAGAAACGTGGGTTGCTGGTGAAAGTCAGAGCCCCACCCTGGTGATTAAAATCTGAACTAGCAGAGTTACAAATTGAGACCTGAAGTGCAAACTGTAGGGGAATGTCCAGTTTGACCTTTTCAACAGAATGAAGTTTCCTGAGGAAGAAGTTGACCTCCCTGGAGCACTGACGGAATACAGATGGTCATAGTGGAGTGGAGAGAGCGCATTATTTGACAAAAGGAGCTTAGGAAAACATTCCTGCCACAGATCCAGAAATACATGCATTTTAGTTACCTTTTCTCCAGGGGGAAGAGATTGATGAAACCTTAAAATTAAATGTGTCACTTAGAAACTGTGAGCTGACAGTGTCCCTCGGAGGGAAGCGTTTGGTGTACATTGCTGGGTAGCAGTCATTAGATGTCCCCTTAGCGGAGGAACTCTGTCAAGTTGGAGCTGCTTTGAAGAAACCAATTACAATGTGAGTTATGAAAGAGAAGTGGAAGAAGCCCAGGGAAAATACTAGAAACTGCAAGTTCTTTCATCCATTGAATTTTTGCAGAGAGCTAACTGGGTTATTCAGACTTAAGACAGCAATAAAAACAGGGCCTTGTTTTAAGGATAAAAGAATTGTAATAAGGCAGAAGCCAGGATTATTAACATTGCAAAGAATCTTTCTTTTTAATAAGTATTTTCTTCTTGGTACTAAAGTGCTTGATTACATATAATAGAAATTAAAAAGAAGCGTTGAATTTTTGATCACCTTGTAAAATATATTTAAATTGAGATTCCACATATTAAATACCAATATAGGAGTGTAGGAGCAATGTAGGAAAAGAAGGTACTCTTCATGCTCTGGCATGTTGATTGTTGGAAGGGATTATGAAATAATTTTCTCTTATAATTCAGTTTGACTGATTAATTTCACAGGTTCTGTTTCAAGATGATATGGAAAATTTGAACAATTTTTAAAAGATTTTAGTTTTTTTAAGTGTGTGTGTGTGTGTGTGTGTAAGTATGTGTAAGTACTTGTGAAGGTCAGAAGGGGGTCGCAATCCCTTCTTTCTGAGGTTACAGGGGTTTTGAGCCACCTGATATAGGCACAGGCAATTAAATTTACATCTGAACTCTTAACGGCTAGGTCATCTCTTTAGCTCTCTGTGACAGTATTTTGTAGACGTGAAATGTTAAAACTTAAAATATGTAGTTAAGCCTCCACAGTTCTTGCATGTAAAGAAAGAAAGTGAATATTTGAGTCACGAGTAAGCCATGTGAAAGGAAGGAGTAATTCTTCCAGCGGAGCCTCGGAACACATGGAGCAACAACTACCAACAGAACGATAAACAACAGTGAACCTAGACTTCGGAATGTTACCATTTCTCTTCTCATAATTGATGCCATTAGCAGAAGAATCAATGAAGACTAGAGTTGCACCACCAGCCAACAACAAAATATTTGAAAGTTTCAGCTATATTCTGGGTGATAAAAATTATTTAAAATTTTTTAAGATGATTAAAATCATAAGGATTATCCACAGTGAGATAAAACCAAAAATCAATAGCAAAAAGCTGTCTGGGAAATACCCAACTACTTAGAAATTAAACATCATACTTGTAACTAACCCATTATATAGTTGTAACTAACTAACCCAAAGAAGCAAGCCAGAGGAAGCTAAAAATATTTAACTATATTAAAGTAAAAACACAACTTACTGAAATTTGTGGGATCAACAACTGCAATGAAGCATGAAAAATATACCATCTAGTGATTTCACATCTAGGAAATTACAGTATGAACAAGCCTCTTTGTAGCAATGCATCTGCATAGGGTTTGCTTATAGTAGGAATAAAAACCTGACTAAACCGTAAGAGTGGATATTAAGAATGTAAATTAAGCTATGATATATAATGGTGATGATGGAAATACAGTGATTTTACAAAAAGCAGAAGACTTATGGAGATGTATAATAGATCCTATGTTCTATTACATATATGCAGTGACTTGAGGAATGAGAGGGAAACAGGAATCCTATTATAGAAGTGTTTATATGTATATATACTTTTTATTTTTACCTCTTTATTTACATTTATGTATAGTATATGTGATTCAAAAAACAAACAAACAAACAAAAAAACTGGTTGAGGTACAAGAAATGGCAGTGAATTCACCAGGTAGTGAGGCCTTCCTACAAGGAGACGTGTTTGTGACATCTCCTTAGACCATCTTGCTGACAGTTGCCTGATGTGAACTCTCCAGACACCAGCTATCTTTAGCTGGTTTTCCCACTGTATGTTTCAGATGATAGACCCACCTTATCATCATCTTTCTCTTTACACAACTTGTGTTTTCTTCCAATGATATTTAAGAAATTTAACCTTGGACCAGAATGATGACTTAATGGATTGAGGCCTTTGCATGCAGGCCTAATGATATGAGTCCAGTCCCCAGATTCCTCAAAGATAGGAGGTAAATACCAACTCTAGAGTTTTGTCTTCCAATCTCTACAAACACACAGCTTCAAATGCTTAGAACTTTGGGTGCATACACAAATATATTAATTTAAAAATTAAATTTTCAAGTAAAAAGTGTAGGCTCTGCCCACATTTAGACTTCACTTCAGAATGCTATGACCATGAGGTCCTCTTCCTTCACTTCCTAAGCACTTTTTGAATCACTCGGTCCTCCTTGCTACTACCCATGTAGTAGAGTCTTCATTGAGCTCTACTCAAATAGTTCCCTGAACATTACCTCCAAGGGGCATCTTCTTTAGACTCAATTCCATGTTTGTCTTTCTGTTTTTTACTGTTATTAGAGTGCATATCATGCTTCTAATTACACCACATTTAAAGTAGTTTATTTGTTTAATGATGCTGTTCTTTTTTGGAAAACTGAACGTTTCCTCATCACACAGTACAATATCTTACTTGTTCCTGCCCCAGCACATAGTACATTCTACCTCTTATTATTGTTGAATGAATCAGGGAGGGAGAGTAAAAACCATAGTAAATAATTTTAAAAGAATCATAAAAATTGCAATTTCACTTCTTATTTACTGTTTTTAATCTTTTTAACCAATGAAATTCTTTGAGGTTGTCCTCTAATAGTTAATGAAGACACATTTATGTAATATATGAGGACAGGGACCTATTTTGTATATTTTAATTAAATATTCGTTGGATGTGTAAGACCATATTAATATAATCATACAGGAAGCAGTCTGATAAAATGCATTTTAAATGTAAAATTGTTTTATTGAACCACTATTTCCACCTAAGAATTTGCCATAAGGAATAGACCTAAATATGGAAAGGATTGCATATTTAAAGGTAATTCTCTCAGTGTTATTTATTGGTGTGCCCACTGGATAGTGTGCGAGTAACACTTAGTTGGATTCTGATAATGTAATGACTTCAAAATGTTTTCACCTAAATGCAGAGAACATATAGCTTTGTAAATGTGTCTCTAAAGCCCTTTTGTGTATGTGTCGTGAAGAAAGCTGGAAAGAAATGTCATGCTGCACAGCAATGAGTGATTTCTTTCTTCTTCATTTAAGCCGTTTGTTTTAGTTTTGGCAATGATTGTTATCACTAAGCTGTGCATGTGTAATGTAGCTTGTGTATTAAGGTCCAGTTTCACGGTCAGTACATTTACATGATGCTCTTTTGTCCGTGTATCTTTTGATCATGGAACTGAAGTGTGCTGCTTTCTTTCTCAGGATGACAGGCCCTTTTCTGGAGGTTCCCACATCCGTGGCCTAGATCACTCAACCTCTTGGCAGGATGGCAGTTACTTCCTGTCTAGTCCACACTTCAACTGTAAGTAATAAAGTCTATTACCAGTTATTAAATTGGATTTGTAAAAGAAAGTATAACTCATGGGGAAATTAAATTTTAAAGCTAGTACATGATAGTAATATTCATGCTAAAGTTTGAGAAAGTTTTCATTATGAATTATAAAAATATTTTTAAAAGTCCCCCAAGAGCACCTCTGATGGTACCCAACTCACTGAATTGAAACATGGAATTTTTTTTTAGACTTCAAACTTTTTAAAGAAAAGTTAATTATCCAAAGTAAAAATGTCTGTTAAACCAATTTTTGGTTTAAAGATAGTTAACTGTAGATGAGCAGATAAAGTTATCTTATAATAAAATAGAAATCATCAAAACAGGAAGATATTTGCATGTAAATAGTCATAAATATTGATTTGTACAAAGAGTAAGAAGACATACATGCCTACACACTACATTTCACTTTTTCTACCCTGTGGCAATAGTAAGATGTGATGATTCGCTAGCCCAGGACCCAGTTACCTCCAAGCTTTCTCTCTTGCCTTCTGTAGTGAGGTCTTCCACAGCATCCAATGTCTACGCCTTGTGCTTCAAGTGATATGGGATTCCCCTATGTATGCTGTGAATATGTTTTATTGCCATTAGTTAAGAAGCTGCTTTTGGC
The DNA here is from genome assembly GCA_028555095.1 of Dicrostonyx torquatus. NCBI lineage: Eukaryota > Metazoa > Chordata > Mammalia > Rodentia > Cricetidae > Dicrostonyx > Dicrostonyx torquatus. Next base: position 1,187,009 of record JAQHUG010000081.1, read on the forward strand.
CAATGGCTTAACAGAATAGAGCTAGGCAGGAAAACTAAACAATGCTGGGAGAAAGTTGGCAGGGCCAGGGAGAAGCCATTTAGTCACCACTGGAGACAGATGCCTCTGCTAGAGCCCACTGAAACATTGCTGGTTGGCCACGACCTCATGGTGATGCACAGATTAACGGAGATGGTTCATTTTAGGATGTAAGAGCTACCTAGCAATACGCTTAAGCTACTGGCCAAACAGTATTGCAAATAATATAGTTTCTAAGTGATTATTTCAAGTCAGGGCTGTTGGAAAATGAGCTAGCGGCCTCCAACAACATTGAAGAAGTCATCAGTCCTATGGTTTTAAAAGTGTTTTCTATTTTAAACACCCAAAACTCAATACAAAATTTTTAAATAAGACAACAAATAAATAGATTTTTTTATAATTTGAGTAACTTTTGATTTACTGATTTTTTTTAATCCCTTCCATTACAGACTGAACTCAATGACAGCACGAGTGATGTCTGCTTTGTTCACCATTGCTTTCTTAGCTCGCCACATAATTTTTGGCACATATTAAAAGCCCAATTAATGTTCAATTAAATTAGGTAAATGAATATACAAGTCTTTTTTGAAGTCTACTTTTATCTAAGCCATCGGGATTCAAATATTATTTAATAGATTCTAATTTGCATAATAATTTAGTTCTTCAATTTATCATGGGCCTGGAGGGTTATACATTAAATTTGATAATTCTGTCATTTAAAATAGCTAGCCTGCTATAAAATAATATATCAGAATAAGTCTAAAGAAGTAGGTCAAATTTAAAGGTGATATCTCTCATTTTTGCTTATTTATATTCATGGATTCATTTAATAAATATTTATCAGTTTCTGACAAATGGTTTGGTTTTCATTACATCATGATTATTTTATTCCCAAAGCTAAGCATTTTCTCTTTCCCATCTTAATCATTTTACTAAGTGATTTTGTATCTGTGTGAACCCTCTGCTATTCTGATGTTGCGGCCACTCTTCAATATGGATTACATCTCAAGTTGGATATAGCATTGCAGAATCTGGTGTATGGCCCTGCCAGAATTTGCATCTCTCACATTAAGTAATGTAAAACTTTCCTCAGATTATATGGACATTGGAAGTCCCACCCACTGATACACTGAAGAGCCTGGAGATAGCCACCAGGAGTGGAGAAGAGCAGCCATTTTCCACTGCTGCTTAATTCTGTTTAAATGGCTCCTAAAACAAAGCAGTTAGAAGACATGTTATAGGAACAATCAAGGTTGTTAGAATTATATATAATATTACATAATAGGCATTCAGAGAGACTACATTTAGCTTTTGATTGTACCATCTTGTAATCAGCCTTGATTGTTTTTCTTATTAAGATATATTTCTCATAAGCAGATGTGGGGTTCTATTCAAATGTAGTGGTTCAAAAGTAAATAAAATTATTAAGTATAGGAAAAGTTATCATTGCAACATTGTCTGAATGAAGAAATAATTGTCACTGCTTGTATTATAGGATGTAAAAAATAATTAAATTCCTCCATTTATTATTTGAGCCTTATAGTTTACTCTTTTTATTGACAAGTTTTATTTATGATTTTTCTGCCATGGTTATCTTCATCTTCTCAATACTTTTCGAAATTTAGTTAACGCTGGAACTTCTGTTTTTGTAACAGACTAATTCCACTTAGAAAAATTATCCTCTAACTTCTGTTTTTACTGAACAGCCTTAAATGGAAAACTGCCATTCCCAGCAGAGAATAGAACAGAACCTTTGTCAAATAAGATAATTAGAGGTGTCCTCAGATATTAAAGCTAGAGACTAGAAGAGGGAATACAGGCTTAAAAAGGTCTCAGAATTATAAAATAGAACATAAAAATGAAAGAAACTAGACAAATGGGAAATAAATCTAGGAAAACATGAAGCAAAAGAAGTGGGGGCAGGAAGAATGGGATAATAGAAAAAAATAGGTTTTTAGAAAAACCAAGGGATGCCAAGATAGTTCAAGTGAGTCAAGACACTTGCCACTAAACCTGGTGAACTAAGTTCAATTTCTGGGGCCCACATGATGAAAGAAAGAACAAATGTTCGAAGTCTGTGCACTGACCTCTACCTGGCGTACTGTGGCATGGGTGTAACTACAATCACATGTTCCGTCTCTCTCTTTTGTCTGCCTGCCTGCCTGTCTATGTCTCTCTCTCTCTGTGTCTCTCTCTGTCTCTCTCTCTCTAACATACACACACACACACACACATACACACACATACACACACACACACACTAATAAATATAATTCACAAATTTGGAAATCAGGAAGGGGCTGGGGAAATGGCTCACTGGCCCTTCTTTCAAATGACCTGAGTTTTAGTTCCCAGCATCCACACTGTGGCTCACAGCTGTCAGTAACTCCAGTTCCAGGGTATCCAAGTTTCTTGTTCTGGCCTCTGCAGGCACCAAGTATACACATGGTGCACAGACATATATGCAGGAAGAACACTACTAAACCTAAAATAAAACAGTAAAACAAACCTTTAAAATTCAATTAAAAATAGATAAGACATGGTTCACAGATTTGGAGTTTGGGGAGAACAAAGGAAGCATGCAGACCAAGGGTGAAAGGGCTTGACCAAGCAATCTATGATGCATATGGCACCAGACACTTCCTGAGGCCCTTGTTTCCTCACCCCTTGCTTTTATGGAAATACATTGAGGAGAGGGAGGTTAGTGTCTTTCATCTTAGTGTCCCTGAAAATGGAATCTTCCATTGACACTTACTTGATGGAGGCTTTGGCTGACTATGCAATTCTAAGTTTGACCAGCTACAAAACTCCAAGTTGAAAATTATTTTCCTTATGAGGGCACTGAGAAAAACACTTCTCCCAATCCAAGATTGCTGTTGAAAATCATAAATATTTTTCTCCTATCTTTTAAAGTCCTCTTCTGTCTTCTCCACCCCCTTCCCTTCTGCATTCAGTTTCCCTGGTGTAGGAGGTTCTTCTGTCTGTGTGTTGCCTCCATTGATTGAATAAAGAAACTACCTTGGCCTTTTGATAGGGCAGAACTTAGATAGGCAGGGAAGATAGAACGGGATGCTGGGAAGAAGGACAGTGTGGTAGACGCCATGAAACTCCTGCCTGGATTCTAACACTGGTTAGAATCTTTCCTGGTAAGCCACGACCTTGTAGTGTTACACAGATTGATACAAATGGGTTAAATCAAGATGTATGAGTTATCTAATAAGAGGCTAGAACTAATGGGCCAGGCAGTAATTTAATTAATACAATTTCTGTGTGATTATTTTAGGTGTAAGCTAGCTGGGCGGGATGGAACAAAGGGCCCTGCACTCCCCACAACAGTTTGGTGCCCAGTTTCCTGGCCTGGGAAACTTGGAAGAGCGCTGCTCTTGAAGGGCCCTGCACTCCCCACAACAGTTTGGTGCCCAAGTTTCCTGGCTTGGGAAACTTGGAAGAGCACTGCCCTTGAAGCCCATTGACTTTGTGGTTTTGTGTTATTCATTCTTCTATCTTCAGGATTGGTGAGCCCTTAAATGGGTACTCACTTTTGTCCTTTTATTGGAAATTGCTTTTCCCTTGTAATATATCCTGATTATGGTTTCTCCTCCCTCTACTCCTCTAAGCTACTTCCTACCTCTCCTCTCTTTACATCTCTACCCCATTTCTATCTCCCATTATGAAAAAAAAAATCAAAGAGGCTTCTGTGGTTCTGTGGAATAGTAATAAGAATGAATATAATAAGATAAAACAAAAACTAACACATTACAATTGAACAAAACAAACCAACAGAAGGAAAAGAGCCCAAAAGAAAGCAGAGAACCACTCATTCACACATGCAGGAATCCATGGAAACAGCAAACTGGAAGGTTTAGTGTGTAGTGCAGAGGCCCTGATACAGAGCCATGAAGGCCCAGTGCATGCTGCCTCAGTCTCTGTGAGTTCATATGACCTTTGAGCCTTTTGATTTAGAAGGCCTTCTTTTCCTGGTGTCCTCCATTCCCTGTGACTCTTAGACTCTTTCTGCCTCTTACGCAGGTTTCCCTGAACTCTGAGGGGAGAGATTTGATGGAGACATCCCACTTAGGACTGAATGGCCCAAGGTCTCTCACTCTCTGCTTTGTGTCTGCCTGTGAGTCTCTATATTTGTTCCTGTCTGCTTTCCTGGCCAGGGACAGTACTCACACTTTTTTTAAAAAACAATTTTTCTTGATTCTTTGGGAATTTCACACCAGATACCCCAATCCCAATCATTTCCCAATCCCTCTACATCTGCCCTTCACCTTTGTAGCATCCCCCCCCAAAATGAAACCTTTAATAAGAATATTATTAAAATACAAACAAACAAAAACAAAAAACCCAAAAGACCAAAAAATACAAAAGCAGGCAAACAAAAGAGCAGAGAACTGTCCTTGCCCCTCACCTGCTGCAGCACTCAAGGGAGTGGCCTCTGTACCTCGCCGGGACAATACAGTAAAGCTGGTTCTGAAGCTGTAGGTGTGAGAGAGAGGACCCTGAGGGCATGAAAGAAGGATAACCAGTCATTGTTGCAAAGGGTGAACTAGCCTGGACATTGCCAGGTCACCCTGGTCATGGGTCATGACGATAAGGGAGAGCTGGTGGGCTGGCCGACAACACTACAACTACCCAGCCCAGAACTAGGGTTATGAGTTGGCCCACCCCCAAATCCACTACATCTGTGATCTGCTGGAGCACATCAAGGGGTTTTACCTGTGGACCTAAGACAGGTCAACACAACGCAGGCCAACAACAAGACATCCAAGAGGAGTCCCAGTGAGGGCCCAGCACCAATAGTGTAGTAGAAACCAGAGTCCTTGAACCAGATCAATGACTCTTGGAAATGAACACTTCCTAGTAAAGATACATGGATATAAAGGTAAACTGTGTGACTCACTGTGTATCATACTGCAGCTTCTTTTCTTCTCTTAAGATTTGTCTTATTTTTTGCGGGGAGGAGGTTGCAAGAGCAGAGGGCAGATATGAAGGGATACGGAGATGAATGGGGTTGAGATGAATGATGTGAAAGACACAAAGAATGAATTTTTAAAAAGTTAAAAGACAAACAATTCCCTCCTCCATCTCTCCTACCTCTCCATCTCCTCTTCATTCATCTTAGTGGCGTTGGGAGCTTTGACATGTTACTAAGTAAACACTTTTGTCCAGGCAGCGTAAAGTGTTGTTGGTTGGGTTACAGGCCTCTTGCTTCTGGTACACCATCAATACTGGATCCTCACCAAAACTCCTGCAAGATATTCTACTGCTGCCCAGAATCATGGGGATGCTGTGGCTGCAGTTCCTCAGGACCAGTCCCTTCACAAAGTGCAGCACGTCATAGATGGGGTAGATGTTGGGAAGAATAAGCCCAAATCATGCATGTGTGCCTGGGTGGGAGCTGAGCTGGTCAGTCCAGATCTCTGGGGTCATCCCCCTCCAGTGAGGAGTGGAGCCAGCTCGTCCACACTCATGCTTAATAAATCTTCTCATAGTAAACAAAGATCCTACTTAGAAAATCCTTAGGAAGCAAAGAAATTACAGATTATCTTGTGCACCTTAAGACTTAGGGAGGAAGAAAATAAAACTTCCAAAACAGAAATGTGGAAGAGTTAATTGAGGCATGCGGGGCAAATAGTCGTAGAACAAAAGCATTTTAAAATTAAGGTATGAGTCAGTTAATAAACTTGGGGAGAGAAATAAAATGAGAAATATTGTCACAGTTTACCTATTAGGTGTTTTCTGAGCTGTGTTTATTTACATGACCATGAAAATATAAACACTCAGTATTGACATAATTGAAACTTCAGCAATAGCTATTTTAGGATGGGTGTGAAGAAGTGGGTGGGTGTGGATAATGTTTAAAAATGATAAATCAGAAATTAGACTTTTTTATATAAACAGAGCAAAGAATGACATTTAAAGAATTGCTCGCGTTTGCCTCTGGAGGATTTCAAGCGATGCAGTGGGAGACTCCTGGTATTCTCTACAATACTTTGAAACTCTTTGATGTAGAGATGTACACTTTGGTTAGACCATGAGTCTTATAAAGACAAATGCTACCACAAAAACCTCAGTTTTTATATCTGACCAGCAAATGTCCAATTTTCTTATTAACTTCTAAATTGAGTGTAAAATCTGGCTTTGGAGCTCTGAACCATCTCAACCTGTGTGGAAACTTGGCAAAGAGATGACTACAGCCTTGTTGACGTGGACGGACATTCCTTTCCGGGTCCACAGAGCAGGCACTTATTGCTTGTGATGGAATATGAACTGCATGAGGCCCCTTTTGTCCCGTGCCATGGAGGCCAAGGCAGTCATTCTGCCGACGTAGGGGCTCTGTCAAACTGTGACCAAACCAAGCACAGAAACATGGACCATAGAAAAAACAAAGGAAATGGGAAGACACTGCATAATTTGTGGTCTCTCAAATGCTCCAGCATTAATGACAGTTTGTTTTAAGAAGTAATTTATGTCAGCTTTGTGTAGTTCAGGTCAATTCATGAGAAGGTAGATTCCCTCTGCCAGGAAGAAGGGAAGAAATGTATAAATTGTAAGTTTATATTGCCATTGGAAATAAGAACACAGAAATCCATTATTAAAAGCATGATCACTAGCAAATTTATCCTGGCTGGCTAGAAGCTGTTGCCCTGAGTCAGGATCCTCTTTTAGAAGACTGGTTCCATTACCTTCAGCCTGTAGACAGTGGGGGCTTAGTTAAGAGAGCGTCACAATGTCGGCTTTGGGAGCCGTCATTTTCACTTTTTATAAGTGGCAACTGGCCGCTGGTCTCCATGTGTAGCTCCTTTGAGATGAAAGGCACACGACCCCAGGGCAGGTCCCTCTCCGGGCTGAGACTAGTCTAGACTTGAATGAGGTCTATAGCACTTTGGTGACTCCTAGAACTCTCCAGCCTTTTGAGAATAACATGCTTAATTTCTGTGGAATTAGTGTTTCCAAACCAAATTTTAAAATAAACCTAGATTGCAAATTGTCTGTAATCTTAAACTACTCCAAAAGTAGATTTTTTAAAAAATAAATGAGTGAACCTAAGAAAAGGACTGTGGCTTTTTTGCTGTAGGGCAAAACATTATCTATAATTATTATAGAATTTAAAGGTGAGTTATAGATATATAGTTATAGATTTTACTCTAACTTGATACTTTCAGAAAAACAGTTTAGTAAAAGTTGCCTTAAAAAACTATTTTACCTCCTACCTCAGTTTAGATTGCTAGGAAATGAAAGCTTGGCACCTTGGTTTGTATTTTGAAGGACATTTTATATCTTTTGGATGAAAAGTTGTTTGTCCACAGAATAACAGAAAATAATTACTATACTGATAGTTCAAGGTCTGCCTAGTTAACTATGAACCGCTTCTTTTAAGTAATCTATTCTACAGGGTCAATTCCAACAATATGTGGCAAGAAAAATGTTAGGGGTGCTGAAAACATAAGAATGATGGGTTCCTGTCCATCAAAGGATTATTTAGTCTTTGGAAGCATAACATATCTGCCTCTTTTATTTGCTTATTTTATGAAACTAGGCTTTGATTTTGTATGTTAACCAGTTAAGCATCAAATGTTTTTAAATGATTGAGCTCTGTAATTTTACAAAGGGGTTTCTTTCTACCTGCTCTCTAGAAAACATCTAAAAAGTTTGCAATTGGCTGTCTCTTCAAAAGTCTCTGAGTGTGTTCACTTGCATCAACTTGAGAGGCTTGTATACAAGGCTTTGAGATCACTTTTGAAGGAGGCAGTAATGACAGACAAGGTCGTCTCATCTCATGGAGAAATCAGTGGTGAACAATAAGGGTGGGTGGTGCTGCAAAGGAGAGTGAGGAAGGGACCCCAGGACAGGAGCATGAAGCGGGTGGTCATGGGGTGCATCGCTGGGAAAGCTACAGTTGACCTAAAACTCGGAAAAAAGAAAAGAGTATAAAGAGCCAGCTGAGTTGAAATTGGGTGGGAAAAGAGATCCTTGTACCCAGAGCAGAATGTTCAAATGGTCTGGGGAAAGGGGGCGTGGTCTGCCAGGCTGCAAAAATACAGGGAGAGAGTGAGAGGGGCAGGCACCGGTAGGGGCCTCAATTTCATTCTAACTTCACCAGAAGCACAAAGGTGGGGAGGCTGTCCAGGAACAGAGCGTCCCTTGGGTTTACTTTTTAGGAAGGTAATTCTGATTAGACTGGTTGAGGAGCAAGGTAAAAGCCAGAGAGGAAATGGCAACTCGGGCTGAAGAGACAGGGATGGTTTGGAAGAGACAGGTGAGTTCTGGAGATGGGATTGTGAGGACTTACTCCTAGTTGACTCAACACGGGCAGGCAGACAAAAGCAGACTCCTGGAACCTGTGTGGGAGGACATATTAGTTCTAAGACAGAGTTTTGTTATAATACATACTATATTACTGGTTTCTAAGAGTAGTGGATGTGCAGGGATCTAAGAGCTGAAGCCTGGAGGGAAAAGATCACACGAACAGTGAGATTCTGGCCTCCAGCTTTGAAGGGAGATAAGAGAAACAGCAAAGCTGGATTCTGGATCTATTGCTAGTAGCCCAGAGGGTATAGCAGAGAGGATTCCATGAAAGGAGGCCTTCGGGTTTTCTCCCTGTAAATTCCTTGTGCTTGTGTCATTGTATTCGGACAAAGCATACTTCTCCCACTCTCAGATACAAATTTAAAAATTCAGTTTTAAAATCAGCTGTGTTTTTGAAAATGGACTGATTTTATTTATTCTAAAGGTCTGCTACTCTGTGTAAAGTTCAGTTCTAGAAAACTAAATTAAATATGATGTTTAATTAACTAACTTCTACGAGATTATTTTTTGGCCTAAGTTTTATATTCACATTGGTTTATTTTTCTCTTTCCTCTAGCCTTGCCTGCATTTACCAAAAGAGCCATTACCCCAGATCCAGTTTCAATCAAGAAAGATGCCACAAGTTTACCAGTGAATGGGACAACTCCACAGTCCAGGAAGGAGGAATATGAGAGCAAAATATGCAAAATGTAATTCACAACTTTCCTTGAGTATTTTACAAATAACGTCCTGTGGTTCTTTTTGCCATTTGACTCAGATTATCCGAAGACACCATGTGGCTTTGGCTCCTTGGAACTGCCAGGCATTGACTAACGTGGCATCAGTCAGTCTTTGTGAGTGAGAGTAAGTTTAACCAGTGGCAGTAATCTCAACGTATGAATGATACACAGCTCATTTCGAGGCAGCTCATACAGGCAGAGAAAGCCATCAGTTTTGCTCTATATTTTCCCATTTTTCAGTGTCATACTTTTCCAGCCCAGCCTTAAATTTATAATTCATGCCTTTCAAAATTGACTGGCTGAAAGGGGTGGGGGAAATATTCCCTTCAGGTAAAGGTTTCCAGCAGTTCAGGTTCAGGAGCATTTGGACGTGATTGGTTTTTAAATGCTTTCTCCCTAATCAGTTCTCCTGTGTTGTAGCATATCATGGCGATGCCTGTGTAACATTAGACTGTCCTTTAAATCTTCACATCAATCGCCCGTCATCTCAGCAGTCTATATGTAGTTTCTTATACCTACTTCAATCGTCATTTTTAATTGCAAAAAAAAATATATAAACGATAGCTGAACCGTAGAGCACTGTGAAGAAGCCACAGCACCATTTATTTATTTGTCATAGCCAAATGCCCCACTGTGATCACCCCAGGCATAGCCTGGATAATCTCTGGTTTGCTCTGACTCAAGTCCCAGCACCGCTCTCCTGTGACAGTGGGGTTCACTCTGCAAGAGTCCCTGTATACTTTGGTACTTACTACCTGACCGCTCCTCACATCCCAGCACTGTCAACATCATCGTGTTTGTAAAACCTCGTGCCTTTCCATGTCCATCTACCAGTGAAGAAAATTTTATATTAAGATGCTAAGTAATGGTCATCATCCAGGAAGTGGGTCCCACTAGGCCAAGGTGGAAAGACTCTGCACAGATACAGAAACAATAAAGCAATCCTTTGTAATGTACATTTCATGTTGTGTCTGTTAAAACACACTTGTTTATTGCATTTCTCACATTTCGTGAAACTTCTATATTTTCACTCAAAATATGTCTTGCTACCATACTATGACACTTGGGGTGTAGAAGAAATGAGCCTTCTCTCTTGCTCACTTTTTTTTCCCTTTTTTTAAATTGATTTTTGTTGAGCTCTACATTTTTCTCTGCTCCCCTCCCTCCCTCTCCCTTCTCCCCTTCAACCCTCCCCCAAGGTCCCCATGCTCCCAATTTACTCAGGAGATCTTGTCTTTTTCTACTTCCTATGTAGATTACATCTATGTAAGTCTCTCTTAGTGTCTTTGTTGTCTAAATTCTCTGGGATTGTGGTTTGTAAGCTGGTTTTCTTTGCTTTATGTTTAAAAACCACCTGTGAGTGAGTACATGTGACAATTGTCTTTCTGTGTCTATGTCAAGACATCAGTATTTCACTGCACCATTTCCCATCCTCCAGCTTTTACGCTCTTTCTGTTCCTTCCTTCACAAAGTTCCTTGGACCCTGGATGATGGGACACTGATCTAGCCGAGCACTCAGAATTACTTATGTGCTTTGACCAGTTACGAATCTCTGTGTTAACCACTACCCACAGCAACGAGAACAGGGAAGCGAAGGTTCTCCGACCAAAGTTAAGAAAAGCATAAGTCTATGTGTATGAACATAAATGTTCAGTTGCAGTTTGATGGTGTGACCATTTACAAAGTAACAACTGTGGGTTCCCCCAAAGACCTATGACCTCCCTAGCCATATTTTTTTTTTAAATCAGGATTACAGTTCCAGGCATGAGATCCCCACTATGGAGCAGGCCTCATTTTCACCTCCCAGAGCCAGCAACTCTTGCCCTTCCCTCCTTTGGCAGGGTAGCCTGGACTACATGTGGTAGGAGCCTCACTTAAGTTCTAGTGTGTCAGCCGTATTGCCACTAGCACTGGGACTGTGCAAGGGTCCAACCTTCTGCAGTGCACCTGGTCCAAAACTTAATTTGAAGATTGACCTTTTTGGTTTAATAATTTTGATTCTTCTGGCCATCTTTCTCCCTAAACACGCTCAACTTCGATTGAAGTTGCTGAAGGCCACAGAGGGAAGGAACACAGCTGGGAGAATTCTGGCTTGCTGTTTTTCCCACTGGCTGAGGTCATATTATTCCCCTGACCGGTGTCTGACTTGACGGTTGGAAACCAATTGGTTATATAACATTTTCTGTACCCAGTTTCCCAGAACTAACTTTATTCTTAGTCTAGCTTATTGATGTTCCCAGCAGAGAGATAGAGCTGGTCGCATGGTAAAGCAGTGTGTGATATCATTTAAAGGTTGCTCATGTAGACAGTATATATCCACTTAGGAAGCCTTTCTTCCCCGTGCCTATGGTAGGTGGGTGCTTATATTTGAAATCCCAGCTCAGTGGTAGGCGGTTCGTCTTCACAACACATCTCATTGAAGGGTCGGAAAAATGCTTGTATGAGAAGCATTTTCTTTCTAGTCTGTAGTAATTGGGACCAAATTTTTACAAATAAGATGGTCTGTTTACTAAGCAAAGCCATTTCCACTTCTGTTGTTTCCCTAAGGACTTGGGTGCACTATAAACGCAAGTATACATCGCATGGCAGCCAGGAATGTGAATGAACACTGAGTCAGATTCCTTTCTGAAAATTCTGATGCCCTCCCAACCAAATTATCCCAATATTTTCTCCCCATTTTCGACAAAATAAACAAAGTTTGTGATTTTCACGGCCTTCAAATAAGGAAGTGGTTCTCACGAAAGCAGCTGGCTTTCTTGGATCAAAACTAAAGCACAAGCCGTAAGCTGGAAAGCAAATTGTATATAAAGGCATTCCATGCTCCAAAGTATTATATAAAAATAGTTACCTCTTTCAACTTTTAAGTCCTCAAATATTTAGCAACAGAAAAATAACTTATTCCTATTTGAGGAAAGATATCTAAACCATGGAAGATCTCACTTAGTCTCTTTTCCATATAAACACAACACATCTAATTGAAGGGTAGGAAAAAAATGCTTATATGAGAATTCCAAGCCCTCAGATGCATTCACCTAAGAGGTCACCCTTGCTTTTGATGAGAAGCAACGCAATCCCATCTGCACTGTCTGGACAAACCAGCTGCAGCCTCCCTCCAACACAGCCTGCCCCATCTTAGCTCCTGTTACATTTGTGCCCATGTCCCACCTGAATCCACACCCAACACGCATCATACTACTTTCCCAAGCCGGGTGGCCTCCAATGTCTCCCAGCCATACAGTTCGCATGGAAAAACTGACTGGTGGGGGTGGGGAAGGGTGGCGGTTGTAGCACCTCAGTTCTTTCTACAGTCGGTATGCATATATGCTATATGAATACATGTAGAGATGAGAGGTTCATGTCAGGTGTCTTTCAGTTGCTTCTCTGCCTCATTTTTGGAGACAGGTTTCTTACTTAGCTTCTTATTCATTGATGCTGCTATCCTGGCTGGCCAGCAAAGCCTCGAGATTTGCCTGGCTACTGCCCCAGTCCTGGCCTTACAGGTTGCTGGGGATCAAAGTAAAGGCTTCATATGTTCAAGATCTTCTGAGACCCCCACCCCTAGAAAAGCCTTTTATTTTTTTGTAAACCACACAATTTTTAGAGCTCCTGTGGTTGAAATCCTAGGAGTACTGTAACTGGCAATCTTTTCTTCCCTTGCATAGCTCACCATAGGCTTACTGCAAAGAACCTGTGAATATAAAGTTTCCACCTTCAATTGTGTTCAATTGTCATATCCTACAATTGCTGCTGTTTTCCCATCATTATATACAGCCATCTGCACCTTGTATTTATTTGTACATCAAGTCTCTGCAAACCGATTTATAGCTTTCTTTGCCTTACAGCAAAAAGAACAGGTCCAAAATATGGGAAGAGTTGCAGATGAGATTTACAATTTCAGTTTTGAAATCGATGCCCTCTGTAAATTCTTCCCTTTCTCTGATCATCCTGTATAACTCTTACTCAGTGTTACCCCTAGGGTGGTGGTAATACCCGTTTGCCCACGTTTGCTGAGCATTTCGCTGGGTAAGGCACTGAGGGATGTCAGAAATGGTGTAAAATGAGATAAACAGAGGCAGCTGGGTTGCTTTCAACAACACATTTTGAACTGTTTGTTGGTCAGGAAGAAAACTGTCTCTGAGGAAGGGTGTGGGGGTGCAGAGCTTTATGAGGAGCCCCGTTGGGCTGTATGCATGCTGTAAAGTTTCTATCTGCTCAATGCTGCACTAATTGGTAATATTATTTCTATACCTCTTGCTGGCAGCTTGGATCTGGATGCAAATGGCCTTCTTCCTAATAGTTTGTCTGGGTGTCTCATGCCTGTCTGTCACTTTGGATTTTTGTTTTATTTATGCTGCCATTAATCCCACTGGGAGTGAAGGTACATGCTTGATTTATGACTGAGCATTTTCAAAACTTCCCATCACAATGAACCTCAAGCTGTCAGTCACCAGAAGCAGAGCCCATCCACCACGGTGGCTTTGAAAGAGTGGGTGTTAAAAGAGATTTGGAGCAATCGGGGAGTTTTTAATGCCTTCTTTTCTCCTCATCTACGTAGACATATTGATTCTAACAAGGTACTTCCTGCCTAAAGTCACAGGCAAAGGAGACTCCGCCCAACAGCTGCAGGCTTGAGAGACCTCACATTGCTGGCTAAGGTTCATGCGGTGCTTTGCCTGAGACCACAGCCAATAAAGTCAGTGTGTGCGGTGGAAAGAGTTTCCCGTTTTTTTCCATTGGAGAAGTCTTTTGTGAGGTTAGTTGGACTGTTCTGAATTAACAGTGGCCAGTGTTTTAATTTTAGCTGCATGTAGTAAGCCTGCTGATTAGATTCCACTGAGGGCAAATCATAGTTTGGTGAGGACAATACATATCCTTAAAGCATGTGTTCTCAAAGCGTGGCCACAAAACTAGCAATAGCCTATCACCTTGGAACTTGCTAGAACTAGAAACTCTGACTACCTTTAAATCTACTGACTGGGGCCCTTTGGAAGCAGAGCCAGCAGCCAGTGCTGTGCTAAATCCGGGTGATTTTGTTGGGTGGTTGGTTTTAAGAACTACACTTCAATATTCATTTGATGTTAGCCTTCCTGCTACTTTTTGTAAATCCTCCCTCTCAGGCAATGTACAGAATTATTATTTAACATTGGTTCCCAGTATTCCATATTGCCACCGGGAGTCCCAGCTCTGACTCCAGTTCTGAGGTTCTCACAGTGAGGGACCTAAGGCAGCTTTCAGGGATGCCCGACTTAGGCCTGCTTCTCCTAACTGATTTCTATTAGCCAGGACTCTGTCTTCTAATTAGGAGCCATCACTACAGCACCCACATAAGACAGGACCTATACTATAAGGCTCACTATTATTTGAAGCATGCTCTCTGGTTACCTAAGGGTGTAATTATTTATATAATGCTTTCAAAATGAAACTTCAAGTCTTAAAAAATGCATATGATTCTGCTTCCTGTCCTCTGCCAGAGCTTGGTGATGAATGGGGTCTTATGTCAGAAAGTACATACTTTTCCTTGGGACTTACCCTTTCACCTGAAAAAAAAAAAGACACTATCTCCACAATTTGGTTAATTATATTCAGTTCCAATTGTGAAGCTCCCATGTGAGAACAGGCCAGTTCAGAGTCACTGAGATCTACATGTCCTACAGAACAGCTGCCACGAGTCTGCTGTTGCCTCAAGAGCTTTGCTTCTGAAGTTGAACCATGTGTTCTGCATTCCTTAGACCAATGCCCATGGTTTAAGTCTATTGTTCTCTCTCTTTAATTTTGCCCCCAAGGGACTGAAAATGGGATGTACAGTCACAGATTCTGAGACCACAGACCAGTGATAGAAAAGCTTTCCCATGCATGCTCGTGCAAGTAAATGATCAGGCTCAATGTTTAGTCCCCTTAAATATTTAGTGTTTATTACTCTTCTCTAAGGGTGACTACAAGTGAATTAGAAACAGAACACCCAAGCGAGAATAAGTTAACATCCTGTGGGGAATGCAGCCATTCTGTTGAAAAGCATGGGTGTGTGGAGGACCTTTGTGTTCTGCAACATGGCAGACATTTGAAATCTCCCAGCTTTCCTAGTGTGATAACTGTTGCCCACTAACATGGTAAGTACCACGGTAGAACCCATGTTCATCCCAACTCATTGCAATGCTGTGATCTTGTACATGCCAGATCAATTTAACAAAAGAAACACCTCCGCCTTTCTGTACCGAATAATAACTTAACCTATTACCAGTACCATCATGGAAGTTTATTTAAGTTACCCACTATTTGGATGAAGAGCCAATTAGAAAATTTATAATCCAAGTACAGTCTGGGAAACTCAGACCAAAGTAAATTATCCCCACATTAAAATCTACAGTGTGTTTTACAATTATTATCCAGAAGCCATTTACAAATCTAGATAATTAGAAACATGATTAGAATGTTAAATATTTTCTCATCTCTTTCAGTAAATATTGTGCCCACTGTTAGAACAGCATAGAAAACTTCCAAATGCAACCAATGGCACCCAACCACAGCTCACTCATTGCAGTAGGCGTGGGCATGATAAATATGGTGCTCAATCTGCATCACAGGGTGCCTCACTGGACTCTTTGAAATTTGGGGTCTGTTTCTGCCTAATGAAGTAGCTGGTGTAGACTAAGAGTTGTTGGTCCTGTCTGCCCAAAACTGAAATAACCACACAGAAACTATATTAATTAAAACATTGTTTGGCCCATTAGCTCTAACTTCTTATTGGCTAACTCTTACATCTTAATTTAACCCATTTCTATTAATCTATGTATCACCAGAGGACTCTGCCCTCTTCTTCCCAGTATTCTGTTTAGTTTTCCCCACCTACCTAAGTTCTGCCCTATCAACAGGCCACTGCAGTTTCTTTGTTCATTAATGGTAATCACAGCACATAGAGGGGACTCCTACATTTCGTAATTGAACACATTTTTTAATTGAACCAACCACACCCACACTTTTTACCTTTCCCTAATACAGTCAACAAAAGTGTTTATTAACTCATCTGGAGAGGCAATTTGCAACTTCAGTACTGAGAAGAACCAGTGGCCCAACTAATTTCATTTCAATTCAGACTACAGTGCCGTTCTTACAATGTCAATCTAAGATTTCAAACATAACTTGACTTCCATGAATGCCATGGAAGCTACCAATCAGATAACAACCCCAAATCACTATTTACAACTGATAAATGTGCTGAACATGAAATATTCTGGTTTCTCCATAATGCTTGACAGTAAAATATGAGTGTTGTCCCACACTCCATTTCCTTTGTGTTTGTACAGGTGTAGATATTGGCCATTGTAATGATGTTAGCACCAATTGCAACACAACTCTTGCTGCTTTACTATATTTGAGAAGTTGAACTTCCCTCCTATACAGTAAAGTTTTGCTGCATCCTAGATCTGCCACCAGCAGCTAGTGTGCATCTGGTTGTGCTTTACTTGCCTGTTTGTCACACCAATGTCCCCTCATTCTCACATATTTGATGTGGAAAACTAGGCTCAGCCAATTCCTTGTTTAGTAGTTTGTCTTCTTTCTTGGACTGTGTCTGCTCTTAAAAAAAGAAAGAAAGAAAGAAGGAAGGAAGGAAAGAAAGAAAGAAAGAAAGAAAGAAAGAAAGAAAGAAAGAAAGAAAGAAAGAAAGAAAGAAAGAAAGAAAGAAAAAAGAAAGAAAGAAAGAATCAATCACTTGGGTGATGCACCCACGGCTCCTCTGTATTTGCCCCTGGTGCTTCCTTTGTTTCTAAATTGTTGCGATCACAGTCCTGTCTAGCAAGTGAAGCCAGACTGGTTTATGAAGTTTAGGCCATAAGGCTTAGACTTCCCAGGTTCTGGATTTTGAAGCCATTCGCCATGTCTGCATTTGTAGTGTTGCAGTATTGCTGACAGGGCACAGTGGTGAACAACCCAATGTGCCTCTCTTCTTCCCTTTTTTCATTTTGTTTTGTTCATCATTCTGGGGAATAAGCCTCGGCTCTATATCAGACAGGTGCTCTAGCACTGAATTGTATCCCCACATTATTCAATGTGTTTTTCATTTATCCTTTGTAACCCACATTAGCAACAATCCCTATGCCCTAGTGGTATAATGTGATGATGCATTTATTTTTAAGTAGGTTTGTCCTCTTGCAATATTTTCATATCCGTCTGACAAAAGATAGCGCCATGACTTATATGAAGCTGTATGCCTCTGGACTAGTGATGACAATATAAGAAAGTGCATGCTACACACGATGGTTCCCAAGGAGATAGTCACTGGGATCAGAACCGTGGATCTCTTCTGCTACTGTAGAAGGACATAATCCCAGCAAGCTGTGTCCTGAAGTCATCTAATATACTAAGTACAGGACAGACCATCATTGCTCCATCAGGATACTGGAAGGATGCCAGCTTTGTGAAGTATGCAGAGATAAACTGTCCTGTAGTTGTCGAGGACTTGGAAGCAATCTAACCGAAGAAGAAAAGTCTCGTTAACTACTATAAAAAATAGAATAAACAAGAATATCACTTTCTCTTTAAAAGGCTGCCTTCCCACCAGGACTGTATTTCTGTGCTCACATAAGATGCAACCACTGCAAAAATTTGCTTGAATTTAAAAACTGGATGTTCCAAATGTAAACTCTTATCAGCCTTTCTTCTAGAGGAATGCATATACACCTTGTTTGTGCAAAGAATTTTTAGAATTACTCTGATGATCTTTTTAAACTTGAATATTAAAATAGGAACTTGGGTAGGTATCCAATGTGAACTGAAACCTATGTACATCTAAATAGATCTCAAACCAGAATGTCTCCATGACATCCTTACAGCATGCCATCTTACATGTTATAAGGGTTCTGTTAGGGTCAGATGTTTGGCTATTTGTGCCACTAATTGCCTGTATGACATTGGGTGTACAAGCCTCAGAGGTGCTAGCCGAGGAGGCTGAACTCAGTGATCTTCTGGTCACTTCCCATCTCTGATAGTCTGTGGGTCAGCTGTTGAGACACTCAGCAACAGCATTCTTCACTTGACTGAAAACAGACAGGGCATAGTTTGAATCTGAGATGCTAAACCATCTCTGAATTATAAATTTTATTTTCAATGCCTTGTCAATAGTGACCTTTTGGAAAGCCATTTTACTGGCATAATCTACCTTCCTCCCACTCTCTACGTACAGTTGTGTGCTTTGAAATTGTGTTGGATTAGAGTCCTGTCTCTGTCATTAACTTGCAAGCTCTGTGACTTGGGACAATTTAATTAGCACTTTTAGCTCTCATTTTTTTCACCTCTATAACCATCCTGTGACTACCTTCAGTGCTATCTGACTTATGTGCTGTGATACATAAAGCACCGAGTTCAGAATATGAGCATGGTGGTCAGCCACAAATGTTTCTTAATTCCCTGGATCCGACTAACTTATCCCATGAACTAGATTCTGCTCCATTTATTAAACAGCAGTACATCATGGAAACTGCAGAAGTCAGTGATAAAGCTGACCTCATGGAATTAGCATACTTATTCTTTCAGATTGCATTGATAAGTATTTACCAAATGCCTGTTAATACATCTACTACTCCAAATAAATCTTCAGATTTTCTGTTTGTTTTTTAAAATTTATTTTATTTTATTTATAAAAAGAAAACAAGCTATCTTTTTTCATTTTACATACCAATCCCAGTTCTCGCTCCCCTACTCCCATTTCCTCCTCCTATCCCCCTACTACACCCCCCATCTACTCCTCAGAGAGGGTAAGGCACATTACTTTGGGGAAGATCCAAGGCCCTCCCTACTATATCTAAGCTGAGCAAGATATTCATCCAAAGAGAAAAGGTTCCCAAAAGCCAGTACAAACAGTAGGGACAAGTTCAGTTCAGGCACCCACTCCTCTGCTGCCCAAGTACCTAGCTGGGACATCCCTGTGAATGCCTGGGATCCCCTCAAGAGACAAGTCTCTTGCAAATCTTAAAATGACTCCCGGTAATGTAGATATCTTATTCCCTTC
>JAQHUG010000081.1:1218954-1230902 GCA_028555095.1 Dicrostonyx torquatus
ATGACCGTGAGCAATGCAGTCACAGTCCGTGGTGGCGGGACAATACCTATACTCAGACTCTGGAAACAGACCCCTGCAAAACTCCAGAAATGTCTTGGCAAGGGCCTGGATTGAGGCTGGAGCCTCACTCACAGTGTCTGTCTCCAGTACAAACAACTGCATGGGGCGGCGACCAGGAGGCTTGGGGCCAAAGTTCCCAGACCCTGCACTGGGTGAACAGGCCTGGAGGCTGGGGGGGCCCCCGGAGTGCGAGCCACAGGGCGGAGGGTGGTGTCACGAGGGCGGAACGGTGGGAGGGCCGCTGTGGTGAGCCTTGAAACCTAGGGCGCGGGCTCGGGTAGAGCCGCCGCAGGCGCAGATAAACTGCAGCGGCGCACGGCTAATCAAAGCCTAAAGCCGGAGCTGAGTGGGGCAGGCCACAGAAACCGGCTAGAAAGGACTCAGAACCAGCTCTAAATTTCAGAAAGTCCCAAACACAACGAATAAACGCAAGAAAAGTGGAATGGGGCGGGGGGGGGAATCTGCCTCTCCTGTTTGGCCAAAGATCACAGGGCTGGTGCAGATAGGCGTGGCCTGGAGGAAAATGCAAATCCCTGCCTTAGGCTCTGCAGTGGCCCCGGTTACAACTGCAATGCGGAGTGGAATGGAGAAAAGCGCAGCAGAGGGGAGGCAGGCTCGGGGAGAAACAGGGCCTCACCCTGGGGAGAAATACAGCCCCACCCAGCTGGGGGGGTCCCAAAAGGCCCCACGTTTGCAGGCGCCAAGTGTGGCAGTTTTATTTAAGACACACAAGTTTAATAAAGGCCAAAATACACACAGATTACTATACCAGAGAGAGCTCCTCCAAAGAAGCAGGCAGGTCGGTGATGCGCGCAGAGAGAGCGCTTTCCACATGGGCCTACCATTTTATACCTCTCTTGGGACCTGGTGGTCCAGCCCATTAATTAATTAAGGGGCGGCATAATTAGCTAATGGCGGGGCGTAGCTATAAGCGGAAATGGTCAAGACCAGACCCCTTCAGGTAAAAGTCAAGCACCGCTGTGTGTTTATTATTTGAGTGGTAGGGGTCGTCTTCAGACTTCAGAAGCTGGTTTCTGTTGGTTCACACTGATGGACAACTTGACAGTATCTAGTATCACCGTAGAGAAATGGGCATGCTCTGTGAGCGACTTTCTGGATTACCTTAGTTGAGGCAGGAATACCTACACTAAATGTGGGTGGCGCCATTACATGGATTGGGGTTGGAAATTAAATCAAGTAGGAGACAGCCAGCTGAGACCAAGTGCCCTCCTCTTTCTACTGCTTCGTCGTGGATGTAGTGGGACAAACTGCCTCAAGCTCCTGTCGCTGTTCCTTCCCCACCACGAGGGATTTCTGTTCCAACCGTAATTCCAAACAGTTCACTCCTCCATCAAGTTGTTTTCCGGTATGTGGTCGTGGTCACAACAAAGAGAATTGTAGAGGGAGCATCGTGTTGACCTTGACTGTATTTCCAGGCTTTTGGAAGTGGTTTTCGGGAGAAAGAGTGATGGGTTTGGAACTAGAACATGGTAAAAATGCTCTAGGAAGAATCTGAAGGGGCCTTTCCGGTGGTGGAATAGTTGTCTTTTTGTTAGCTTCAGCAGGAGTTGTCTGGGAAGAGGGAACCTACATTGAGATGCCTCTTTCATACTGCCTGGAGGCTAGTCTGTAGGACATTTTCTTGATTGCTGTGGGAAGGTTGAGCCCACTAAGGGCAGTGCCAAGCTGGACAGATGGTCTTGAGTAGTTTAAGAAAGAAAGCTAAGGGCTGGAGAGATGGCTCAGAGGTTAAGAGCATTGCCTGTTCTTCCAAAGGTCCTGAGTTCAATTCCCAGCAACCACATGGTGGCTCACAACCATCTGTAATGGGGTCTAGTGCCCTCTTCTGACCTGCGGGCATACACACAGATAGAATATTGTATACATAATAAATAAATAAATATTTTTTTTTTAAAAAAAAGAAAGAAAGCTAAGCAACTTGGAGAGATCAAACTAGGCTGCTTCTTCGGGTCCTATCTCGTGCTTGAACACTCCGACCTGGTGATGGGCTGTAAGATGAAATACCCTTTCCTCCCCCAAGTTGCTTTGGGTCATGATGTTTATCACAGTAATAAGAAGAAGCAAACAAGGGCAGGAGGGATTTTGGAAAACTAGGTTGCTTAGAGCAGTGGCTCTCAACCTTCCTAAAGCTTTGACCCTTAGTACAGTTCCTCATGATGTGGTGACTCCCAACCATAAAATTATCTTCATTGCTACCCCATGATTGTCATTTTGCTACTTTACATACTTTTGTTATGTAATTGTGATGTAAATAGCTTTGGAGATAGAGATTTGCCACAGGTTTCATAACCCACAGGTTGAGAAACCCTGATTAGGTAGAAGCCTAGTCTATGATATTTCAGAAAATAGCAAGAATATTCTTGGTTCATTCCGGCAAAGAACCTGATTACATTTTACCCAGGCCCCGAAAACTCGCATTAGGCTGAATTAGAAGGTAATAGAGGAATTAGCAAGATGCCACAGCTGGCAAAGATGTTTGCTGTCAAGCTCAATGACCTGAATTTGGTCTCTGAGACCCCCCCCCCCCATAATGGGAGGAAATAACTGACTTCCACAAGTTCTTACCTCTACTCATTCACTACTGCACCACACACACACACACACACACACACACACAAATACATAAATAATGAATAAATAAAAAGGAATAATGAATGAATTGCTCTGACAGAGCAAATTTCAGAACAGGAGAGGATTTAGTGTGTGGCTTGGTGACTGCTCTTTTCATATGCAGATCTACAGTGAGAGAGAGCAAGTATGGAAACCAGGAAGTTTGGCAAAATATGTGGGAGCATATTTAAGATTGAAGACAGTAATAAGCAATCCAGTCGAGGCTCTAATGTATCAGAAGGCTCTAAGTGCATTGGAACAAAGGGAACCTCAACACAGAATTCCTGCCACTAAAGGGCTTTCTAACCCACAGCCAAGAAGCCTTGGCAACCTTGGCTCAAAAGGAACAGACTGCAAAACATGATGGTGTCTTCTGTGTGGTGCTGGTTTTATAGAGATATTTGTGTAAGAATAAGGGGGCAATGGAAGTCTATACCAAAGTCTCAGAAGGCCTCAAAGTCAGGGAAATGTGGCTGGGTAAGATTTCCTGAAAGGTGACTCTGGGAAGGTGAAGCTGAGTTGAAATGTAGACCCCAGGAGGTCTGCTGAGGAAAGTTGGATGCACAGAGCACATAAGTTCAAGAGAAAAGCTGTGTGTGCTGCAGGGAGTAGAGCTAAGTGGAGGAATGCCTGTAAGCCCTTCGGTGTTTAGATAATTTCTTCACAAGCTGGTTTTTCATTGTTCTTTGGTCCATTTGTTCATTGCTATGCCTTCATTCCTCCCTTTTGGAAAAGGAATGTTCACTGTGGTATTAAATGTTGAAGTTATGCAACATTTTGTTTTTGCTTTATTTTTGTGTGTATGAGTATGTGCACATGGACATGCATGATGGGGGTGGCATATAGGTCACATTTTGCTTGTAGAAGTCAGAGCACAGCGTTGTGTTCGTTCTCTCTTTCTACCTTTCGTTGGGTTCTGGAAATAAACTCAGGACTCCAGGGTTACATGGCAAGAGCTTTTACAGGCTGAACTATCTTGTTGGTCTTGTACCTTATTGTTATGCCCTAGAGCACTTAAGAGATTGCCAGCATCTCAGAAGACTGTACTTGAACAATGCTTAACTGTTCACAGATTATGGGGCCATCTGAAATGAGACTGAATTTACTTGGCATTATAAAGTGGCAAGGAACCTATGAAAACCAAGGATGCTAGGTTATATCTTCAAGGTGGTACCTGTGTTGTTTGTTTGTTTTGTCTTATCATGCTGTGATGATTTATGTTGATTTTCAATTTGAAAGGGATCTAGAATCACCTTGGATACAAATTTATGGGCGTGTCTGCCAGGTATTTTCTATATGAGGTCAATAGATGTGGGGAAGACCCATGCTAAATGTGAGTGCCAGCATTCCATGGGCTGGGGTTCTAGACTGTACAAAAGGAAACAAAAGAAACAAACAAACAAAAACCATGAGAAGCACCATTCACTTCTCTCTGTTTTCTGATTTTGGAAGCAGTTTGGCCAACTGCTCACGTGATGATCCCTCAAAATGCCAACCAGAATAAGCCCCCTCAGTTTTCTTTTTTCTTTTATCAGGTATGCGGTCACAACAGCAATACAAACAATACAGATTGGTTGTTTGTTGTGAGGACAGGTGTTTCCATGGCTTAGCAGGTTTTTCCTCAAGTGACCTATGCACCCTTTTCAACTCAAGCTGGAGAAAATCTGGAGGACCCACGGGAAGCACTGACCAGGCTTCCATCCAGAGAAGGGGCAACTCCACTTGCAAAATCAGCTACACAGAGAAACTTTGAACCCTGCTTCTTTAGCTTTCTGTAATCCCACTACCCAGAATGCATCTGGACATAATGAGTAGGACCAACATATAGAGAAATCTGAGCATGCTTGTTCATATTCCTTCCTACCCAGTGTCCATTATAAGTGACCAGACAATCTAATTTAATGGGTTTCCTGAAAATCCAGATAAACTTGCAGGTGTCATTATCAGTGTCATCATCATCATCATCATGATCATCATTTTATTAGAATCTTTGGTCTCTGAAACCATCAGTACCCCTTTGCTGAAATCTTTTCCAAATTCTTCATCATTTTTTTTCTTTTTCTATGTGTGCAAGTGCACCTGTGTAGAGGCCAAATGACATCCTCAGTTGTCACTGCTTAGTGACATCCTCCTTGTTTTGTGACACAGGACCTCTCACTTGCCTGGAACTCATCAGATAGGAGAGTCTGGTTGGCCAACCCTCTTATGGATCTACTTGTCCCTGCCACCTCAGCACGGGGCTTACAAACATGCACCTTCCACTGTAGATCTTTTACTGTGGGTCCTGGGGATCAAACACTGCTCCTTGTTCTTGAAAGAAAATGTTTTACTAGCTGAGACACCTCTTCAGTTGTTTATTTTGTTTTGAAAAGGGGTTTCCTGGAGCCCAGGTTGGCTCCCTACTGGCTACATAGCCAAGAATGACCTCAAACTCCTGTTATCATTTTCTACCTCCAGAGTGACCACAGGAGTGTGTCACCATCCTCAACTTTCCATATATTTTAGAGTAGCAATTTTGTCTTGAAATAAAGCAGACCTTTAAAGGAGTGTTGAAAACATGAAAGTCTTCCTGAAGTACTAAAATGCCGTGTATCCTACTACATTCCTTACTTCCTTCGGTTTTAATGTACTAGCACTGAATAGGTACCATTTCTGTAGGATGCTTGGCTTTTCAAAGCTCTCTGGTTACTGTTAGCCTTTTTTCCATGGAGAAAGCACCATAAAATATTTGCAGACTAAGGGTGACGTTTTAAGGTCAGTATTTCTTAGTTCAGCAACACTGCCATTTGGAAATGGACAGTTCTTTACTCTGGGGGTTATCTTGTGTATTTTAGAATATTTATCAATATCCCAGCCTCCAGATTGTAAGCACATCTCCTTGCTAAATTATTATAACCAAAAATGTCTTCAGACATTGCAGAATGTTCCCTGGAGATCAAATCTCCACAACTGAAGACTATGGATATGTTTGCATTATTTATCCACTTAATAATAGCATTTGTGGACTACTTATTAGGTGCCAGTTGGTCTGTCTGCCAAGCACTTACGTGTAAGTACTTCTGTGATTGAACTTTACAATAGCTCACATGGCAAATGCCATTAGTCTCCTAAGGAAAAGAAGGCACAAAATTAGCAGAATGAGGAAAGGTGTTGCCCCCAAAGTGAGTTCAGAATTGATAGTGTAACCCACAGCCTTATAACTACTGCCCAGCACTTGTCTAAGAATGGGTTGCTACAGTCTTCATAAACACCTTCCTTAAAGATCGGAAACAGATTAGCATAGCTGAGAGGACCAGTTCTTGCTGGTGATGGAGCTTCCCTCCCAACACTGTTATGTAAGTTATTAAGCTCTCAGAATAGCGCTTATGAGTCCACATTATCATATATATGTTAATTTGTAGAAGAACATGAATCCAAAAAGCTAAGTATTTTAACCCAAGCTATACGCTGATATAATGAGAGGCAGAAATGGAATTCTGCCAAGAGGTTTCCAGCTTCTAAGGCCATGTTCTTTCTATTTTTGTCTACTTTCCTATATGTTGCAAAGATATGGGGAGTGCTTTCATATGTATTAACTGCTTCAGTAGTCTATTACAAATGCCTAAATATTTAGCCCTTGGAGATCTTGCCACTTCCTTTGTCCTTCCATCCATCCCCTCTGACAGGGAGTAGTGATGTATACCAGCATGGGTAGGTGGACTAGACCTGCTCAGACTGGCTTTGGGTCCTGATTCTGCCAACCCTCTGTTCTGTGACTGTGGGCATGTAACCTAGCAACTGGAGCATCACTCATTTTCTTGTGAAGGGGAGTGTACCGAACATGGGTGTGGAACATTGGAGCATAGATCTTAGCAGTAATGTGTGAACACGCTTTTGTTAGTTGGTACCATTTGGGCCATTAAATTTGTTAACTATGTATTTGGTTTATTTTATCCCCTGTCAAGATTTTCACACTAGGTTTTTGACCATTATTAATGGAATCTGGAAACTTGACTTTTTAAAATTATTGGTTCCTTTTATTATTGTTAAAATGAAGTTGTCTTGGCAGAAAGACAAAACAGTTAAAGTCTTATTAACAAAACATACTTTGAAAAGGCTTCTTTGGGTACCAGAAGACTAGAGGTCACAGCAGAGAAACAACCATTTTGCAAGATTTGACATTCAGGCTGCCCAAATGCAAAGGATCAGCATGAAAAATTATGTACTGGGTTCTGTGTATCCACAGAGGTCAACATTCAAACCAGGTGCTTGTTTTTTACTTTTAATATTTTTATATAATTATGACATTCCCCCTTATTCTTCCTCCCTCCAATCCCTCCCACATACTCTTCTTTGCTCCCTTTCAGATTCATGGCTTCTATTTTTATTAATTGTTATTACATTCTTTCTTAGCCTATATAATGTTACTCTTAAGTATATTTTTCAGGACAGACCATTTGATACTCACTGGATGAACAATTGGGGTGCTCCTCCCTGGGGAATACTGTTTCTCCTATTCTCAGCATTCTTCAGTTGTTCATGTAGGGTTCAGTTTTCGAATTGTCTACCTGGACATATCCATTGGTGTTGTTCTTGTTCAGCTCATATTTGGGGAGACATATTGATGAAACTTTATGGGTGTATCTTCTGATGCTACTAGGAGACACAGTTTCATAGCAAACTCCCTAATCTGGCTCTTACCATCTTTTTATCCCCTCTTCCTCAATGTCCCCACGACTTAAGTGAGGGGGTGTTGTGTAGATGTTCAGGACTGGGCTCCACAGCTCTGCATTTGAAATGATGGTCTTTTCTGTAAGTTTGCGTTCTTCAGAGAGAACTTTTTTTTTTTTAAATCAAAGTCGAACATGTTTGTTAGACATGGGGAAGTTGATGCGGAACTTACGATTTTTAACTACAAATGTAGAAATACGTGGAAAAGTATATGGTTTAGATGATAAAGACCAGAAAAATGTCCAAGAAAAGCTGAGAAATATAGCTCTCCAAGCCAATATTATAAACATTAAAACTCAAATGTGTGGATGTGAATGAAATTCTTGGTTTTGCTAAATTGAGCAAAGAAAATGCACAGGTTTCGAAACATGTATCATGTGCGCATGGTGTGATGAATAGAAACTTTGCAATGAGACCCATTACTTATGGAAGTCACTGTTTAAAATAAAATCAATGAAGCGAAAGGCAATTTTGTATCTGGTTGCCTGGTATAGAGCGGGGATCATAGCCAATGGAGGTACCTAAAGCAATGTGATAATACCCTGTGTCTACTCAAGGGCATCCAGTAGAAATGTTCTCAATTAAAAAATACTGATATTTGATGAAGGGTTCATTCCCTAAAACAGTTTACCTGAGCTAATGGGAGCTCACGAACTCCAGTTGGACTGGGACGGAACCAGCATAGGACCAAATGAGTCACTCTGAATGTGGCTGACAGTTGTCTGGCTGGGGCAGACTGAGGGGCCACTGGCATTGGCACTGGGATTTGTCTCTACTGCATGTATTGGCTTTTGGGATCCTATTCTCTTTGGATGTAAACCTTGCCCAGCCTAGACGTAGTAGGGAGGGCCTTGGACCTTCCACAAAGCAAAGTGCCTTACCCTCTCTTAGGGTTGGAGGAGGTGGGGTGGGAGGGTGAGTGGAGGGAATGGGAGCAGAGGAGGGAGTGGGAACTTGGAGTGGTACTTTTTAAAAAAAAATCTAATAATAAAAAAGAGAGAATGTCTCTGAGGGAGACATTCAGAGAAAGTGGGAAAGAGGGGCGTGGTGATCAGCTTCAAGATTTCAAGATAATTGTTAGCATGCTGTGAATTTATTGTTGAAAATGTTAAATCTTTCTACTAATCAGATTTCATTAAGATAAAGAATAGAGGAGAAACATTTATCTGGGAGACAGAAGGCACTAAAATGTAGTGAAATGTGATTATTAAAAGGTGCACTTTTGCACTGCTGTGTATAGGTCAAGCTATAAAAATTAAGAAATAAATAACATTAGAATATGGCTATTATAAATGTTTATGATGAAATTATATATGTAATTTCATATATATTATAATGATATTCGTTGAAAAGGTGGTAGCCTAGTGTATATAACCTACCATCTCTTCAACGAATAACATTACAATATCCAAATTTTTCTTAACTTTTTCTTTTTCTTTTACTCAATATTGGCTATAATAAAATTTCACACAAAGAATGGAACTCAGAGCTCTCTTTATCTATTAAGACAGAAGCTAACCTGAATGTTTATTTTCACAGTCATGAATTGAAGATGAAATGATAAGGAAAATTATTATAGTTATTACTCTCTGGGAGTTGTATAGATTCATTCTATATAGTATGGGAAACTAGAGATAAAAATAGGTTTTCTCATTAAAAAAAAATAGAACCTATAGTTTGAACTGTCTTAGAAGAAATTTTACATTAGGCAGCCAGGGGGGAAGGAGATTACAAAAAGAAAATATTGCTTACCTGGGTAGAAAGTTCAAAGAGAAAAAGAGATGATAAATTGGTCAGTATCTTGGTGGGAAACTACTTGGAAAACAAGATTGGGGTACAGCGCTATAAACCTAGTTTTCCTTCTGGTAGCAGCATGCCCATCATGGTGATGACCTCTCTAGAACAGAGCCATGCTAAGGATTATAACCTGTAGGTAGGTGAGGAGCGTATGTAGCACCCCCCTAGACTCTTAGAAGAGACAAGACAAGCAATGTGAGAGAAGAGCAAGAAGTTGAAGAGGTCTGGGAAGGCACCGTCTCCTGCTGTCATTCTGGGTCTCTTAAATGGGCACACCTGCTCAGGACACACATGACAGATGCTGGGGAAGTTGAAAAGGTTGACTTTTGAGTGACACGGATTGGAGACAGCTTCAAAGGCATTGAAAGCAGAAGCCGTTTAGTGTG
This sequence comes from Dicrostonyx torquatus, assembly GCA_028555095.1. Lineage (NCBI taxonomy): Eukaryota > Metazoa > Chordata > Mammalia > Rodentia > Cricetidae > Dicrostonyx > Dicrostonyx torquatus. The sequence continues at coordinate 1,228,539 of JAQHUG010000081.1, forward strand.
GAGGAGGCTATTTGAAGTCTATGTAGAGTCTACAAGTCTGGTGCTTGTCTCTCTCTGTCACCCTCTCTCCTCCTCTGTTCCACCCTCTTTTTTCACTCTTCAAGTCTTGTGTCAATTTCAGAAGGTATGTAAAGCTCCAAGAAAATGAGAAGTTTAGCTAAGTCTGGAATCAACTCATCAATATTTGCATGGGTGTGGTATATTTCTGTCATTGTCCCTTGGGACAAGAGTAATTAATAACTACAGGGACTGACATTCCTGAGGCACTATACATGTTTAGTAGACCGGCTTGAGGTATCTCTCACTGATAATGAGTTCACAAATACACATTAAGAGACAAGGGGAGAATGCATGACAATCAGGATGGGGTTCACAGCTTCCCCTCATTCTGGGCATTCTGGGACTCATGACACTTAGGCATTAATTTGTAGCCCCAGTAGTCTGGAGGTATAAGTAGGGTGGAAGGATATCTGTGAGTTCAAGACCAGCCTGGTCTACATCAGTGAATTCTAAGACAGTTGGATACAGTAAGACCCTATCTCAAAACAACACAAGAAAGAAAAATAAATCTGGCCATAGCTCTTCAGACTGGTGTGCACACTGTGATTCCCCCACACCACTTTTAAGGTTCCCCAGGAAGAGTGGCTTATTGTAGTCTAAGGAGGCAAACTTCAAATAAATTCCTCTCTGGAACTGTTGTCTTGTCAAGATCAGAAAATGAAAAGATTAACCTACAGATGAAGAAATTACAACTTCTGAAAGAATGATGCCTCAGTTGTGAGCATCTCCACATTAATGTGGAGCTGCACTGACTTCTGGCATAGTACTTTACTTGAGTGATGAGACCAACTGCATCATTAGAACATGCAAATCGGATCCAGTGATCAGCTCTCTCCATTTCCATGCCTTTTGTGAAGAGATAGCCAATTTATTTCCCACGTTATCATTTTTAAGGGACTGGGATGAGGAGACAAAGCCCTTAGATGCCATTGTTTGCTACTTCAGATGTTAATGTAGTGATTATTGTGCAATTTGGAGTTCATGATAAATGGTTATCAATTCCAAACTGTCCAATAAAAATATGCTCCGATGCATTCTGGGACTAAAGCCAGAGAATGCAAGGCTTTATTTCTGGTTTGTGAATAAAGATCAGGGCAATTGATAGATGATTTCAGACAATGTTATTGTCTGAGCTGGTTCCTTGGGAGGCTATGTATCTAAGAAGAAAATTAATTCCAAATAATATATATATATATATATATGCTTTTATTTACTTGAAATCATTTTAGAAGGTAGACTGGGGAAGCCTTAGTGAAAACACTAAATTTCTCATGATTGATATCTGTTTTTTAATCTTATAATTAGTAATAGTCACCAAAGAAAAAAATCCCTAAGTAAGTTTATTATTGGAAGAATCCTGTTGACTTTAGCAGGAAATCACAATGGCATATATTTAATTGTGGTAGCTTCAAGGTTCCTTGATGCTCCCAAACTCCCGTGGGGCTGGCCAAGAAACTATTTTTACCAAGGGGGTGGATGGCAGAGGAATAGGATGTAACTGAAACTGTGTGGGTAAATGTAGGTGTTTGACAAGATTCTAGGTTTTGAGAGTGAAAGGTGGGAGTTCTCATGTGTTTAATATGTTATTAGTAACATGCTACTGCAGTGTTGTAAGAGTCTTAGTTTCTGTTTTGCTTTTAGACATCAATAAGAGCAGAAAGTTCCCATAAAGTACTTCTAAATGCCATCAAGACAGACAACCTTGTGTGAGATATAAACTTCTCAGTGTAGTTTTGTAATACAAGTTCATCTAAAACAGTTACCTCCAGGCATTTAGAAGGAAATCCTAAATATGCAAACTTTTTATGTAGTTCATAATGTCTTTGAATACAAACACACAAAGTAAATGTGGTTCTGTGATATATCTATATATATATATATATCACATATATATATATTAGTTTGATTACACACATAAATAAGCTGCTTAGTTATTACTAATGTTACTATTTCATACACATATGTTATCATTATTTATGTAAAGCTTTTTATTTCCCAAATACTGCTATAACCCATCTTATTCTGAACTTCGTAATCACTCTCTACAGAGGTTACTTGACCTATCCAAATTCACACTTAGTAACTGCCAAGGCCAGGACCAGCAGTGAAGTTTCCATATGCTTAGCCAAGAGCTCTTTCCACTCCAGCAGCTGTCTGCAGTCACTGGGAAGGCCAAAGGGAGAAGCAGATTTTGCATCTCCAAAGTTAGGAATGATGGGTGATGACTGCATTTATGAATTAGTGATTATAGTAACAAATACCAACATTATTTCAAGGTTAAAAATCAGCAAATCATCTTTTTTT
>JAQHUG010000081.1:1237464-1259991 GCA_028555095.1 Dicrostonyx torquatus
CTTTGTGGAGCCCATTCCATATGCAGTCTTTTAAAAATGGGATGTGGTTCGTTTAGTTGAATTAACTCTTTCTTTCATGTAATGTGCATTTAGTTCCTATTATGTGTAAACTTTGAATGTGGTTGGTATGTGGTTTCATGGTTGCCCTTCCCAGCAATTTATTGAGGCAGATCCTCTTTTTTCTTGTTTCACATAAATAAATAAGAAGACCAAAGAGGCTTAAGGAGTGTACTGTTTTTTTGTTTGTTTTGTTGTTATTGTTGGTGTTGCTGCTGCTAACCCTGAAAGAAATGATGTGATTATTTGGGATCACAGTTTAAGAAGACACAGTCCATTATGGAGGACCATGTATGATAGCTTGGTTCTGTCCATGGCGAAGAGTACCTACGGCAGTTCTTGGACAACTCCGCAGACCATGAAGCACAAAACTAAAGGCCATGGGCATCCCATAATGTAAAATATATTCATTCCAACTTCAAAAGTTCCAGTAGTCTTAACTGTCTTAACACTTCAGAATTCAAAATCTCTTCTGGAATTCACTGCCATCTCTTATGTTAGTTTCTGTAATATAAAAACAAAAATAAGCTATGTACTTCCAATATGCAGTGGCATGAATAAAACCTTCCATTTCCCAAATGAGTATGTGAAGACATGATCAGACCAAAGCAAGAATGAAAACTCTCAGGGAAAAACCAAACCCTGTAGTCCACATATGACATTTGGGACTTGCGGTGGCATCATCTGAGCTCTGATGAGCTTGGGTGGCCTCTCCCCTACAGCTCCACCACCAACAGTACACATGGGGTCACTTAAGCCCTCTTTACTCAGTGCCTACAGATCTGTTCTGCATATGTGCCATATCCTGGCCTTTCCAAACATCTTGGTATTTCCATCACAACTTAGTATTCAGATTAACAACTTTACACATAGGCCTCTCAGGGCTTCTCTTCAGAAAATCCAATCACATTACACATTTTCTGACCTTCAGCAATCTTCTGAAGCCTTGTCTCAAGGCTCCATGAGCCTGTAACTCTTGCCAGGTTCTGCTGCCAGCTCAGAATGTAGCTTGCCCTCTTTGGTGTTGGCTACAACAGGCTAAGAGGACTGTGAGGCTGAATTTGAAAACATCTCTAGGAAGTCCTATTTGAGCAAGGCATTTATAAACTCTTATTTTCTAGGCACTCTCCTTCAACTACTTTCATTTTAATGAATTTTCAATTTTAAGCAATGCAGCCTTTAATGGAAGAAGGGATTATAGCTGATATGTCCATATCTGACCTGCCCCCAATTACAACTACATTTGCATTCATTTTCTTACCAAGCACATTTTTTATTTTGCATCTTTCTGTTCCACTCTCTACTCTCTATCATTAAAAATTATACTAAAAGCAGTTGTCATAAGCAATGCCACAGGCTGCATGATATGTGGTCTTGAAATTCCTCCACCAAACCAAAGTAGCCCAATATTTTAAAATGAAACCTTGGATCTCCACCGGAACAGGTACAGGGGAGTAACCACCGAGTGAGTAAGCCAGAGCCAGAGACGACTGAGCGTCTGGACATGAATCTGGGACCTTCAAATGAGTAGACCTAAGCCAGGACCCTTGTGGGTCTGGGCATGAGTCTAGGACCTCCCAGGAACTAGGCTTGAGCCAGGACCTCTACCGGTCTGGGCATGAATTTGGGACCTCCGAGGGAATGGGCAAGAACCAGACTTCTCTGCAGGACCAGGCATGAGTCTGGGACCTCAGAGGGAGTAGACCTGAGCCAGGACCTCTGTGGGTCTGGGCATTGGTCTGGGACATCAAAGGGAATAGGCAGGAACCTGGAACCTCTGTGGGTCCCAGCATGAGTCTGGGACTTCTGAGGGGGTAAGCCTGAGCCAGGTCCTCTGCAGTTCTGGGCACACCCAAGCGTGGGAACTCCAAGGCAGTAGACCAGAGCCAGAAACTTTTCAGGACCAACTTCAAGCCAGGGACGTCTGCAGGAGGTGATCCAGACTAGGATTTCCAGAAACAGGTCAACTGGTAACCTAGGCCAAAGTAGGCCTGAGACAGCAAACTCCAAGGGAGCAGAGCAAAGCAAAGGAGCACTGAAATATCTCCAGGAACATGGAGTAACCAGCGGGGTAACTAGAACTCTGGCACTGACTGTACCACATGGAACAACCATCTGAGCTTGGATTCTTGGGCGCCTAGAAGATTATTCAACAGAATCTCTAACAGTCCCAACCACATCTATTAGAGGAAAAGATGAGTAGAAAAGGTAAGAACACATGCTACACCACACCACAAAGAGCAACACAACACCAGCAAAACCTGAAGACCCTACAACAGCAAGACCTGAACAACTAAATATAGATGAAGCAAAAGAAAATGACCTAAATAAAAACTTCAAGAGAATGTTTGAAACTCTTAAAGAGCAAATGAGAAATTCCCTTAAGGAAATGGAGGAAAAGACAAACAAAAAAATCCCTCAAAGAAAACCAAGAAAAAGAAATCAAACATATGAAAGAAACTATTTAAGACTTAAAAACTGAAATAGAGATAATAATAAAAAAAAAAAACACGAGCCGAGGGAATTATAGAAACAGAACTCATGAGAAAAGATCAGGAACCACAAATGCAAGCATGAACAACAGAATACACAAGATGGAAGAGAGAATCTCAAGTGCTGAAGATACAATAGAGGAAATAGACTCATCAGTTAAAGAAAACATTAAATCTAACAAAAGCTTAACCCAAAATATCCAGGAAATAAGGGACACCATGAAAAGGCCAAATTGAAGAATAATAGGTATAGAAGAAGGAGAAGAAGTTCAACTCAAAAGCACAGAAAATATATTTAACAAAATCATAAAATGAAACCTCATTCACAATTTCAGGGCATACATAAAATATTCAGATTCTTTGCCATAATCTAACATGAATTGCATGTAGCACAGTTTTTGAGCCTTTGTTCTACCTATTCTTATATCTCATGCACCTAGATTTTACTGTCTACATTTCTATCAGCATTCTGGTTTTTATATTCCAAAATCTCCCATTATGCTCTGCTTTCTAATATTCTAGGGATTCTGCAACTCAACCATATGTCTTCCACACTCTAATTCCAAAATCCTCTGAGGCACATTTCTCAAGATTATTACAATAATTACATCACGTCTTATACTCATGTTCTGGGTTGTTCTTCTCAAGACTAATTGAGTACCTAACAGAAGTGACCGTAGTGGGATAATTTATTTTGATCGGCACTTTGAGTGGCTCCAGTCCATCATGGGATCAGGAAGACCCAAAGTAGAGGCAGCCTCCAACTCTCAATTTCTGCCCCTTTGGTACTTTGATCCTACTTCTGTGAGCTAGGCATCATGTCTGAGAGGTTCCACAACCTCTCATGGCCAAGTATCAATCCATGAGGTTGGCATTCACCTTTAAACCATAACGGGAACATTATCAGATATGTATAAGCTCCAGCTAATTCTATTCACTTCCTTCTACTTCTCTCCACTTGCTTCATTCATCAACTACTGCTTAAGCCATGTTGATGAGTCAGGCAGTAAGTTAGGTGATTTTGTGTGGCTCACTCTTATATAAACTCAAAACAGTGTCATGAAGAAGAATTGTCCCCTCCCCGTTTTTAGAATGCAGCCCATGGTTCAGAAGAGGAATGTATTTTACATGACCCTGTGGAGTAATAGGTGAAACAGATGGGATATTTCCCCTTGGGACTTGCCTTTGTAGAAGGCACTTCAAGGAGCCACTTAGACACAGTGCACTCTCTAACTCCCCCACCCCTCCCACATTTCTACCATTTCTCTTGTGGAAAACTCTAGCTAGTCAACTTCCCATAGTAGCTTGGCTTTAAATATTTTAGGATACTGGTCCAGCATAAATTTCCTAACAGGACTCTCTATAAAGGGACAACCTTTTCCTATTCCAGCCATTACATTTTCATGATACAATGAACCCCAAATATGTAAAACATGCCCTTGTAGTGTTTTGTCCATTGATGCTGAGAACCAACAAATTGCTTCCTTGAGCCTAATGGACTTTAGTTCATTACTGGAAAGGCAAGGCTCTTCTCAGTTCCCTGCAGCTGTAACTTCATCCTTCATCACTCATCTGACACCCGAAGTGAAGTCTACCTATGCCAAACATTTCGCTAATTTCAAAGTCATCTGCTTTTTCTTGCCTCTGTCCTTTGGTGCACAATGTTCTGATGACCTAGAGTAGGTTTCCATTTTGTTTCCTGCCTGGAAAAATTTTACATGATCTTAAAGTCACAATTATGCTTTTAAAAGTATAAAGTTACTGTCTGAAATAAAATTGGTCGCCCTTCTTTGGTCCCACAGTCCTCTTGTGTATCTTAGTAAAGTACAAAAAGTGTTGATGTAATTATGTGCCTATGTCTCTTGACAGCTATTATCACCTGGGCCCTTATACAATGCCTGCACAGTGTGAACACATTTTATTGGGAACAACTGACCAAGTATTCAGTTGCCAGACACAACAAAGTGACACTGGGATGTACTGGCCATTTAACAATAAAACAAGTTATTTGTGCATTGAGTGCTTACTCTAGATAAATCACTGGGCTTGGTGTTCCAATGGAATCCAGTAATTATAAACTAAATCTTGCCCTAAATGACAGCTTATAATTTAATTAAGAAGCTAAGACTACTTTGAAAGTTAGGGCATTCATGCCCTGTCTTAATTGTTCATGTTTGTTGCTATTAGGCTAAAGACTCACTGGGGATGAGTTCTATTTTCATCCTTGTTTCTGGTACATAAATAGTCTTCAAGGATGCAAGAAAGTCGCATTGAGAAATATGAATTCGACTAATGTATAAAACGAGCACTGTAGCTTCTGTTTTTATTGGAGGTGAGATGAGACTATAGGCAGTGAAAATAGAGTTTTGTCATTGAAGACACAGGAAGGATTAACAAAACTAAGAAAGTTAAGGAAACTAACATGGGAAATGGGCCAATCAGCTCATGTCTCATAAATACCGTTAGTGAACCATCCCAAACCCAATGCCTTATAAGTACGTACATTTTTTCTCAGTCCTAGATCTGCCTATCCACATTTAGTCAATTTCAGACTGCCCATACCTGAGCTGTGGTTGACACCAAACTGTAGTTAGGATTAGTTCTTTTCTATATATCCCACCCTTGCTGTTGGTGCCTTGTGGAAAGATTAAGTGTACTTTGGGTATAGGGAGACTGAATAACTTTGACCAAGAGAAAGGGGTATGGTATATTGATTTATTCATTGTTTGCATACCGATTGGATGCCTGGTGCCTGTGGAGGTCAGAAAAAAGTGCTGGTTCTCCTTGGAATGGTGCTATGGATTTTTATGAGTCCCCCTGTGGATGCCAGAAGCTAAACCCAGGTCCTCTGTAAGAGCATTAAATGGTCTTAACCATCCAGTCATTGTTTCAGCCCCACCCCATTCCTAACTTGTTTCTAATTTCACACGTAATAATAAGCTCAGTATCACTATGTATCCCAGGACTGGTTATTTCTTTATCAGTTCAATGATTTCATTAGGGAGTATGCTCTGTTGTTCAACCACTTTTTAATTTTATGATCAAGTGTAGGAGGGTCCGTCTTTATTTCTGTGCTTTGATTGGTTAAATAAAGAAGCTGCCTGGTCCATTTGATAGGGCAGGATTTAGATAGGCGGGAAAAAGAGAAGAGGACGCTGGGAAGAAGACTAGGTAGGGGACAGTCGCCATGAGAAGCCCGACATGAAGCCTCCAGGGTCAGACATGCCGAATGATCCCCGGTAAGATCACCACCTCGTGGTGACACACAGACTTTTATAATGGGTTAGTATAGATGTAAGAGCTAGCCAAGTAAAGGCTGGAGATAATGGGCCAGGCAGAGTTTAAATAAATATAATTCTCATGTGGTTATTTTGGGCATAAGCAAGCAACCAGCGGCTGAGTGGGCCAGCGGCTGGGGGCTGGGAGCCAGGCGCTGGGAATATAACCTACACCTCTCTCCCTTAATTACAATAATCAAGCTTGTAGAAGAAAAAATAACTGCTATATTTCTGTCCATCATGCCCCCAAATGACTAAAGCCCGAGGTAAGAGAGAAATGCTAGTATATAGTAATCTCTTTTTTGTATGTATGCATGTATGTATGGTGTGTGTGTGTATGTGCATGTGTGCATGCGTGCATGAGTGAGTAAGCTTATGGAGACCAGAGCTTGACCTCCCTTTATTTTCCCCCATTGCTTTTTCACCTTCAATTTTAAGACAGTCATTTCATTGAATCTGGCACTGGCAATATTAACTGACCTGACTCAGTCAGTTCCCAGGATCCACTTCTTTCAAGTCCCAGCACTCCGGTTAGACACAGGCACCACCTCAACTGGCTTTTTACATGGGTGGTGAGGATCTGAACTGAAATCATTATGTTTGTACAAGACTCATTCTACCTACCTACCAATCAGCCCTGCTCTCTATGGAAATATTTTCATGAGTGTCCTCTCATCTAAGTTTGCTTCCTATTTTTCTGTTCAGAATTAGTAAATCCTGACCCCACCATGACAGTCGGTGTCGAATTATCATGATTTGCTTGGGCTAATCCCTTGGAGATGGAATAAATAATGAAGGTTTAGCCTTTTCCAGTACAACCCAGAAAAAAAATCATCAACGCCTTGCGTAATGGATGCTGTTTACAAGACCTCAAACCCAAACCAGAACAAGCAGTCAGAACAAACTTTTTTCTGGACTCTTTGGGGAATATTTGTTTTCCTATAAAGTCATCCCAATCAGAACATAATACAGAGATATTTAACTAACATTTCAAGCTTACTCATAAAGAGAATTAATATTTGTCTCATATGACAGGTAATATTCTGGGCAGTTTACACAGGAGACTTCTTTTTCCTTCTCAAGAAGCTGATGAAGTGATAATATTTCTGTATCCATATTTTTTGAAGAACAAAAGTCCAGACCTAATTTACTTGATGAAGATCACAAAGCAATTTTTGCCACTCTCCAGTGGCTGTGTACATTCTTCTACAATTTTATGAAATAAAATAAAAGTATATCTTATGCCTCTAGTTGGATCTGTGTGCTTGAGCCTTTTAAAGGTATTTTGAAAAAGGTAGCTGGCTTCAATTTCGATGCCCAGATCTCATTTTTGGCTTCCAAAGGCTCACAGGCAATATGAAAAGCAATAATCTTCAAATTGAACAAATAAAGACCTGAAGTGATAAATTACCTAGAAGCAGACTCCAGAGGCACAGCTCTTCTGTTTGACAACTCACATGTAATAATGGCAGTACCTAATTATTTTTAAAATACTTTGGTGGAAGAGGGTGTTGTCATGTGGATATTAAGGGACTCCTCTTTTTTTGAGAGACGTGTTACGAGAGCCAAAGTCCATGAAATTATACAGTGTTCCATTAGATGTTCTTTATTCCACTCACCTCGTAGTTTCGTCTTTGTGTTTTTAACCTCTGTCTCAGTGTGTTCTCAAAACTGATATTGACCAACCCATAGCTGCTGAGATGTGAAATTAGGTGATTTAAGGATTCAGTTCTGATTCCCAAGATATGCTTGAGGGCATCGTGTGATGTGCTTTAGGGCATAAAATGACCTCAAGCTGTGGCTAACAGAGGGGAAAAAAATCTCCACAGCAAAATAAATATTGCACAGTGGTTTGGTGGCTAGAGAATAGTGCTCTTCAAAATGTCTCTGCAGCTATCCTTCCCACAGATCCTGTCACAAGGCGGAGACCTTCGCTATATCTGCTGTTGACTTGTCATACAATGGAAGCAGCCTGAGTTGTTCAACATCTTCTCATCAGTTCAAGGATTGAATTCACTTCATTATTTCCTTCTAAACAATTTTAGATCCAATGTGTGGAGCAGAAAATAAACATAAAACCTTTGGAGAGTTTTGTTCCATCCAGATCTAATTTGTTCATGGTAATGAGCGGAAAAGGAGATGGTTAGGCCTTGATTGTCTGCTTTGAAAGAATCAAGTGTTGGTGTAGAAAACAAGATAATCATTCTGGGGCTTTGATTGATCTGCCATTTGCATAATCAGGAGTGAAGTCTGGTCTTGGAATATAGTCTTCCAAATTACTTTTATCTGTGCTTCCAGAAAACAATGAAACACTGACTCAATACTTCCTGAACGTGTTCCTTTCTATCCCTTGGCAGAGCTTCTATAAGCAGAACCATCAGAAGTAGGGGAGGAAAGTAGGCAGAAAGAGAGGCAAGGAATCTGGGTACATTTCCAAGCTGAATAATCAGCTTCCTCCTCCGAAAGGGAATTGGCAAGGCTGTATGGACGGACCCATGATTCCTTCTCTCTGATTGTGGCGGCAGTGTGTAAGCTGGCAAAAGGGCCCTGCAGATACTATGGATGGACATAATCATCTCTCAAAGGCTCCCATTTAACTCACTATAATTTAAGATTACACAGCCCTACTTGCCCTGCATACGTCTTCTTCTGGGGTAAGTCTATAACTTTGTTTGAGAACCTGACAATCTTCGGTCTGAATGGTGTGTTAACATGGAATGTTTTATAGTTTGTGATACACTTGGGAATTTGCAAGCTTGGCAATAAAAAGCCTTCTTCTCTCTCTTAATCTTGGAAAAAGTTGGTGCCAAGCCCAGTGGCTCATACCCCTTACATTCTCTTTGCCTACCTTCTTGTTATAAGTAACGAGAGAAAGAGAGAGACAGAGAGAGAGAGAGAGAGAGAAAGAGAGAGAGAGAGAGAGAGAGAGAGAGAGAGAGAGAGAAGAGAGGGAGAGGAGAGAGAGATTTATTGCTCATTTGTGTTGTTCTTGACTGAAAGATAGCTAAGATTTAACAAAGATGTCTTGACTGAGTCCCACACACCCTACGTGCTTTCCAAAGGAGTAAGAGAGTATTTGAATTCTTTTAGAGGAATGAACTGTGATCACCTGTTTGCTTAATTTTCACATAAAAAATAGAATTCAGAAGGTTTTTAAAGAGTTAGCCCCAGTCACAAACTCATGTCAGAGACTGAGCTATCATGGCTGTTAGACTGAAGCCCATGTCTTTCCCCTGGTATTATACTTCTACCTCTCAAGTCTACATCAAGGGTAAATGTTAGGTACCGTGAAAGACAGAGGAAAAGATATCTTCAAGGAGAGCATTGACTGACATGTAGAAATCATGCAATCGTTCTTGAATTAAGAAAAACAAGTAGGAAACAATTGATTTCTGGGCTTGCTTTATCCTTGACACTTCTTTTACTGTGGTGTTGTATGCTTATGTATATATAGGTTCACATGCACACACACACACACACAAACACACACGTGTATGCATAGGAAGGCTCGAGGTTAACATTAGGAGTCCTTATCATTCATTCTCTATTTGCTTTTATCAAACAAGGCATCTCAATAAACCATAGAGTGTACTACTCAGCTAGGCTGGTCTACCAGTGAACTCCAGAGATCCTCTTGTCTCTGCCTCCCTAGTGCTGAGATTACCTACTGTACAGTGCCTTTTGTTTGGGTGTTAGGCACCTGACCTAAGACTCACATGCTTGTGCAATAAGCGCTGTAGAGATTGGGAAATCTTTTCAGCCTCCCCTCCTTTTATTGTTTTCATGTCAAAGTACTCAAATCAAACACTCACTACTATTCCAGTTAATGGGAAGAAGAAAGAGCTGGGCATGGTTGTACATGCCTGTAATTCTAGCACTTGAGATGGCCAGAGACAAGAAATACAGTGAGCTCAAGGCCAGCCTGGGCTATATGAGACTGTGTCTCAACTAGGAGCCAGAGGGGTTAAGGACATTGCAAGGAAAACAGCCCAAGGAATCTACTAACCAGAGTTCACAGGGATTCACAGAGAGTGAACTAATACAGAGGGAGCCTGTATGGGTCTGTCGTAGGTCCTCTGCATATACATCATGATCATGGGTGTTCTTGTGGGACTCCTAACTGTGAGAGTGGTAGCTTTTTCTGACTCTTGCCTTCTGTTGGGACCTCTTTCGACTTCCTGGGTTGCCTCCTCCAGCCATAATACAGGGAGATGTAGGAGATACGCCTAATCTTATCGTAACTTGATATGCCAGGTTTGATTGCTGTCTTATCTCTGGAAGGACTGCCTTTTTCTGAAGGGCAACAGAGGACAAATGGATCTTGGGGAGAAGGGAGTGAGTGTGGAGGGGCTGTGAGGAGAGAAGTGAGGGAAAACTGTAGGAATACTAGCATTGCAGATTTGAATAATCATGTTTTGCTTTTTATGTGGGTTTCAGGGACTGAACTCAGGGTGTCAGGAGGAGCCTTTAACTGTTGATCCATTTTATTGACCACAAGACAGCATCTAATATATAACTATTACTTCCTGAGGTTATTTTCAGACACAAGGATGATCCAGTTATGAAGTGTATTGGTACTAGATAATTGGTAACAGGTTATATTGGCGTATGTGTCATTTGGATTGTGATGCCTTTTCAGGATGCATGTCTCTACTCTTCCTGTTGTCATAGAGTCATTCTTGTATTGTGCTGTCTAGTTTTTTGCCAATGTGACCCAAGTTATAGTCATCGGAAAAAAAAAAACGAACCTATACTGAGAAGAATCTTCGATAATATAAGATGGTTGGAAAGCCTGTAGAACATTTTCTTTATTTGTAATTGATGAGGGAGGGCTGAAACTACTATGGGTGGTACCACCCTGGGCTGGTAGTCTTGGGTTCTTTAAGAAAGTAGGTTGAACAAGCCATGAGGAGCAAGATTGTAAGCCGGAGTCCTCTGAGCTCTGAATCAGCTCCTGCCCCATGGTTCCTGCCTGGTTGGGTTCTCCATTGGCTTTCCTTAATGGACTGTAAGCCAAACAAACCCTTTCCTTTACAAGTCACTTCTGTACATGATGTTTTATCATAGCAATACTAACCGTAACTAAGACAGATGAAAATAAGTCTGCCTGTGACAATGATGTTCTCTCTCTCTTTCTCTCCCCCACCCCTCGGTAACTGTATTTGTAGATTTCATTTGAGATTAGAATTGATGAAAATAGCCGGGCGGTGGTGGCGCATGCCTTTAATCCCAGCACTCGGGAGGCAGAGGCAGGCGGATCTCTGTGAGTTCGAGACCAACCTGGTCTACAAGAGCTAGTTCCAGGAAGGCTCCAAAGCCACAGAGAAACCCTGTCTCGAAAAAAATAAAAAAAAAAAGAAAAGAAAAAGAATTGATGAAAATATTAGTTTCTAAACATTAAATAAAACAGGTAACCAGTGCTCCAAATGAAAAGAACAAGATGTTGAGGAAACTTCACAATGTTAATGTTTCTCTCTTGGAATGGAGCTGGGAAGGTAAATTTAATCTTAAACTTGTGGACTTTACGGAAACATCCAGGCACAGACTCACGGGGAAGAATGATCACCCAGAGCAGAAGCAGTTCACCAGGACTCTTGTCTGCAAAAAATCAGAGGAACAATGCTTCCAATATGGCATAGTGCATGGTCATTCAAGACTTCTATCCTAAAGGCAACATGAGCAAAGTGAATATTTAATCAGAGGTGTGGAATGACACATCTCAAAGAAAGGAGACTAGAACAGAAAGTATGCAAATCAGTCATTTCAATAATATCAGTGAACTTATTTTAGAAGCCTCCCACAAAGTAATGGCAGTAAAAATGGAGTGAAAAAAAAAAGTGAGATGCATAAGATATATCTAGAAGATTAAAAGGACTTCTGCTATCAGTTTCCTTTGTCATCTCTTTTCTCATGATGAAGGAAATGGACTTTGAAAAGGAGCTAGTAACCAGGGCAATCAAAGTGTGCTCAATCTCATCATATGACTTGTTAGGTTGATTTATTTTTTTGAGACAAAGTTTCCCTGCATAGCTTAGGCCGTCTCAAACTGCGTCAAGCTTTGGAGTTGCTCACTGAAATTATAGGTCTGTACCACTATGCATTGCCAACATGAATTTATTCATTCATTTATTTATGTTTAAAATCTCTGTGTGTGTTTGTTGGTTGGTTGGTGTTTGCATATTTGTGAATACAGATGCATATAATATGGTATGTATGTGGGAGTCATAAGACAGCCTTGGATTTTGGTTATTGCTTTCTACCTTGCTTGAGATTAGTGTCTCTTGCTGTACGCCAAGGTGTATAACAGGTTAGCTGGCACATGAACTTGGTGTGGGAGACTTGTCTGTATTCTGTCAATCATGTTTTAAATAAATGCTGATTGGCCAGGTAGGAAGTATAGGCGGGTCAATCAGACAGGAAGTAGAGGCAGGGCGAGGAGAAAGTCTGGGAAGCAGGAAGCTTCCCTGGCATTCCTACGCAGATCTCCAAGGAAGCAGCATGGGTCCCTGTCCCAGCTGAGAAAAGGTACCGGCCATGTGCCTGGCATGGATGGGAACAATGGGTTAATATAACTTATGGGAGCTAGTAAGAAGCCTGAGATAATGGGCCAATCAGTTAATAACCTAATGTAGACTCTCTGTGTGATTTTCTTTGGGGCTTGCTGGCTGTGGGGTACCGGGCAGGACAGTAACTCCAACGAGCCAGCCCTCATGTTACATGAACTTTTGGGCATTTTCCTGTTTCTGCCTCCTCTCTTGCTGGAAGAGTGCTGAGACTACAGATGTGCATTACTCTATTGGCTACACATGTGTCCTGAGAATCCAAACTCAGGTTTAATGATTGTATGGCAAGAATGCTACTCACGCAGTCATACCGTTCCAGCCCCGAATGAGTTTTAGACTATTTATTTAATTTCTAATTATGTTTTGATGTGTCTGTGTTGGGGTATGTGTATGTGCAGTGCCACCATCACCTGGACCTGGTGTTAGTGGGATTTCTGAGCCTTCTGACTCGGGTGCTAGGAATTGAACTCCCTATTTACAGATTTCTGGTACAGTGTGCTCTGACTACGGCTTTTACAACTATTTCACGTATTGATTTCTAACTGTTCCATGAACCATTTGTCAGAGGGACAAGTCTTCCTCAAATTTAGCTGTCTTGACACTGATCAATTGAAAACTCAACTGTTTCCAAATGTCAGATTTTATTTCTAAGGTTTTATTTTTATGGTGTTTCTTTATTCACCTGTCCCTGTGCTGACACCACACCATCTCAATAACAGCAGCTCTTCATTAGATTTCTAAACTGAAATGTGTAATGCTTCAAATTTTCAAATTTAGCATGGTGTAGTCTAACTTCTCTTTAACCATCTGGTATCTTTCCCTGTGTATCTGTATGAATTTTAGTTTGAGCTTTTCAATTGATAGAGAAAAGGCCAACTTTTGTTTTGGTAGACTATATAAGGGTTCTGTAGATTAACTTAAGGTAACTCTTAGCAATATTAAATTTTCTTGCCCATGAATGTGAGAGACCATTCTCTTTTACATATTCCCTGACAGTATTTTGCAGTCAATAATGTGTATATATATAGGTTGAGGTTATCCCACTATGTTTTAGAACACATCCACTGTTAGTGTTTGAACAACAAAAAGATGAAGAACACAGGGTGGACCTGCTTTTTTAGATCTCCAATAAAGTGAGTCATCTCTTCCTTTTTGAGGGCAGGAGAGAAGACTCTGGAAATGAGGGATGGAAAGAGAACTAAGAGCATGACTTGAGTTCTTCTCCAGGAACAGAAAGTCCTGTTAGGTAATGCAGCTGGGGAAAGAGAATATGTAATCATGGTATAGATTGAATACATATAAAAGAATGTTTTAGAGAAGGAAAATTATATTACTTGAATATATTTGATATAGATGCCAATGAAATATGTTGTAGCATGTAAGTTAAGATGATTATATTGTTGAATGGATAGTTCTGGACCTCATAGAAGGCTATGGGCAAAGTAAATCTGAATTCATCAACATATGGCTGGAAAAGTTGACAGTAGAAATAATTCAGGTAATGTTTGTGGTGTTAGGACAATGCCGCCATTTGCTGAGTGGATAGGGGGAATGGGCCAGAGGAAACTGAGAAGGTGGTAGGTGGAAACCAGGCGACTACTGACCTGGTGTCAAGAAAGAGTATGCTGGGTACTGTGGACACATCACTAAGGAGCTGGGCCAGCTAAATTTGCTAACATAGTAGTTATTGGTAAGCTGGTATGACAGGTATCTGCAACTATATTGCTGCGGGAGGACAGACAGGTGGAGCTTGGGAACTTTCTGGTCAGTCAGTCTAGCTAATTGGTAAGCTCTAGGTTCAGTAGAGCCTTTCTCAAAACAAGTAATGTAGAGAATAGTAGAAGACACTTATTTGGCATCAACTTCTTGATTTCATATGTGCATCCATACATGCGTGTGCATATTTTCACATGCTTGCACATGTGTACATGCAGAGAGAGAGAGAGAGAGAGAGAGAGAGAGAGAGAGAGAGAGAGAGAGAGAGAGAGAACAGGAAGAAGGAGAAACAGGAAGAGGAGTAAGAGGAGGAGAGAGAATTGGTCATTGGTGACCTTGGAAGAGCTGTGATGGAAGTGACGATAATATTCTGAGGAACTAAAGCAAAAGAAAAAAAATAGGAATGGTGATTGTAAATTAAAAAAATACACAGTGGACCATGGTTGGTGATTGAGGACATAAAAGAGTTTAAAAGATCTTTTCCTTTGAGTATAAGGCAAACTTATCCTTTAAATGTTTAAATGTTGATGTCAAAAAGACCACAGAAAGGAGAAGCTGAATGTGTGATAATGAAATGGGACATTCCATAGGGTACAGTCTGTGAGGACGCAAGACATTTAGGGGTTCAAAGACAGCTGGAGGGGTTCTGCTCTTTAATGAGCATTCATCCTCACAGTACAAGAGAATACTATATGTCAGTGCCCACCCAGTGGGATTGCTGTCAGGACATTGTTAACAGGGCTTCCCCTTTCTCTATGAAGTAGGAGGATAGCTTCATTTAACTGAAAAGTAAGAGCTGGGTCATGGACAGTGGGGATGGAGTTGTCCAATTCTCATGATGAATGGGAGAGTGCTTAGGCAGAAGAGACCACACAGTACTGGTTGATGGTACTGTGGTGAGCAAAAGATGTCATAGATCCTAACTACAGAGAGGGGGAAAAGTCCTGTTGTAAGGAAGGATTGTATCTTGCTAAAGGTCCTTTGCAGTCCTTTCTTCAATCTAAGAAGAAGCCTCCATCAGTAACATTGCCCTCCATTTGCAATGTCAGCCTTTGAGAAACACCTGTTGGTTTTCAGCCAGTGAGACGGCCAAATGCTGTCTTAATTTTCCTACAAGGCTGTATAGTCTTTCCCGTTCTGTTCTGCTACAAACAGCCAAGGATGATTTCTCTCCCAGCTGCCTAGTGCTGACAGCCTGAAGTATTTTCTTACAGTCATATGACTGCTAATACAATTTAGGATAAGACTCCAGACAGGAATTTGTGCCATCAAATTAGACAAGGTCATTGTGCTAATCCTGAACAGGGATGGGAGTGGAGCAAGATGAAACTCACAAGCAAGACGCAACTGGCAAGGCTGATATTTTCCATGTGGTGTGAAAGGGCATGTGGCAAGGAGGTGGTCCCAGCTTAATTTAAAAATAAGTGTTTATAACCTATAACCTCTGGTTCTTACCAAATGTGTGAGGAGAAGAGGTTGTGCAACATGAATTCTCATCAGAGTAATCATTAGAATTTCAGAATAGCACAGGTGGCCCCACTGTGCTTCTCTGTGTGTATGTGTGTTTGTCTATGTACCTTGGCAATTTCAGAGTCACATTGTAAGTCAAGTTGCAGTGGGAACATTTATCACATTATGTGTGGAAGGAAACATCTGAGAGCTAAAGAATAAGTTAAAGAAAGTAGAGCAGGCATCACTAATCAAAAAGTCAAGTTGCTAACCACCAGATATTGTCCACATGTTGAACACACTGTTGCTGAGCTAAGTACTAAGTGTGTTCTCTTGGGTGTGTTATAAAGAAAATGAGTAATTTGTCTTAGTGTTTTGTTAGGAAATACAATTGGTAATGTAGCATAATTTTGGTGTAAAATCATGATGCACTTCAATGCTAATTTCCCATGCTTCTTTAAATATCAAATATTTCAAAGTGACACAAACTCATATTGATTATCAGGGCTGCAGACCTTTAGTTGAATAATTGACTCAAGTTAAATGATGGAAAAATTACTAGTTGGTTGGCCCTAGTACTAATTATGTCAATAATAGTTATTTGAGCTATTGTTACTAAGCACTTTATATGCATCTAATCAACTAAGCTATAAAGCTGGCACTGCTATTTATGGGATTTAGTCCAGAGATGTCTATTTAGGGAACAAGGAAACTGAGGCTCACCAAGGAATAGGTCACTGGAGTCTGTTTCTCAGCTTTGCTCCATCCGGCCACTTAACTTGCTTTTTGATTATACCGTCCCCATGCCTCATTTAATGATGTATGAAGTAAGAATGACTGATAGCATTAATCTCTTTGAGGTTTAAAGATAAATTGAGTTAATATGTGGAAGACTTGGATAATGATGTTAAATATATGGGAAATAATCATCAAGCAAATATTGGTTATTCTCATTGGTCCATTGCTGGAGTAGATTATTTCAGCTGTTAGAAGGAGAAATGTCCTCAATAGGCTCACATACTTGAATACTTTGTCCCAGTCAGTGGCACTATTTGTGGGAGGTTATGTATGAACCTTGCTGGAGGAAGGAAGTCACTGTGGGTGGGCAGAGAGTTTATAGCCCTCTCTGATTTCAGTTTGCTCTCTCTATGGTTGATGCTTTTGGTTAAAGATGTGATCTTTTTGTTTTCTGGTCCAACTGCATGCTGCTAGCCTCCCCTGTCATTCTGAACTTAATGAACTCTATCTCTGAAACCATAAGCCCAAATACATCTTTTTCTTCCACTTTATATCCTACTTGGGAACACCATTGGCAAGAAAAGAAAAGGTCTGTGGGCAATTGCCATATTGGGGATGCATTTTAAAATTATCATGTCCACTTTGAAAATGTACGAAAAGATAGCACGTTATATCATTTCAATAAATTTGAATCTAGAAAGTAATAAAATTGATCTATAACAGTTTCTTGTGATGAGATTTTTTTCTTGCTTTTAGATATATTTTTATTTATGTGTGACACATGTTAGTTGTCCATGTGTTGGTATGCTCATATAAGTGTGGATTCCCTCAAAGGTCAGGGAAAGGTACTGGCTTTCCTGGAGTTGAAGTTATGGGAGGTGGTAAGCTACCTCATGGTTCTCCATAAGAGCAGATGGCACTCAAACACTGAGCCATTTCTCTAGCCCCAAGAAAGATTTTTGAGAGTGATGGTTTCACAAATGCATACATATATCAGGACCTAACAAATCATACACTTCAATGTATATGGTTTATTATACTTTATGCCTTGAAATGTTTTTCAAATTCCATAAAGTACTTTTGACATAATTTTAATCATTTTCCTTAATATCCATTATTTATTCTTTTTCTTTAAGGACATTTTGCCATTATAACTGAGTACCAAACTTATATTGATACTGGAATTTGGGACAAAGCTTTACTTATGCACATATGGCTGCCCACTCCCCATTCAACACTATAATCCTGTTGCTTTTAATAAGTGTCACTAAATTGTACATTCATTTGCGAAGAATACATTGTTATGGCATAGAGTCTCTCACACCATGACTATGGCCTCCCTTCATTTATTTAGGTTGCTTTTAATACCTTTCAAGTGTTTTGCAATTGATTCCCTGTATATTGGGTATATAACTGATAAAACAGTAGAGAAGAAGAACCTGCCTGGCTAAGACATAAGCTCTTTCAAGGATTGCACCAGACATCTAGGAGACCTACCAAATTAGTGGTTTGCTCCTAGGAATCTTAGCCAGGGAAATATATTTTTGCCCTGAGTCTTTTTAAATTGGACTATACATTTTTTGTCCTCTGTCTTCCCTTCCTTCCTGCTCCCTTAGTCCTGAGTTCTTCATATCATATCCTTGCTTTGTTGTGAGATAAAGTTTGAAATGTAGTCTGTCACCTTAACACAATTTCACAAATAGAGCAGCCCTGCCACTGTGGACATCTGAGCCAGGTAGAGAGACAGAAAGAAGAGCCTAGAGTACAAGCAAGGGTAACAGAAAATGGAAGATAGAAGGTTAAAAGAACCTTGCAAGGCAAAAGTTTAAAAATAAACTCAGTGCTAGGTAGTGGTGGAACATGACTTAAATCCAGCCATTGAGCAGCAGAGGCAGGCAGATTTCTGAGTTCCAGGTCAGCCTGATCTACAGAGTAAATTCTGTGATAGCCAGAGCAACACTAAGAAATCCTGTCTTTAAAAAAATGCTAAGTATTTCATTACTTTCTGACCTTCAACACCCACATTTTCGGTGTAGATGCAGAGAGTATTTACATTTGACATCGAAAAGATAGACTTAGATTAGAGTCAAAGACCTCACAGTCAAGAGTATACTTATTGCTATAGTATGTGTTGGACATCAAGCATATTTTATTTAAAATTAAGAAAATAATTGGGTAAGATGAAAAAAATGCCTTCAAGAGATTTGAAGTGAAAGAGGAAGATTGAAGTCTCAATAAGATTATATGAAAAATGATGGAAAATATGGACAGCCTTGGGGCAAACAAGAATTGAGCTGGAAATAATAGGGGGAACCAACAATGCTCACTATTTTTATCAAGTTATAAAAATAGATCCATGTTATCTAGGCAGTGCCTGCATTTCTTGTGATGTAGAGGAAAAGGGGTATAGAAGGAGGGATGTTTGCTTTGAGAGTTACAGATGATATTCTCTTTCAAGGTGAAGAAAACATCACACTCAAATCCCATGTATTCTTTTATACATTTCTTTTGAAAACTGGGGCTCAGGTTAAAGTAGCTCTCATGTGTAATGTTAGCTCTGTAGGAAAAAGTGTCTCCTTAAGAGGTTTCTTTTTTTAAGTTAAACATTTGGCTATTATAGAAGTCTATAGGAATTTATGAGTTAATGAATTATAAAAAGAGAAAACGAAAAGGACAAATATAACTATTTTTTGATATGTTCTCCTTCTAGGGTTAAGTAAACATGGAAAAAGATTATAAAGGGTTTAAGTTGTATTTTGAAGTTTAAGTGTCCAATCACATAGGGTTGTTAACCCATAAATCTAAGTGAGTTTGACCCCAAGTTCTAATACCACAGAGTGGTGGTCGGTTTCCTCTGTTATTATTGGGACTCCTTCCCTTCTAAAGTATCATGTGAGGAATCTTCAGCCAAGAAAGTTTTCTTCTTAAAAAAAAAATACCCATCCAAGTTTCCACTCCCTCCCGTCCTCCTCTCCGCTCCTCACACCCTCCCACTCCACCTCCATCTAATCCTCAGAGAGGGTAAGGCATATTGCTTTGTGGAAGGTCCAAGTCCCTCCCTACAATATCTAGGATGAGCAAGGTATACATCCAAAGAGAATAGGATCCCAAGAAGCCAGTACATGCAGTAGGGATAAATCCTGGTGCCACTGCCAGTGGCCCCTCAGTCTGCCCCAGCCATGCAACTGTCAATCACATTCAGAGAGACTAGTTTGGACCTATACTTGTTCCTTCCCAGTAAGGCTGGAGTTGGTGAGCTCTTATTAGCTCAAGTAAACTGTTTCAGTGGGTGAACCCATCATGGTATTGACCTCTTTGCTCATATTCTCATTCCTTCCACTCTTCAACTGAACTCTGGGAGCTCAGTCCAGTGCTCTGATGTGGGTCTCTGCCTCTGTTTCCATCAGTTGTTGGATGAAGGTTCTATGGTGATCTTTAAGATAATCATCAGTCTGATTACAGGGCAAGTCAAGATTGGGCCCCCTCTCCTCTATTGCTTAGGTCTTAGGCAGGGTCATCCTTCTGGATTCCTGAGAATTTCTCTAGAGCCAGGATTCTATAATGGCTCCCTCAATCAACATATCTCTTTCCTTGCTTTCATCTCTGTTCTTCCTCTATCTCAACTATCCCATTTTTTCAAGTTCTTCTCAACCCTTCCCTTCTCCCCTCCTCTTCCCCTTCTCCCCCCACCTCCATGCTTCCAATTTTTTTAGGCAATCTTGTCTGTTTCCAGTTTTCAGGTAGGTATCTATATGGTTTTTTTTTTTTTTAGTTCACTTTGTTACTTAGCTTCTCTAGGATCATGAACTATAGGCTCAATGTCCTTTGTTTATAGTTAGTATCCACTTATGAGTGAATATATATCATATTCATCTTTTTGGGTCTGGGTTACCTCACTTAGGATACTGTTTTCTACTTCCAACCATCTGCATGCAAATTCAAGGTGTCAATTTTTTTTTCTTCTGTTGAGTAGTACTCTAATGTGTAAACATGCCACATTTTCTTTATCCATTCTTCGGTTGAGGGGCAACTATGTTGTTTTCAAGTTCTGGCGATTACAAATAATGCTGCTATGACCATAGTTGAACAAATGTCCTTGTAGTATAATTGAGCATCTTTTGGGTATATGCCCAAGAGTGGTATTGCTGGATCCTCAGATAGGTTGATTCCCAATTTTCTGAAACCGCCATGCTGATTTCCAAAGTGGTTGTACAAGTTTGCATTCCCACCAGCAATGGAGGGGTGCTCCCCTTACTCCATATTCTCTCCAGCATGAGCTATCATTAGTGTTTTTGATCTTTGCCATTCTGACAAGTGTAAGATGATATCTCAGAGTTGTTTTGATTTGCATTTTCCTGATATCTAAAGATGTTGGACATTTCCTTAAGTATCTTTTGGCCATTAGAGATTCTTCTGTTGAGAATTCTCTGTTTAGTTCTCTATGTTTTAATTGGGTTATTTAGAAGTTTAATGTCTAATTTCATGAGTTTTTATTAACTTTTTATTGATTTTTATTGAGCTCTACATTTTTCTCTGCTCCCCTCCCTGCCTCTCCCCTCCCCGCTTCAGCCCTCCCTCAGGTCCCCATGCTCCCAATTTACTTAGGAGATCTTCTCTTTTTCTACTTCCCATGTAGATTAGGTCTTATGTAAGTCTCTCTTAGTGTCCTCGTTATTGTCTAAGTTCTCTGGGATTGTGGTTTGTAGGCTGTTGTTTGTTTTTTATATACTTTGGAGATCAGTCCTTTGTCCAGTGTGGGGTTGATGAAGATCTTTTCCAATTCAGTAGGCTGCCTTTTGTCTTTTGGACTGTGTCCTTTGCTTTATATAGAACCTTCTCACTTTCAGGAGTTCCCATCTATTTATTGTTGTTCTTAGTGTCTGTGCTACTGGGATTATATTTAGGAAGTGGTCTCCTGTGCCCATGCAATCAAGGCTACTTCCCGCTTTCTCTTCTATCAGGTTCAGTGTAGTTAAATTTATATTGAAGTCTTTATCCATTTGGACTTGAGTTTTGTGCATGGTGATAGATATGGATCTATTTTCATTATTCTACATTTTGACATCCAGTTATGCCAGCACCATTTGTTGGAGATGCTTTCTTTTTTCCATTGTATAATTTTAGTTTCTTTGTCAAAAATCAGGTGTTTATAGGTGTGTGGATTAATATCTGGGTCTTTGATTTGATTCCATTGGACAACCTGTCTGTTTTCATGCCAATACCAAACTGTTTTCATTATTGTAGCTCAGTAATAAAGCTTGATGTCAGGGATGGTGATGCCTCTGGAAGTTTATTGCACAGGATTGTTTTGGCTATCCTGGGTTTCTTGTTTTTCCATATGAAGTTGATTATTGTTCTTTCAAGGTCTTTGAAGAATTGTGTTGGAATTTTAATGGGGATTGTATTGAGTCTATAGATTGCTTTTGGTAGAATTGCCATTTTTACTATGTTGATCCTACCTATCCAAGAGCATGTGAGATCTTTCCATTTTCTGGTGTCTTTTTTGGTTTCTTTCTTCAAAGACTTAAAGTTCCTGTCAAATTAATCTCTCACTTTTTTTGGTTAGTGTTAACCCAAGATATTTTATGTTATTTGTGGCTATTATGAAAGGTGATATTTCTCTGATTTCCCTCTCAGTTTCTTTATCTTTTGTGTATAGGAAAGCTATTGATTTTTTGAGTTGATCTTGTATCCTGCCATATCACTGAAGGTATTTATCAGCTGTAGGAGTTCTCTGGTAGAGTTTTTGGGATCATTTATATACAATATCATATTATCTGCAAATAGCAAAAGTTTGACTTCTTCCTTCCAAGTTTGAATCCCCTTGATCTCTTTTTGTTGTATTATTGCTGCTGCTAAAACTTCAAGAACTATGTTGAAGAGATATGCAGAGGATGGTCAGCCTTATCTTGTTCCTGATTTTAGTGGAATCACTGAGTTTCTCTCCATTTAATTTTATATTGGCTGTCAGCTTGCTGTATATTGCTTTTTATTATACTTAGATATGTTTCTTGTATCTCTGATCTCTCCAAGACCTTTATCCTGAAGGGGTGCTGGAGTTTGTCAGATGCTTTTTCAGCATCTAATGAAATGATCATATTTTTTCTTTCAGTTTATTTATACAATGGATTACATTGATAGATAATCATATGCTGAATCAGTCCCGCATTTCTGGGATGAAGCCGACTTGATCATGATGGATGATTTTTTGATGTGTTCTTGGGTTCTATTTGC
>JAQHUG010000081.1:1261824-1271882 GCA_028555095.1 Dicrostonyx torquatus
TTTGTGTTTTGATTATTATATAGCAAGGGGATTTTTTTTTAATCCAGCCTATTTGCTGTTCTGTATGCTTCTTGAACCTTCATAGAAATATCCTTCTTTAGGTTGGGAAAGTTTTGTTCTATAATTTTGTTGAATATATTTTCTGGGCCTTTGAGCTGGAATTCTTCTCCTTCTTCTACCCCTATTATCCTTAGGTTTTGTCTTTTCATGGTGTCCCAGATTTCCTGGATGTTTTGTGCTACAAATTTATTGGATTTGTTGTTTTCTTTGATCAATGAGTTTATTTTCTCTATTGTATCTTCAGCGTCTGAGATTCTTTCTTCTCTCTCCTGTATTCTGTTGGTTATACTTGTCTCTGTAGTTCCTGTTCATTTACCTAGATTTTCCATATCCAGAATTTCCTCTGTTTGTGTTTTCTTTATTGCCTCTATTTCAGTCTCCAAATCTTGAACTGTTTCTTTCACCTGTTAGATTTTTTTGTTTTCTTTGAGGGATTTATTCATTTCTTCTAATTTTTGCTTGTCTTCTCCTCCATTTCTTTAAGGAAGTGTTTTATTTCCTCTTTAAAGGTCTCCATCATTTTCATAAAGTTACATTTAAATTTGTTTTCTTCTACTTCTTCTGGGTAAGGATGATCAAGTCTTCCTGTTGTGTGACTATTGGATTCTGTTGTTACCATGTTGCTTTTTATGTTATTGGAGAAATTCTTGCTTTGGTGCCTACCCATCTCTTCCTTCAAATGAGGCCGGCAGCGTATTTGCATCTTGATCTATCCTTGCAGTGGCTTTCTGAGTGTTTGGGTGTTTTGACAGTACAGTGCTCTGTATTGTCAATGCCTGTCTCAGAAAAAAATATGGAAATCTTCATGAATTTGCTGTTATTCTTGCACAGGGGCCATGATAATCTGTGTATTATTCCAGTTTTAGTATATGTGCTCATGATGCAAGCACCCAAAAAGGTTTTTATAGAAAAATTTCTATCAGATTTCTACAGACAGGTCCAATATTTTCTAAATTCACAGGGCCTCCTGGTATTTATGTGGAGTTCTTGAGGCTTAGTAATATTAACTAAGGTTTAGCCAAGTCTAGTCTCAACTCGCCTGTCAGGAAGCCATCTCCATCTTCTCTTTATCTCCACATTAAGTTCAAACTTTTGCTTTAAATTCTTCAAAAATGTCTTTCAAATTAATGTCCAAAGTAAGTGTATCACTGTGACCTCCTGATAATAGAAAAGAGTAAGTAAGATTCTAGGAGATGTAGGTCCACACATACATTGTGCTGACAAATTATTATGTATTCTTTTGTGACACTTTGTTTATCTCACATGTCTATTGAGTCGTAAGTATAATAAACTTTTTGCACCCCCAATCATCTGATTTTTGTAACTGGCAGTCCCACAATTGTCATTTCACACTGGACAGGCCCAGAATATGGTAACTGTTCAGGTCATAAGGCTGAGTATCTCAGAAGTCCCAATACAGTACTTAAGGCATAGAGGATTTCTGGAGAGATACTGGTCTTCTGTCTGCATTGGAGGCCCAAAGAAGCTGGCTATAAGATCAGCAAAGAGAGGCAAAACTGGCAGTAGAAGGATTGATGAACTTGTCTGCAAGAGTGAAAGGAAGTAGACAAAAAGCAAGATTTCTTTTATTTCTCTTTTATTTTTTTTTATTTTCATATGTTTTGACATTGGAAAGTGCTCCCCACACTTTAAATTTAAATAATCAGATCAAGAAAATCTCTCACAGGGATGCCAGATGGATTGCCTTTTAGTTGATTCTTGATCTAGTCAGCTGGACAACCAGGATTCACCATCACCTTTGGACAGAATGAGTAGGTTGAACTTTGATGATTTCAAAGCTATAGCACAGCCTTTGATTGCCTAGTACCTGACTCTGAATGATCAAGTGGATGGATATTTGCTTCCCTCAGATGGACATACAGGGCAGGAGATACAGTTCAGTAAATGGCTTAGTTTGGATATCAAAGACACGATCCCATCTGAGCCTTTAGTTATCTTTAAGGCTAGGATAATTCTTGGAAACTTAGACTATCAATTTTTCAAAAACCTGTCAAATCATTCTATACAGAAATATTAAATATATTCATTATAAAGAACATGAAAGGATCAGAAATAAGACCCCCAGAGAGCTACAGGTCACCAGGAGCAGCATACCACTCAAAACAGGTTCCTCCTCCTCTTCTGTGGTGTTGCAGTCTTTGTTTAGATCCCAGGCCATCCATTCAGAAGGCTGTGAGAAGACTATGAAGGCTGATGGCCTAGAGGGGATCAAGGGTGCTGAAGAGACACTGCCACCATAAATCCACCATTGGAATGCAGATTTACATAATGATCCACATTTCTGGATTCTCATTCCCTTGTTTATTTTCATGGATCCTATGCGATTAGGATTCTGATCTATCAGTGTCCAGATAGACTATCAGATCCATTTGGCAGTATTCAGAAAGACTGCCATGTTCTCGCCAGACAATTCTTTATGCTGATAACCTACCTTTTCAACATTTTGTTTCCTGTATGTTTGGCACCACTAATCTGATGTTCCTTCTTCAAGTTTACAACTTCCTACTTAACTTTCAGACTCAACCATGACTTCCTACTTAACCATCATACTCAAATAACAATAGGAATCTTATTTCATGCATTTATTTTTATCATTTCTTTAGCCCTTGACCCACCTATATTTACAAACTTGCTATTTCTGCCCTTCTTCACTCCTGTTAGTCATTCTTCTCTTGGATTCAATTCCACATATCTTTTGAGAACCAGGTAGATCCTGTTTTCAGTTCTAAACATACATCAGCACATGAATGTTCCTTTGCTTGAAGAAAACTATTCTCTACCATCCTGCATATTTACTTGAGATGGATTATATAAAAAAGGATGGATTGTGAGGAGAAAAACCGAAGTTCTTACGAATGTATGGGAGACACAGGAGAAAAAATTGCATAATTCTTAAAGAGAATGGCTTCAAGTTCAGGTTTAAATGTCATCTGCAACACAGTCAAAAAAGTAAGGATGTTGGGGGAAGCTAAGCTGGGGGAGTGTCTTAGTTATTGTTATATCGCTTGTTATATTGTGATGAAATACCATGATCAAGGCCAATCATAAAATATAGCATTTAATTGGGGGCTTTCTTATAGTTTCAGAGGGTATGTCCATGATCATCACAACAGGAAAAATGAAAACAGGCAGGCAGGCATGACTCTCTTACAGTTCCAGAGTGTATGTTCATGATCATGATGGCAGGGAACATGGCAATAGGCTTGCAGGCACGGTGCTGGAGCAGTAGCTAAAACTTATATACTGATCCACAGGCAACAAACAAAGAAAAAGACTGGTCCTAGTATGGGCTTCTGAAACCTGAAATTTCACCCCTCCCCCAGTGGCACACCTCTTCCAACAAGGCTGTGCTTCACAATCATTCCTAAAATATTTTACCAACCGGAGACCAAGTATCTAAGCATATGAGCTTATGGGAGCTGTTTTCATTCAAACCAACAGAGGGAGCTAATCTGGAAGGTATGGTAGTCAGGGGAGGGTTTGTTCTGCTGATTTTATTTGGTATCTTATCCATGATGTGAACTTTCTACTACTTTAATACTGGCCTTGTACGTCCTTGTACTGGTACAGAGAGGTAGCCAGCTTTACGATAGATATTTCTTTTGTGGATGGGTATGTTTCTTTTATGTAAATTTACCTCTATTCTGATTTAAGATCTTCTCCTGTGTCTTCATTTCCTTTAGAGAATCATGGAGTAGGAGGGTTCATCTGTATTTCTGTACTTTGATTAGTTAAATAAAGACTCTGCCTGGCTTGTAAGATAGGTCAGCCCTTAGGTGGGCTGAGTAGACAGAACGGAAGTTCTGGGAAGAAAGGAAGTGAGAGAGTCAGTCACCAGGAGGCTCCCGTCGCAGATGGATGCAGGTTAGACCTTTCCGGTAAGTCACCACATGGTGACTTACAGACTCTCCCCCATCTATAACAGAATCATCTTAAAATAATCCTTATGCCAACAAGGTATATTTTGGGGTAGCATTGTCTGGTCTCTTACATTTGTATTTTAGAATATCACAATCTAGTGTCCAATACCAGGGAAAATCCATTGCTAGTTTACTGAGAAATAAGTCATCTCCTTTTATGTTCTGTTGGCTTCACTAGTTTGATATATTTTCATTTAGTTGTTCTGACCATATAGAAGACAGTTTGACAGTGGAACTGCTTTGAGAGTTCTATGTGGGACAAGTTGGTTAATAAAAGGAGCTGCATTAAATAAGAAAATGTCATCAGGAAGCAAAGTATAGGGGAATAAGCAGAGCTGAATGATGCTAGTCAGAGATGGTTTCCAAAGACAGTAATTTTGTAAGGGCTTTTTTCCTTCTCTCTCCAAAGTCTAGTAAAGGTAGGGATGGGAAGGGAAAATCCAAATATTATATGGTCCTCTGTGTCATTTGGTGAGAACACCCCAGGGAAACTGAAACCAAAAATCTTCTATGAGCCTTTCAATTATATTGTGCTAATCTGGAGCATGTCATATTTTCTTTTATTTCTCAGAATTCCTGTAATTATTAATAGTGGAGATCATCCAAGGGCAAAGAATGTGTGGTCCTTCTGGACAGGGACTAGGTTCCATAAATAAAATATCTTCCTAATTACCCTTTCTTCCATCTTCAATCCACGTCTGCTACCCCGGTGAGGTACCCACCTTAGGAACTTTACTGTTTTTCTGAAATTCTGGGCTGAATTTAGTATTAATTTAAATTCCCCAGGAGACTTTGAAGAGATTATGGAGCCACCATCATCTGCCCAGAAGTGGTAACAATAATCTTAGGAGAAACTGCCTCAGCTTTCATGGCTGTTTCTCTTTCAAAGGTGACCTGAATAGTGGTTGTTTTCTTTATTGACTGTAGTCTTTATTTTTATTTTGTTTCAAACTTTTGTTTACTTCTTTTGAATATGAGCATACATGCTGCAGTGTGCGAGTGCAGGAGGAAAGAGGACTCTAGGGAGTTGGTTCTCCTTTCCAATGTGAGTTTCTGGGATCAAACTCAGGTCACCAGTCTTACAGTAATCGTCTTTGCCCACTGGACTATCTCATGTGATTATATTACCATCTTTATTTTCAGGGAGAGACTAGACAATGAAGGGGGTGCATTCAAACATCCCATTACATGCCTCAACTCTACAATACACTTGAACTCTATAGCTCCTTTAAAAGATATTCACACCTATAGTAAGGTTTAATTCCTAAATTAGGTACCATAAGAGACTGACAGTAGCTAATAATAAAATGGAATAATTAAGTCATGTGAATGTGGTCTCTCCCATAAACCTCACAGTACAGGTGGTGTAGGCAGCGGTGGATATGAAGATAAAGAGATGATTTACCTCCCGGCCAGCAGAGAGGAAACTTTGTGAGATTTCATCTTTCTACTCAGAATGGCAACTTGAAACTTAAGAACTGTTTATTTCTGGAATTTCCATTAATATTTTTACACCAGGGTTGACTAAGTAACTGCAACCACAGTACCTAAAATTTCAGACAAGAGGGTCTTACTATAATTCTGTTACTGTTTTAGGGCTTAGACATGTAAACAGTGAACTCCCCTGAAGAGTTCTTTAGTCACCAGAGCTCATTGGAAAGATGAACTGGCTTACCTTGTTTATATGAACTAGATATCCTTTGGGAGCTTGGTAAAATTTATGAACCACTTGTGCACTAGTTAATAAGCTACTGTTTTCAGTTCTAGATCCCCTGTCTTCATTGTGAGGATGAGGCTAGGACTTTAGGCCCTACTTTCTCCTGGCCAAGTACCTCCAAGGTAGGCTATGCCAACAGGGGGCAGTAGAGGAAGGCGTGGCAAGATTGTAAAGAGAAGTCATTTTCCTCCTTCCTGATAACTTCCTGCATGGGCAGACTTCTACATAGCAGCAACAGCACCTTATGCATCTTCAACCATTTTGCTGTTTTGCCCACTCTTGAATAACTGGCTCATACTCTCTTAGGCAGAGGCATCAACCCCAGCCAGCACCCTTTCTCAAAAATTGAGTTCAGATACATGGGACATTTCTTATAGTCTCCTGAGTTTGAAGGCATTCCAACTTCTCTCCTTTGTTCCCCAAAGAGTATGGCTATGTTCTGTGAGTGTTGTCTCTATGACATCTTCTAGCAGGGCTGGATTAACTAGTTTCCATATTGCCTGTGGCTACTTTTGTCCAAGCAAAAGAAGAGTGCGGTACTTGACATCATATTACTACAAAGCCAAAAGTATGTATCATAGGCACCTTTGCACAAAATGTTTAAGAATGTTGACTTAAGTGATGTAGTCTAGACTTTTAAAAAATTATTTTTTTCAGAGCTGGGAATCAAACCGAGTTAGGCAAGCCCTCTACCACCAAATTATAGCCCAACCTTGTTTTGAACTTTTTAATTAACAAATATAGTATAAATTGCCTGGATATTCAATTTCCTGCATCAAATAACTGACATATTTTCTGTCTCCTTTGTTGGACCCTGAATGATACCAAAATTGGTTCTACCAATGGTCTTAGGGAATAGACAGACCAACATATGGTTTGGGAATTGGTTTTTATCATGTTCTTGGTGTAAATAAAATATTGATATCTGTGCTAGCAATGCATGATAGCCAATACTGTCACATTTAATCAAATCAGCACCCATGATTAATGATGATGAAGTGTCTAAAACTAAGTGTCTAAGAAGCTGCTGAACTTAATTGTGAAGGGAGTAAGATTGGTTCCTTGGACTTTGGTGCAGGGTAGAATTTCCAGCTACATTGTAGCTCGCATAGAAAGGAAATAGTAAACTCCACACTCAGTGAACTCCCATTGTTCCCTGCTAAAATTTATCTGGACAGGTCACACAATTAGGACAAAAGTTTAATTTGTACTTATTCCAGATCGCTTCCATACAGAAGCTATCTGACTCAGGAAGTAGCTTAGCCCTGCTAGTCCAGTAAGATTCATGGATCCTTTGCCTTTATTGCTTTTAGTTGCATGAAGTACAATGTATAGAACAACAACAACAAAAACCCTAAGGACCAATAATATTAAGTGCAGTAATCAAAAGAAAAACATAAATATAATTTAAGTTGGTGTTTTATGAAACAAAATCTATCAGTGGGAAGTCTTGAAAATGCCCGATTTTGAGCACTTCATGAGACAACTGCCTCAACTCAAATTTCTATTTTGACAAAACTATGGGTAAAGATAATATTGCTATGTTTTTTTCTTCTTTTTTTTTCCAAATTCTTATTATTGAAAGGATGTTAAGTTTTAGTTGAGATTATGGGAATAAAGATATAACTGTTTTTCTTTTCTTTGAGTTCACTGATCTTCAAAATTAAATCCATGTATCCTAATCTTAGCATCCCTGTTTTAGAAGTCTGCAAGTCTCAAGGATTGAGAAGTGAGCTAAATGGGTAAAAATTCATAAGGATCAATGTTGGGGACTCATATAGAAGTTTTCTTTGAACTCCTGCTCTCTTCTAACATTTTTCTATCGAATCTCTTTGTCAAGAACTCAGGCTGGGGTCCACCTCCTGTGTGTGTGTGTCTAGTTTCCAGGGCTTGTATTATCAAAGAAATTCTGAAACTGTCTACTAAAGTACTTTATAGCAGTATACTTCTCCATCAAGGCACCCTGGCACTGGTGCTCTTTACTTTAATGAAGGCAACTAGAATACAAGTTGGATTTAACAGAACATGTCATCTTTTCTGATGTTGTATTTCTACTACAGGAAGTGCCACAGAGTGGAGGCTCCATTCACATTTGTGAATAAAGAAGTGAATTGAAAAATAACAGCCAAGACAAAATTCACTCATTTCTCTCATTTATGGTTAAAGATCTTGGCTAAGTATTTAAAATAAAGTGTATGGACATGATGGTGATAGAAAATATGAATGAATGGTATAAATCTGTACATCAATGGGAACACAATTCGATGCTGAATTGTGACATTGCTGTGATACATATATCACCTATTGGGTAGACACCGGATGCCTACCCAGGACTTCTTCCACTGTTTTCTTTGCAAATAAATAATTACTTATCTAACCTGACAAGTGTGGCTATGTGGACACCAAGAGTTGCAAGGTTCTATCTCTTCATAGCTGTGGGATCAAGCTAGTCTAATGGTCACAGTTTTCTTTGGCAGTGTTCCATTTAGGATTGGGCATGTGATACCATTACGGAAAGTGGAACATTCAGGAAAGGACAAAGGATTTCCATGAGATATAACAGTCCTCCCGTAGATACAGTGACACGAGAGGCAATGTCTAGATAATGAGGGCAGCAGGTACACAGAGAAGGGCAGTGTGGGAAATGGGTCACTGTTGATGTCAAGAGACTGAGAAACAACTGCTAGAGCTGGTTGACAACAACAGATGTCTGTTTTGCTCAAGCCAACGTTGGGGCAGGGTTGGCTTTTTAATTTTATTTTTAAAACTTAAATTGTTTTTTGTGACTGACGCTTGACACCTCCCCTTCACATGTAAAGGATACCTCTGCTAATTCCCAAGCAAAAGATGTGGCAGGGAACATTTTTCCCTTGAGATCCTGACGCTGGGCAGTAACAGAAGTTCACCATAGCATACAGAAATCCTTTTAGAGACCCAACATTCTAGCAGACTAAATTAGAGAATGGGTAGGCTGCCAGCCATTCAGGAAGCTCGTCAAATGAGCACATTTAAAGCTGGCTGATATGCATAGAAGCATGAGTAGGTAAACTAACCTCCAGACACCTTTTTTTGAACCCCAAGTATGCTTCTGGCAGGCACCCTTTCTGCAGCATGCTATGTGCTACCATGTTATGAAACTGGCTTTGACATTTGGATGCCTACCACTCGGTGAGTGGTTAGTTATAAAATGCTATTGGTTCAACAGATTATACCTCTGGAATACAGCCTGGACTTCTGGGATCTTTTTAGTGGCTGGCTTATTTGTATTTCCAAGGCCATTTTTTCAACAAGCCAACACAATCAAATTACATGCAGCTTTGAAGACATTCTACCTTACAGTTTGACATTTTAATTAGGACTTTAAAGAGATAATAATCACTGCCCACAACTTCCCTAATGTTACCTAGAAATGGGTCAGCTAATTAGGATCCCAGAAAAACCACCACATACATTTCTTTTTAATTGTTTTTCCAAACTTCCATCACCACATCTCTTGGCTTCATCTCAGACCAAATCAAACAAACAGCAGGGAAGGCTTCAGTCTCTCCAGTCGTCAGAAAAGTCCAAGGGCAAAAATAAGGAGGCCAGTTTGTGTCTGGCATCTGAAAAATTTTGTTTCAGCCAGTCTCAGATCTTTTTCTTTCATTTCCAGATTGCTTGAAAAGGAAAGCTACCCCAGTTCATTGCATTAGAACAGGCTCAAGGAAAGCCATGAAGATCTTTTTCTCCAGGTTCCTTGGATTCCTGTATCTAGATTTCATTTTTTCTGTAATTCTCCTAGGGTAGGGTTGTTGATGGGCTGCCCTACTAAGTAATTTTTGTAATGCTTTCTTTTAATACCTGCATTCAATTCCTACTAAGTGGATTTTTACAAGGTGGAAGGAAAATTGAGTCCATCTA
Source organism: Dicrostonyx torquatus (assembly GCA_028555095.1). NCBI lineage: Eukaryota > Metazoa > Chordata > Mammalia > Rodentia > Cricetidae > Dicrostonyx > Dicrostonyx torquatus. Next base: position 1,271,443 of record JAQHUG010000081.1, read on the forward strand.
TAATTGAGAAACTAAGGGGCCCAGGATGTGATTGTAATTCAAGAAATGAATTTTGTTCTCTCAGAGAGACTGAATGTAACAGGATGCTCCTGGCCTCACCAAGCCTCACCCTGTGCTGCTCTATAATAAGATAAACCAGAACAGAACCGTGGCAAATGTCTGTATTGTTTTTCTAACGCTCTGATGTACTTTGACACATTCGAAAGGAAAGGTGGCTGCTGCTTTCCAGAAAGGGCTTAAAGACTGGAACAATATGCAACTCTGTCTTACAACAGGTCAGGCTCCTTTTTGAACTGGTTGATATGTCCCTCACCCTCCAGGTGGATGATCAACTGTGGCAAATGTGTGACTTCCAGATAGCCCAGAACAACACACTTGGCCTAGTTAAAACTGCCAGGCTGTAGGTGGTTAACTTGGAAGGGATCCTCAACTTGCAACTT
>JAQHUG010000081.1:1272392-1285439 GCA_028555095.1 Dicrostonyx torquatus
TTTTTTTATCCTTCTATTAAAAAGATTTCTCATAATTTATAGCCTAATAAATTTCTTGATGATGGATCACCAGAAGCTGATGATCACTTAATACAGTGCCCCACACTGACAGAGCAGAAGAGCATAGGCTCAGAGTGATGCTCCATCATCAGCTATCAAGGTGACAACTCTCACATCGCTTTGTTTATCTGGGAAAAAATAGAGATGATCGATGGTGCTGTCATTGCAGGGACAGTCTGAAGAATGTGTGTGGACAGCATAGGTCACAGTATTGAGACTTGACTATGTACTCATTCAGAGGATGGTCAGCTTTATTTGATCAGGTTAACCTTGAGGGTGAAGTGTTAGGCCCTCAAGATAGACATCTGTAAAAGGAACTGAGATGAGTTTTTGGTAACTAGTTAAAGATCCAGAACCACGATGACTTAAAAGCTGTGCCTTGCATCTGGTAGAATGAACGTGTCTATGCGTATGTGTCCTGTGGTGTGGAAAGGAGGACAATGGGAAGATAAACATTCTGTCATGCTTAAGGACTGTTTGATGTTAAGTCATAGGCTGTCTTTATAGAGTGTCACCACAGTTCTAATAAAATCCCTCCAAACTGCTGCTAATAGACTCCAGGGCCTACTACAATTTCATAAACATGTCAACAGAAATTATGCATTTCTTTGTTCAACTAATAAGGATTTGTATAAAAAATTCCATAATGAGTGCTAATGGCTAATGACTAATGAGAAAGAACCCACAGGTAAATGTGCTCCTTGAGTGCTTTTGGAATCTCATTCCAATCAATATTTGCTCTTGGTAACTTGAGCCAATATCTTCCACTCTACCTGAAAAACTTAAGAAAACTAGTTACAGTATTTCTTTTATTTGCTCAAAGGGATGATTTATTACTATTGTTTTATTCTGTCTCTATGTGAAATAGATATTCTAATACATTCTTCATTTAGTGGAACTTGAAGCAATCTATAGTTTTGAATATGCTGGAACAATCTGGGCATATACAAACAGTGTGAACAACTTGCTTCCCAGAAGCATATGCAGCCCTTTGAATGTACCATATAAAACACATGAATGTTTTGACTATGAGCTTCTTATTAGGGAATCATATCAAAGAATGACTGAAACAGGGCAGACGTTTAATAGGTGTTGGCCAAATGTCATTGGCTGCAAGTGAAAAGATGATTGAGTAGGGACAGTCCCATTGTGGCTATTTCTTTATCTCTAGAAAAGCAAGAGAATTGGTTTTTGTTTAGTGAAATGGAAAACCATCTACCTCACTTTACATCAGAGAGGCAAAAACTTCTATAAGTTAGTAAAAATGATGTCAGATGGTATACAGGTCAAAATGAGGTCTGCCTGAAAACATCCCTTATGTTGTATCTCTTCAAAAATCAATAAATCATAAGCGGAATTTATGGGATGACACTGGCAACAAGTTCTGTGCCAACATCAAGATGAGGTTTCTGCTCAAACCACATATGCTTACTTAAAGTTATTCTCATTCAGCCTAACTTGGAATGCCCAGATAATCCTGTTATACAGGAGACCTATTGTACTGTGTGTGTTGCTTGAGAGAGACAAGCATTGTTGGGAGGTTTGGAAACGTCTGTCTCCCAAAGGCTTCTACTATAACAGGGTCTGACACATATGATGGAAAGTGTAAAAATAGAAAGAGGCGAGGACCAGAAAGTCAGCTTCACACAATGGACCAGACCTGAATCACTACCACCCATGTGGCTCTAATCACCATTAAACCTTGTTTCGCTGGAAAGAAAAAGACAGGATGGATCAAAAAGGGCCACGGTACTGAAGCAAAGAAATGTGCCCCTCCCAGAAGAAGACTGTGTGTGGCAACTGCAGTGTGCTTTCTTTAACCTGGTGTGTTTGACCTCCACACCTAGCTACTTGCCTGCATAGCCAAGGCAGCAAATGACAGTGATGCTGAGTGCATGCCAACTTCAAAATGCTTGACTTGCTTAAGATCAAAAGGAAATTTAGCCTTACACAAACCCTTGACTTTCTCCGAGCAGCCTTTGGGACTAATTCTTCATTAAGGAAGTTCAGACCGTTGGTACCAGATAGGCCATCTGGAATGTTTGACCTGGTGGTCTGTCCATCTTCGTTTTGCAGTCTGACAGATAACAAGCTACACTGCAGCTCAAACTAGTGATCTGTAGAGTTGGGATGGAATGCCGGATTAAATAGTGCTTCCTTAAAAAGAGGCTTCTTGGTGGTAAGTAGAAGATGGCAGGGAAAGTTACAGAATTCAGGCATGTCAAAAGCATTATCGATGTTTTGCCAGCATGAGACCAGCCATGGAGACAGGTGGAAAATATTAAATTACTATTTTTGTACCTTTCTTCCTATTGCCCTCAAAAGTCCTGGCACAGATAGAGCTATAGACTGCCGCCCTTACTAAAAACAAATTCTAAAAAAAAAAAAATTAAAGGAAAGAAGTAAAAAGGAGAAAGAAAGACAAATTCCCAAGGTATATTCAGGTCAGCATCTAGATGTGTGTTGTGTTGGGCCTCGCTGAGCAAATGTTAATTTTCAGTGAGATAATTTCTCTTTACTGGAAATAAATTTGATGTCTTTGAGGTGAACATCATTGGTTGCCCCTTATGAAAGTAGGAAAGAGATGAATTTCACAAAATATTTAAAAAATGATTTGGCTATAACATAATAAGGAATTTTTTAAAGAGTCCAATCATTTCATAATACATATCTATCTATCATCAATCAATCAATCAATCTATCTATCTATCATCTATCTATTTAATCTATCTAAAACCATCTCCTGTTAAAAGAACCGCTTCTGAAGTGTGGTTGTACCAACTTTGGGAGTTATCTGTTTTGAGGGGAGGGCCTTTCTCTTTTCCCAAAACATTCATTTACTTTCTCAGCTTGGGAAAACTGAGCCAGCAAACAAATGTCACTTTTAAAGGCATATAGTGCCTTTGTGGCCCCTGCTAAAGAAAGAACCTTCCATTCACATAAAATCTTGTCTCGTTACTATGCGAAAGTCAAAAGTAGCTCGCAATGTTAAAGGAGTTAAGGAGGGTGGAAATTATCCGCGACATTCAGCTTTAGATTGGACGACCCACATCGGCTCTATGCTTTTAGTATACTGCATTTTCCTTGCCTAAATCTTTAATCCTTTCAACATTCCCTTTGCCCAGTGACCTGTAGGAAATTTCCCTAGGTATTTACAGTAATTAGGAGAGTGATATATCTTAAATTATTATGTGTTTCTTATCTGTATCTCCATGACTTGTCCTGAGTTAGCCAGTGAATTATCAAGAGAGATGGCGTTTTCCAATCTTGAGGAATATGTTTTATTCCTTTTCAAATTCTTCTCACTCAGTGAGTGGTTCAGAAGACAGACGCTCAGATTCAGGTGAAGAGAGCCATGCCAAGTACTTGCCAGACCACAAGAATGCCAGCTGCCCAAGTTTAAGGCTGATTTTAGTCTCTTAAGAATTTGGGGATGAAAACACCATTTGTCATGAATTTGTAGAAATTCTGTATATGTCAGGAGGCCAAGGATCCTGTCTGTCACCCACTCGCATGAAGAACCACTCACCAGTCGGTCTGTTTATTGCCTCTCTCTTCTATATCTCTTTGTCATCCTTGTTCAGGCTGTTGGTAGTTTGCAGACCCATCAGCATCCGTCTGGAAACGACCCTGGAGACCACTGGGTTCTGGCTCGATCGTGCTGCTCAGGGGAAGAGGCTTTGCTGTGATTTGCTTTTCTCTTTCTTGTGCTTGAGTGTGTTCACTCCCCAACTCACTTCTTCTCTTAAAAAATAAATGTGCATGCGAGTCCCTGGAAAGCTTGTCAGACCATGCCTGGTGAGTTCTCTGAATAGTTTATAATTCGGTAGATCTAGCATGAGGTTTGAGAATTTTTGCTTTTTTGAGTTGCTCCCAGGTGTGGCTGACACTGAGGTCTCTCTCTAAGCAGCCACCGAAGCCCATGCTCAACAGCATACCACATTTCTTTTATTCACAGATCATTTCCTTCCATTCTGTTAGTCCTCATTTGTAAACATTTCCCACTCATTTTATTGAGTCTCTAAAAATGCTAAACAAGAGAAAGACCTACCATATTATAAAAGCATTCAGGTACAGTTTCTTCTTCAAAATATTCACCTATGCATTGAATAGGTGTAGCTTTGCTATTTTTATTTATTTGTTCATTTATTTAATCAATATTTAGTGTGTGGGGATATGCGAGTGTTGTCTATGAACACATATACACTTGAGTGCACAAATCGAAGCCAGAGGAGAATGCTGATGCCTTCCTCCATTGGGATCCACTTTTTTTTTTTTATAGACAGAATCTCTCACTGAACCTGAAACTCACTCTTTTGGATAGGTTGGTTGACCAGCAAACTCCTGGAATCTACCAGTCTTCACAGCCCCAAACCTGGAGTTGCAAATACATACAGTAATAATTCCTGGCTTTTCTGTGGGTGCTGAGAATTTGAACTTGGGTCCTCTTGCTTTCAGAGTCATTGCTCTCATTCACCAAACTGTCTCACCAGTTCTGCATCAAAATAACCTAAGGATGTCTCGATAGCTAGAACTATTAAAACCAAATATTAAATCATGCACACTTAACCAAGATGAAGTTTATGGTTGCTGTAGAATCCTGTTCTGGGATGTGCATTTATTTCTTTACTATAGGGACTTCTTAGCATGAATTTAATCATTTGTTTATCATTTCGACCTCTAGGAATCAGTAGAGGGGTTCTGAATTGTTGTTTCAGAAGACAGTTTTTCTATAGCTATATACTCATGTACTGATTGTTTTCCAAGTACTTTTGCGTCAGTTTTGCCAAGGCCATTTAGGATCTTAAAGTATATCCTTAAGTTGCCTATTACCAATGGCTAAGAGATTAAAAGTGATCCATCCTACATATAAAAGTAAAATCCAAACAAGCAATTTGTCCTGTTATATTCCACCAAGGATGAGCAGTGCAGCAGCTGCAGACCTAGAGCCCAGGATACACTCTGGTGTTCTAAAAACCCTGGCTGTGTCCCCACCTGCAGGTAAACCTTGCATATGACCAGAGAAGCAACACAAATATAAATGACAGAGGGTCGGTGCGAGGGAGTCCTGTTTGCAGGGGTAAGTCTTAGCTCCATGTGTTTTCTTCCATCTCTTCAGCAGAGTCCGTGAACTACTTGGGTTATCAGCTACATCATTTAGCAGCAAGCACAAGTACTTGTGATTCCTAAGAGTAAAGAACAGGTGTAAAGAATAGCCATGTGCCAGTTTCAAAGGACAGAGTTGCCAACAAAGGTAGGGGGAGGAAGTAGAGTCTGTCCTACAGAGTTGGTGACATTTTTATCAACTGCACTTGTAGCTATTTGATGGATGGATGGGTCACTATCTCACTTCTTCACTGAACTTAAACCAGTGTGAAGAGGATGGCTACTTGTTGTGCTCCTAGCTGAACCCCTGATACCTGTCAGAGCATCTAGTGCACAGCATATGTACCGTAATAATTATAAAGAAGGTAAAAACATATGTGTGCTTTTCTAGTACACTTGTTAAGTCGCAGAAAGTTCTTAGCTAGTTCTAACAATAAAGTCATGATCAATTGCTTTAAACATAACTTTGCAGAAAAACCCAGGTTTTTCAAGTGAGTTCCTTTTTGTTTCATTTTGGTTTATTTTGAAATGTCAAAAATGTAGTACTTTTTGGGAAGAGATAAACAAGGCATCAAACAACAAGGGTAGTATTAACTATTGTGAATTAGAAAAGTCTACCTACTACTAGAGTATATAGATTGCTAAAGCTTTATACGAAACTTTCGGGAAATATGGTTTATATTGGTGTTTTAGAGCAGCCTTACCAAACTAGCCCAGACTGGGTGGTTTGGATGATAGAGGTATGCTGTCTCACTCTTCTGGTGCTTAGCTACTGAGGTAAAGCCACAGACAGACTGGTTCTGTGAGAAGACCATAAAACAGGGTTCGTCCCATGCCTCTTTCCTGGAATCTGATGATGTTCTACAATATCTGGTCTTCTCTCAATGTGTCTGCGTCTTCCGCTAAGAACACTGATCATATGAGTGTGGTACCAACCTACTCAACATAGTCTTATATCTGAATCAATTAATCTATAATAATGTAAGCAAGGCTACTTCCTGAACTACTATGTGTTCAGACTTTAATATATATATTGAGCATACACAGTCTAATTCATAGCACGGTCTCTTGACCAGACCACTAACATTAGTGGATGAACACAAATCTGCTCAGAGTACAGAGTCCTGCAAAGACAGACCCAGGATGATGAAATATACTGGAACTATCTGGCACAAATACTTTACCACAGAGGAGGAAGGGAGTGTTAGACGCCTGGCTGAGCATTTATGAGAAAGACCAATATTTAATCTATTCCCTGGCTTGTTATCAAGAGGGCATGTTACATCTTCTGCTTGTGGATTTCCAGGTGCTTAAAAAAGCAACTGGCTGAGATACAAGGTCTTCCCAAATTGGAAAACTCAGTCATAGCGAGTCAGCTGTCCCTTTAGATGTGGCCCTTACTCTAGGTCCATCCATCAGCAGCACAGTCATTGTCCTTGTGTGGGCATCAGTGAGCGGTAGCTGTGAAGTGTTGCAGCAAACTGGGCAGCAGGGCACATACTTTGTTCCATGGTGAGTGAATAGCCAAGGTCAGACTTGAATGGGGCCCATCTTCTAGAAGGTGCCAGAGTGCCTTGAATGAAAACTCTCATCTGGTGAAGGAAATGAGCCAAGGGGACCAGGTACAGAAGGAAATGGGGGGAAAAAGACAAGGGCTGAGGTCTGTAGGCAACAGATTGTGAATGGATGCTGAAAGTTGGTCCTGTCTGTGGTCTGTATTTCAGAAGAACCCAAATGAGTTCTCCCAACATTGCGAAAACTCATTTCTAAGGCAACTCAGGGATAAATTTCTGTGATCTGGACACTTCAAGATTATTTAGAGTCTTGATCCCTAAGTACTCGTGTAGTTGAAACAGTCTCTATGATGCTAATTCTTCATTTATGAACTTTCCTCTCATTATTTCTTATCTTTTTATATGTAATGCTTTACGTTTTCCTTGACTTCGATGGCTTTAGGTGCTCTTTGGCATAAAACATAGCTTAGAACTATAAAATTATGCAAAAAAGCAAGTCTTTAAGAAATTGTTTTTGTTATGTTTCTAAAGCTATGTATCATCCAAAGATAAAACTCAGTGGCATAAAACAAATCTGAGTTTCGTCTCCCCAACAACCTAACAGCAGCATCAGGAGTGTGTTTTAACGTGAAGCTGTTGCACATGAGGGTATAGCTTTCAAACTGTAACTCTGAGGACGACTAGATACAGATAAGAATGTGAAGAGGGATGGGCATCAAGTTGTACAAGCTGTACACTGTGTGTTTAGATGCCCCCATGTTGCATCTTGAGGTAGAATTAGATGCCCCTCAAATACATATGTTGATATTTTAGCCCTGGTGCTGATGGTATTAGGGATGAGGCGATCAAGGCCTCTAGGAATGGGATTGCTGCCAACACAAGAGCAACCCATGCAGTTAGTCTGTCCTTCTCCCTGGTGAGGGTGTAGTGAGAATGGACCTGCTCTGAGTCAGGAGCTAGGGCCTCTTCACACACGACCTCCATCTGTGCCTTGATCTGGGATTGTCTATTCTCCTGATTTGTGAGAAGTGAACTTAAAATAGTTTTTGGTTTATCTTTGGGATTGTAATTCAATTGCGTTTCTCCCTTCTTTTTCCTCTTTCCAAACCCTCCCACCTCCCATATACCCCTTCCTGCTCTCCTTCAAATTCATGCCATCTTTATATGTTGTTATTGCATGCATACAGGTATTTGTTTGTATATATAAATGTATATATTTCTAAATATAATCTGTTGAATCCATATAATGTTACTTGTATATATATTTTCAAGGTTGAGTGTTTGCTTGCTTTTTGTAAGCCTCCACTCTGAACAGACTAAGGTACACTTTCTAAAATGATACTAGCATTTGGTTATATTCAGGCAGTTGGGGACATGTTGGATAGTGGTTAAAAGACAGGTTGTTTTGAAAAGGTCATGCTAACACTCACAGCTGTGTGACATGACTAGTTATGCAACTTCTCCAAATTCAGTTTCCTTACCGTTTCAGGTAGTATCAACACACACTTAAATTTTCCTTGACATGTGGGGATTAAGTGACATAATTCCTGCAGGTGCTTAGTAGAGATGCCTATGGTAAATTCTACGTAGATGTTAGGTAGTGTTGCTTTGTTGTTTAGGTGTCTTTCTAGAGAAGCCAACTCTGTTATGAAAGTGGATTTAGAATTTAAACAATGACATCCATGATTTTTCAACACTTCTATCCTTAATTTATGAGTTATCACGAAGTGCTCTAACTATGCCAGCAACTCAGATCCCCGTATAGATCCAGATCTGATGAGGAGGACAACATCCCAATGTGGTGCTTGGGTGTGGCGGCCCTCTGCTGTCTCAGGAGCACTCGGTTCATTACGAGTCCGAACAAAGTGATTCTTGCTCCGGGCAGAACACCGAACAAGGAAATGTCTGAGTGGTAAGAATACAATTCAGACTTGTTTTTCAAGGTGTTCCATAACCCAAGCTTCTTAGCTGCAGCAGCAGCAGCAGCGGGGACAGTGACAGAGCAGAACACAGCACCCGGGCCTTGTGAGGAAACAAACACAAGGAAGGGTAGGAAGTGCGCAACCTCAGTCTGGGTAAATAGAAACCTGGCTGGAAGAGGACTTAGGAAAAACATGGACACAACCATCCCAGAATGTCAGCAGCTGTCCCTACTAGGTGGATACACTAGAGTATTCTGAAAGCCGTGGAACTCAGTAACTGGCCTCCTCCTTGACTGTCTCCAGCACTAGGGCACTCCATGCCTTTTTAAGATTTCCACCCAGTCTCTTTAGGGACCAGATGGACATGCTTTGAGAGAGCTAAGAGTGTAGACAGAAAAAGCCTTCCTCTATTCTAACCATAGTTTGGATCCTGGCATTTCTGGACTTTGACTATAATGGAAGAACAAATCTATAGAGACATTATAATGCCACCAACTTCAAGGCATTGTGAAAGAATATGTATGTCTCATATACGGAAATTTACATATAATTAAATCTTGGGAACTGAGTTCACATGCATGGTCATTGAGTAGGCTGTCTATTTTTTAGACTTCTAACCTATATCACTTTATTTCCTTTCAAAATCTCTGTACATGCATGTTTAGGGTGTATGTGCACATGTATATACATGTTCTTATATGTAAAGGTACATGTGCATATGATTGTGTGTGTGTGTGTGTGTGTGTGTGTGCACATAGGCCCAAGGTTGATGACGTCAGCCATCTTCCTCAGTTGTTCTTCACCTCACATGGTAAGGCAGAATCTCTTACTTCACCCCATAACTTACTGATTCAGATAGTTTCCTAACCAGATCCCTCCAAGGACCACTTTTCTGTCTTCTAAGCACTGATATTACAGGCAGACCACACACCTGCCTGATATTTTTATGGGTGCTGAGGGCCTGAACTCCGGTCCTCATCCTGTGTACTTACTTCATCCACAGATCCATCTCGCTGGTCCCAACTTTATATCTTTATACTTCTGGGGTCATAATACAAATTTAGGCAGTCTCTATCTTGGAAAGCTGTTGAGAGGGTTGAGAATTTTGAGACAGAGAAAGGCTAGACTAGAGCTAAGTGCCCAAGAGAAGGTCGTTCAGGGTTAGTCCCTACAGATGAAGTTCTCAGAGTGTTCACATGGCTGCTTTCACTCACTCCCGGACAGACAGAGCTCTTATGCCACTCCTAGCTTTGTGTGGAGTTTCTCAATTTAAAATTGTGTGTGTGCACACGCACATGTAGACTTCAGGGGACAACTTGTGGGAGTTGGCTCTTTTTCATCATGTGGGTCCCAGGGATTGAACTCAGGTTAGAGACAGCTGTCTTTATCCATGAAGCCATCTCACCAGTCCTCGAGCACTGTTTTTGAGGAGTTTAGTTTTTGTGGGTTTAGTCTCCCTGGAGTCACTTGTGCTGAAATTGTTCACACACCTCCTAGGATTAAGATGGGCTGATGTTAACTTCATTTTCAGAGACAGACCAAGGAGTCAGCCACAGAATGGGCCCCAGGGAAAGGTAAGTCACTCATTTCAGTAGGGTAGAAAGAACATGATGTACTCTGTGAAGTGGCAGCCTGGGATGCAGGGAATAAGACACTGTAGCCTGGCAACATGGCTGTCAATGCAAGTGGCTGTGACATGGAGAGCTTGCAAAGCTAGATGGTTCTTTCTTTTAAGCTGGGTGAAACCCAGTTAGGAAACATTCAGTCTGCATCCTCTGAATTCATAGCTTGTTCTTTGCAAATCTTTGGCAAGAGTGGCATTCACTGGTCACACCCATTTTATTCTATATTTATTTTGACTAATGAGATAATCACCCCCTCGGGCTTAACTGGTTGAAATCTGTAAATCTCCTAAAAGTGTAATTACCTATTCATAATCCTTCTTTCCAACATTGCGCAAATCTCATTAGTACATATCTTTTTATATTATTCATGTTATGGAAAAAATTGCCTTTTTGCTGTTGAAAGAACAATTGTCAGAAAGCGACCCAGGTGTTCTGTTCCAGCAACTCGAGCTGTTGGGTTCAAATGAAGGAATATGCTCAGAAGCGAAAGAGATTCCCTCTGCAGCTAGCTCTGCCCAGTCTCTCACTCTGTAGGTCTGCAGGCACTGGTGGGAGGCTGGAACACTGTGAGGCTGTGATGCTGTCGTGATTCTTGTCCAGGAATGGTTCCTAGAAAGGCGTGGGCTCAAATGTGTACCACCCGAGGAGTGACATCCCTACAGCAGACTGTAGATACAGAAAACCTCGTGGTGTTTCGTTCATAATCTGTCTTGAGTGAACAATAACTACTTATGATTTATGTGTGTGTACAGTGAAGACTAGGAGTAGACATGAGAGACCTCTAGGTAGAGATGGCATGAACATTGATGGTGTTTTCCTAAAAGTCCTTAAACTTAGTCAGTTGACTGTTGATACATGGTATGACTTCACAGCATGTGAAAATGGTTTTATAATATTTTAAAATTACTCTTTTTTTGACTGGGAAATAAAAATGTTTTTTTTTGATTGAGAAATAAAAATGTTTGAAATAGTAGCAATTAGGCTGTTGAGATAACTCAGTGGGTTGAGTGCTGGCCAATAAAATCCTTTGGATACACGTAGTGGACGGAGAGCAGCAGATCCTGTTAATTGATCTCTCATTTCAGCATGTGCACTATGGCACGTGCATACACGCACACGTATCTCTCTGTGCACCAAATACGTAATGTGGAATCATTAAAAGAAAATGGTATCATCTACCTCCTGTGTGGGATGAACAGAGCTGTTCACTGTTCCCTCTGTGTGTGTCAGTGTGCACATGTGGAACCCTATACTGTTTCCTGCCTCCAATTTAAGGCGTTGTGATTGAGTAGCCTTGGAGAAGCTGAGGATGACAGTAACAATTCTACTGCCACTCCCACAATCAGTTGATGCTAAGAAGGGGGATGCTTCTTCAGGTCTCACGACGGAAAGCTGTACTATATAATTTTTGATGTACACTTTACCTCCCCAAACCTGCATCAATCCATGGCTTTGACCTCAAAAGGACTCGTTTGATCAGTGCCTGTTTGAGCCAGTAGTCAAAGGGGTGGAGAAACAAGGCTGTGGAGAAAGAAAGTTACACAAGAGGTATGGAAGTGAGGTTGGGAATGGAGTCCCTGCCCTTTGTCCTCTGCATGTCTACCTCTCTTTCTAGCAAGTGACTAACACCAGAGAAGCTGCCTCAGTCTCTCCTACCTCTAAACCTCTAACTTATCCCAATGCCTCCAAAGCAACAGACAAAAGTTTCTTTAATTCTTGTTCTGTTCTGTTCATGTTTCATCAAGAGAACCCAATATATTCAGGTAACTCTAATCCTGCATTTTAAATTCATGCTATGCCTTAATATGTTAGATGTACAGATAAAATTACCATTTCACAAAACTGGAAACTCTAAAACCTCAGAATAATAAAAGCCAGAGGTCTAGACACAAACTGAAAATGTCAATTTTTTTTTGAACACTTAAGCTTCTCATCCTAATTTATTTACACCCAGCCTTCATTTAGTCACACATAAGCAGTATAAAATAAAAATAATAGGTGACCGTCAAATACTTTATCTTGAAGTATCTGAAAGAGATTTAGTATGTGTAATCAATCTGGTAGAGTGTGCTGATGTCTGCAGGAGGTAGGCAGCAACAACATGGTTTTCTTGTGTGTGCTTTTTTAACACCTTTGCAGCCCACTGTCTATGTGTGCAGTCTGTCTATGTAAAGACCCTTTTGGAAACTCTGTGAAATCTGCCGACTATGTGTGATGGAACAGACACACAGAGGAATCATTTGTGCCCCATTGTCTCTCACATCAGTGTGGGCACAGTGGGGTCTCAGTAGTCCTTATCAGATACACTGGGCTCTTGCAGTGGACTCTACCTGGCATTATGGGTAATCTCATTTAGGAATTTGATTGGATCTAAAATCAACCAAGAGGCCTCTGGACAGGCCTGCAAAAGTATTTTCTGGAAGGATTAGTAGAAAGAGGGAGACCATCTGCAAGAGCAAAGAGCACCTTCCAATGGTGGACAGCTGGAAAGAGGTCTGAAGGAAAAGCTGACAATGTTGCCTTCTTGCCTTTGTGTCTGCTTTCCACCTCCTCTGATGTCAGTGCTGCTATGCTTCCCTGACATCAAAATTCAGCTTCTTTGACTTTCGAATGTGGACAGAAGAGCAATGTCTCCTTGTTACTCTTCCAGGAATTTAGTACCAGGTTGGACCTACAGTGGTATCCAGCCTCATGGACTGAGCAGTGAGTGGGTTTTCAGCATCCCCAGTATAAAAACAGTGATTGCTGGGCTACCCAGACTATGTCATGCCAACCAGTTCAAAAATAAATTCTCTTTAACACACACACACACACACACAC
>JAQHUG010000081.1:1295755-1329103 GCA_028555095.1 Dicrostonyx torquatus
GACTATGATGCTAGTTCAAATCTGCCTTTCATAGTCGTCTTCATTTGGATTAACAAAGCCAAGTGCTGTTTCATGTTGTAATGTCTCTTCTGTTCTTTCACCTTTTAATGAAGCCCACTTCAATAAGCATTTAAATCAGTGAAGAATGTTGGAGGGAGGTCATTTGTACTTCCTGGCCACCCAGCTAACTTAAACCCAAAATGATCACACAGAAACTGTATTAATTAAATCATTGCTTGGCCCATTAGCTCTAGCTTCTTACTGGCTAACTCCCACATCTTAATTTAACCACTAATCTGTGTATCGCCATGTGGTAGTGGCTTACTGGCAAAGTTGCAACACATCTGACTCTGTCGGCTCTATGGCGTCTCTCTGACTCCACCTTCTTCCACCCAGTTCCGTCTTCCCTACCGACCTAAGTTCTGCCACTATAGGTCCAAAGCAGTTTCTTTATTCATTAATGGTAATCACTAAATACAGAGGGGAAATCCCACATCAGAAGAAAAATAATGATAACTACAGTGCTATTTTGGAAGGATTTTAGTACTGCTGTTTATGTTTTATCAAAATGATTTTTCTCTTCTTTTGGTCCTGGCATGGGAAGACTGTGTAGGAAGCATGGGAACACGTTGGTGAGGAGATTGGAAAGGTGGAGTGGCAAAGTCACAGTCCAGTAGGCAGGGAATCTCTGCAGCTCTGTCCCCTCTGAACCCAAGTGAGGAGCTGCTGTGGGGAAGATTGCAGAGGAAAATCTTAATCAGAAACTACCCAAGTGGACAGTCTTACTATCCTTGTATTAACATCTGTGCACCTCACAAAATGCATTTGGAATGCTGCCAGGTACACTTTTTTTTTTCCAGAATAAATACTAGAGAATGCAGTGTTTCAGCCACTAAAGATTTTGAATTCTGCTGTAGATTAGCCAGACGTTACAAAAACCATGCCTGAGTCAGCTAAATAGTAACATGAAGTTTCCCAAAGTTGGTTTAGCACTGGAGGGTAACATAATAACTCAAGAATTGTTGATTCAATCCAGCGAGAATATAGGACAAATGTTTGGATTCAGTCTTCCTATTTGCCAAGGGTACCTGAGGGCTCACTGTAATTACTAATACATTGTTGGCTTTGGAGAATCCCTTTTATCTCAGAAACCTGTGATCCTAGAGAAGAGATACCACGGCTTGCCCTAAATAGAGGTAAGATTTGCAGTTGGACCTGTAATCTCTATTTTCCTATTCACACCTGCCTGGAGGGAGTGTGTCTGTGTCACAGTGGGCTGGGGCTGGGACTTCTCTCATCTCTACTGTCTTCTGATATTTCTGTATACTTATTAAGCTTGCTCTCTGCTAAGCTGCATCTTTTTACCCTTACATCCAAATGAAATCCATTCTTTGGAAGCTTAACCCCCTGTGTTGGTTAACTTTCTTTTTGCTACAGCCAGATAACTCACAAAAACAGCTTAGGGATGGCAGGGTTCATTTTGGATCACTGTGGAGGGTTTAGTCCATCATGGTGAAGTCATGACAGCAGGAACAAGAGGCAGGTGGTCACACCGCACAAGTCAGGAAGCAGAAAGGGGCGAGTGCTGTTCCTAGCTAGCTTGCTTTTTCTTATTCAGCCCAAGACTTCAGTCTATGGACAGGTGTTATCTACAGTTAGGGTGTGCTGTCCGATTTCAATTTACCAAATCTAGAAAATCTCTCTCACACATACCCAGGACTTTGTTTCCAAAAAAAAAAAAAAAAAAAAAAGGAGGGTGGAAGGCTGTGGGCACTGCAGAGCGAACGTTTTACAGTTGCTGATAATTGGAACAGTTATCACCTGTGTGCTACAGTCTGCGGAAATAAAACTGTTTTAAATATGAAAAAAAAATAAATCCCATCAGGCTGACAGCTGCTCAAGGTTAGTCATCATACCCCAGTACTTTAGAAGGTAACTGTACTCAGACGCAGCCTCTTTGAAGAGGCGATTAAGTGAGGTTGTCAGCATGGGACCTGATCTGACTGGTAACTTAAGAACAGGACCTTTCACTCCAGGGACATAAAGAGGCAAGGTGACTCAGAGACACGGATCTTTTCGAGCCTATTTACAAACCCAGTTGACAGGTTTGAAACAGAACTGTCTGTCCCCATGCCGTTAAGAGGTGATATCTCACACCATTCCTACCCTTGGGTTCTCATCCTTCAGAAGGCTGGGAGCACTGAGCTGTGTTTTAAGCCATTCAAGTTGGGGTGCTTGAATATTGAAAGCCTAGTAAACCAGCACAGGGCTGAATGCAAAGTTTATGGCAATACTGTGGGAGGAAGAGAAGCAAATATTTGTTGAGAGAGACTAAATAAGGAAGTATAAATTTATTTTATTTCTTTCTATTTTCCCCATTTAGCTCTGTGTATGTTATGCATGTATGTATGTATGTATGTATGTATGTATGTATGGTTGCACATATGTCAGCACATGTGTGGTGAAGTTTACTGTTGGGAATCATCTCCATTATTGAGCTTGCTCTGGGCATATCTTCTTTCTACCTTCTGAGGCCATAATTCTAGGTAGACCACCATTCTTACCCAGAGATCCAAACCCTTTGACCACCAAGCCATCTCCTTCGTTTCCTCCTTTTCCCCCTTTTCATAATCAGAACTATCGTACCATGAGGTGAGCATTACCTTTATATATGTTGAAGACCTCTGGAGACATTTGCACGATTTGTGTAAACCCTGAGAACTGACGGCAGAATTGATTTCACTCTGTGTCTCACCTAATGAGCCTTGCCGCCTTCTCCTTGGATCTTTAAAGAAGGAAACACACTGGAAGCTCAGGCCCCACCCTTGCCATACTCACTCAGTGACTTCAATGAAGACATACTGGCCAATTGAGGAGCAGGGTTAAACCCAAGGAAGCTTTGATCTGGAATTAATCCGGACCTCTCCATGACAAACAACTTCGTTATTAATCTGTGAGTCACTTTGGCTTCTCACCAGAGGGCGCTGCAGCCTATGACCTTGCCGGCATGCCGTGAGGTGGGGAGCAAGCCCGCTCAAAGCTGCTGCTGGTACTTAGGTCTTGACACACTTCTTTCCTATTGTCCAAGTTTCTCTACTTCTAATTGAGAAGGGGCTCTAACACGCACCAGAGAGAGGGAGGCAGGGACGTGTCCACACTGATAGGGAAGATGTGTGGTGTAACCATACTGCATGCAGTTCCTTCTCCAAGTGGCAGTGCGTAGTTGATATCCGCAGAGAGCGAACAAACTAATTCATGACTGGGTGCGCAGGAACGAGTGACTTCACACTTGGTAGCTCCCGCTTTTCTAAGTGATGAATTCGCTAGGGAAAGAGGTGTGCGACGGCTTCCTGCCCTACTTTTCCATTTGTAAACCAGAAATAAAATGCGGGACACTTCACTTCAAAGGTACCCAGAAGATGAATGAGGCCGTGTGCCTTAAAACCCCGTGTGATGAGTAAAGAAATGGAGTTAAATACCCTTTTAAAATAGCGCAGGGGTGATGAGACCCACCACTTGGCCTTGACCTGTCCATGCGCGCTTGAATCTCGTCACCCCACTTGGTCACGGGTGATTCTCAAGAAGGTTTATTGCTGCCTACCTTAGTAAGATAAAAGGATAACCACGGGATGGAAACTCCCACTTGGGAGAGGGGAAGCCGGTCTTCCTTTCTCCTGATCCCTAGAAGTAAGTCATTTGTCTGTTTTTCTCCAAGCATAAAGCGTATAAATGGTTTGCCACAGTAACATCTGTGGCAACGTTTCTGCATCGTCTCTTCATTCATAACCAATGGAAAAGGTTTCCACAGTACTTTGTTTGCGAGCTGTTTTCCAGATGTGTTTAGCAAGGCACACTGGGTGGTGCATTGGATAATTCAGGTTAAGCTAGAGTTTGGAAGTTCAAAGTAATCTTTGGGTTGAATTATGTCCTGAAAGTCTTATGCTGGAAAGTGTATTCCCTAATGTGTGTCTATTTATGGGACAGGCCTATAAGCAGGTAATTAAGGTTACGCGAGGTCATAAGGGTGAGACCTTAGTTTGGTAGAATTAGTGCCCTAATTGGAAGAAACACCAGAGAGCTTGCTGTTAAATCCATGTTCTCTCTCTCTCTCTCTCTCTCTCTCTCTCTCTCTCTCTCTCTCTCTCTCTCTCTCTCTCTCTCTCTCCTACATACCAGTGGTCTCACCAATCATGCGTCTTTTCTCGACCAGAACTGGTACCCTTCAGAAAACAAATGCCTATGTTTTAGATGTCAAGTTTATGGTATTTTGTAGTATTTTGTGATGACAGTATAACCAGGCTACTTCAAAATTCTGACCTCATCGTGCCCAGTGAGGGATAGGCATGTTTTGCCACACACACATAATCTTTAGGATTTGTAGTTTACACAGTCTGTCTTAGTTTCTTTTCTCATTGTACTGGTCAAATACTCTGATGAATCCACTTCAGGCAGAAAGGGTTCATTTAGCTCACTATTCATGGTGACAGGTAAGTCAAGGGGTCAACGGGTGGAAGAAGCTGAAACTAGCACATCCCAAGTCAGAAGAAGAGAGCAATGAATAGATACATGCTTGTAGTTTGCTTTCTCCATTTCAATAGTGCAGGATCTTAGACAGTGAACGAGGCACCCACAGGGCTCATTCTTTCCACGTTAAACGATGTAATCGAGATACTCTCTCACAAGTATGCCCAGAGGCTCTCTCCCAGGTAAGTCTAGATTCTCTTAAGCTGACAATTGCTAGCAGTGATCATACATTCTCTATTGCAACTACTCTACTTCTACCATTTTGACTTAAAAATCAGCCATAGGTTATACAAAACATGAGCTAAGTTAGGTTTTGATAAAACTTAGTTACAAAAACAAATAGTGGGCCTTATCTTCTACAATCTTCAGATTTTTTGACTTTCAGTCTAAGAACACATAGTAACTTAAAGTAGCCATACTTAAAACTCTTTTATGAAAGCACAGATATTCATTGTTATTAAACAAAAGTAACAGCAATCAATTTTTTTAGCTATTTTTTTTTCACCTAAGTTCTAATGTATCGTTCTTGTTAGTGTCAATGTGACTTTCAGGGTGGATATGTAGGAGCTAAATCTTCTTTGTACGATTGAACCACAGAAATCCTAGTGTCCTAAATTTTAGTTTTCTTTAATCCAATGAAAATAATCTCTGCTTTGATGCCTTATTATTTTCATACACAAATATCCTAATGGAAGGTCTCACACTCACACGCCAGCATCCTGCCTCCCATTACTGCTTTCAGCCAGTGTGCTGGCCAGCACTTTGTGTCTTTCTACGTGCCAATTTACAGTCTCTTTCTTATCCCATCCTTCCCAATGCTGCCAATCCCTTTACTTCCTCTCTCCTTTTCCTATCATGGACTATAATTATGTGAAAATGTTGCTCCTTTGGCCTCTGGGTGTCTGTGATGATTGCCAGTGTTTTCTGCTTGATTGTTTAGCTACAACCACAACCAGCAGTTACAATGTGCTTATTATGACTCAGGAGGTTACTAAGCCAAACTTTTCCAAATATAATTTTATTTAATTATTATAGCCTCCCAGTCAGATAGGTATTATTATGTCCATTTTGTAGATGAGGACACTGGAGAACAGTAAGGGGACTCTGATTGAATAATTGGCAGGAAGTGGCACAACTCAGGAACCCAAGTGATTCAGAATCCAGCGACTGTATTGTAGTCAGTTGTTTTTCTGTTAGCTGTTGGGAGTGCATGTGCTTTCAAGATGTCCTCTTCTTAGGCTACAACAATTACAGGAAGGAAAAAAAAACCTGCGTGTCCTGGAGATAGAGTGCATTATGAATCATGTTCTTAAGGAAATTTGGGTCTTTCACTTCTGTGAATTATGGAGACTATTTTAATAATAAATATTCTGCTCACTGTAGTTAATGCATACACTTAACTGTCATGGTGCATTACTCTTTAGTTAAATATGGGTTAACAGTGGACTTCTGCTTGTGTCTTTTAAAAATAATTGCTGCAAAAAAAATAAGAGTGTCTTAGCTTTCTCTTAACTGTAAGAGAACATAGGTGGAAAGACACTGGGTCCCTGTGTAAGAAAGAACTCATGGCAGACTTTCACATGGCTGGTATGGTTCTTAGCCTCATGGCACATTACCACCTTCAGTTATTAAATGGGCTGCTGATGAAGGCGATTCAAACTCAGGTTTTAGAGCAGATAACTTAGTTTTGTGTCTGATACATAGCAGCATTTTTCTTTTAAATGAGTTCTCTGCACAATGAGTTTTGACCCTTGTCACCTTTCCTCCAACTTTGCACAGATCCAACACCACCTTCCCTATATAGTACTAGCTTAGTCAGTTTTATAGCGCTTGATGGCACGGATCAGATGACATTTTCAGAAAGCCTGCAAACCAATCATGTGACATAGATTATTTTTGTATTTTGTGAAATGTGAGATACAGTCACAAATGTATATTTCTGAGCATTAGCATTTGTATCTATTGAGGGAAGACACAGTTGGCTCTTTCTAGCATAACATGCTAGAAATCCTTTATAGGACATCGAGTCCTTTTTAAATAGTTTGCTGTTAGCAAAGAGTCAGACACATGGCTTAGTTTATTTTCAAAATATACAATTTAACTTTCAAATGAAGGGGAAAAATCCTTTGGGCAAAATGTGTTTTTGGTATTCTTGAGACTAAGTGCTATGAAGAATTGTTTCTCCTTATATGCGTTTGGCATATATGTGGGTTAAAATATTAGGTCAGGATTGCATAAATTAACTGACTCCTTATGCCATTGTATTTACTATAAGCCATAGTGTTGGGTCAGCAACTCTGAGTGCCAAAAAGTGCTGAATTGCAAGTAGTCCCTCGAGACAAGAGAAGAGGACTCAAACTCAGATTTTTTTCCATTCTAAATTACCTCTTATAAACCAGCCACGCGGTGAAGACTAAATATGGTGGTCCCGGCTTATTGCTTCTGTGAATTATTTGTGGACGCACCTCCCTAGCTTCTTTCATGCTCCTGCCATAGCCTTTGCTCTACGATGTATCATCACTCAAGCTGCACAAAAGCTTGAGTCTAATTTTCTAGAAAAATGAACCATGCTAGAGTGTATTGCTGAGACAGAGAGACACGATTAGGGTTTATGAAATACTTGGGGAGGCTGATGCTGGAGAATGGAAGAGTTCTTCTCAATCTGGGGCTCAGGTAGTGGTGACTGTGGAATTGGGTTATGAGACGACTCTTGCGACATAGAGAAGAGTGAAGAGAAAGAGGGAGAAAGCCAGATTATCTGCTCTTGGAAAAGACTGGGAAAGAGGTAGTCACTGCCTTTAGTTATCTACCCATGGGTAGGCATTGAGTTTCAATGGATAGTTCCAATCCATTGGTCACACAGGTGCCCCTCGTTATACTAAATGGGTTGTCAAAAAAGAACCAAAAGTCATGAATCTGAGAAAGGGACAGTAGGAATAGGGGAAGGGTTGAAAGGGGTGGCAGGAAAATAAGTGAGGACAGTAACCAGAACGCATTATAAAAATAAATGTAATTGCCCAAGAGCTAACTTAGATAAAATAAAATCACAGAATGCCCAGTTAAATGTATCACATTTAATAGTACAAATAATCTAACATCCACACATACAAAACATTGAGTTGAGCATGTCTACACTAAAAAGTAGTGTACTGTTTATTAGAAATTCAAATTTAACTAGGCTTATATATAATGCACCCTACATTATATTCAGCAGCCATATTGTGGAAGAGTAGCAAAGACTAAAGTCAAATGGGAGTCAGACACAGTTGACCTGCACAGCAAGAAGACATGGACACAGGTAAATGAGGCAAGACCTACATATGAGGAAGGGATTAGAGCTGGTTAGAAAGCCAAGGATCTTCACTTCTAGAATATAGAGAATTGGAGCACTGATTCTTTTTTTATTATTATTACAAGAAAAATTTACATTTACTCCCCTTGTTCCCGGCCCTCCCACTCCCCACCTACCCCCCCGCCCTCACCCTGCTTCCTTAAGATGGGGCAGGATACCCTGCCCTATGGGAAGCCCAAGGCCCTCCCCCCTCCATCTCGGTCTAAGAAGATGTGCATCCATATAGAATAAGTTCCCAAAAAGGCAATACATGCAGAAGAGATAGGTCCCAGTGCCATTATCATTGGCTTCTCAGTCAGTCCCCATTGGCAGTCACATTCAGAGAGTCCGGTTAGGTCATATGCTCATTCAGTCCTGGTCCAGCTGGATTTGATGAGCTCGCAATAGATCAAGCCCACAGTCTCTGTTGATAGGCCAGTTCCTCACGGTCCTGACATCCTTGCTCATCTTCTCCCTCCTTCTGCTCTTCCACTGGATCTTGGTAGCACAATCCCTTGCTCTGGTGTGAATGTGGGTCTCTGGCTTTATCTCCATCCATCATGCGAAATTTCTATGGTGATGATTGAGATATTCAACAAAGTAACTATGGGACAAGTTCAGTTCAGGCACCCACTCCTCTGCTGCCCAAGTACCTAGCTGGGACTTCCCTGTAGAGGTCAAATATCAGCACTCATCAATAGGCCCCCCTCTCCTGTGACTTGCATTTTCTTCCTTGCTTTTTCTTGTTAGTCTCTTGAGTTACCCACGTAAATAATTACTTAGCTGTCTAACTTATCTCATATCCTCTTTCTCTTCCACAAAAAAGCCAATAATCTTGAAAGAACAGGGCCTAATGTTTGTGATTCTGGTCTCTCCTAATCTCAGTCTACCAAGATTTGGTGACTGACAACCTCTTGATTACTGATCACATGAGTACTTTTTGGAATTTTCTGTGGGTCTCTTTGTAGCATTTGGGGTCATTGCATCTAACTATTTCCCTTGGCTTCTGAAACAGCCTGTTGATTTTTCCCGACACTTTTTCTGCATGCTCAGCCTGTATAGACATTTAGGAGAGCTGCCTATGGTCATTTTATGTATGATCCTTTTACTGTTTTTATACTAGCATGGATTCAACTGACATCTTTGAGTTGATGAACTATAATTGTTGATCTCCAGTCAGAACCTTATTATAAGCTCTACACTATTTTTTCCCAACTCCAAGAAAACTCACTATAGCTGTGAGGCCACTGAATACTCAGCGTTACCTTATATGCCTGTTTATCCTGTACTAGCAGAGCATGAGGCAAAAGTCACTTATTATTTATTTATACCATTTATTACTTTTTCAACCAACAAGAAAATATTTTCATGCATTCTTCCTCTTCACATAAGTGTTTTGTAGATTTGCACAGATACTAGTCTTTTTCTTTTAGAATTTTAGTGTTTTGATTTTAAAGATTGCTATTTGTTATAGCAAGAGCTGCTGTAACTATTTGTTAGACCATATGCCTTCTCAAAAGGGATTCCTGCTGTGTTGTTGCTGACCATTTGTGCCATATGCTATTAATAATATTGAATATAATCTTCTGTAGTTGTTACAGAATTTTTGGCTTGGCGTGTTTTGCATATTCCGAGTCACTACTGTGAGTGTGTGTTATTGATACTTAGTGTAGTTTGGGTTTGTTATTGTCCTATCAAAAAAGGAACATTGCCAGTTTATCCTAGTTAAAGTCACATATATGTGGTTACTAACACCTAACTTAATTGAGGTAAGATCACTATGTTTTATGCCTCTTAAATATCACATTGAAACATTTTACAAAGAATACAATTTTTTTCAGCTATTTCCTTTGTAATTTTGTGAAATGTGCTCTTATTAAAAATATTAACACCATGAGCTGGAGAGATGTCTCAGTGATTAAGAGAATGTGTTGTTCTTACTCTGGGTTTGGTTCTTACAACCCACATAGTGGTTTACAATCCAACTACCTAACTCTAGATCCAGAGAATCCTTTGCCCTCTCTGGCCTCTGTAAGCATTGTACACATGTGGTGCCCATACATGCAGGCAGTTAAAACACTCATATAAATATAATGAAAATAAAGAAATCTTAAAAAATACTTGGACCAGGGAAAATCAGAATGCTACTTTTAATTTAATGTGAAAATTAGAATGTTACAAAAGAAAGAAAAATTAACCACAAAAATATAAAAAGTAAGCAAAACACCTATCAGATCCTCTTTAATTACATAAATTACCAAGAAAAGAGTTTGGACTAGAAAAAGTACATCACAACATCCACTGTATTTCTATAGTTTTGTTAGCTTTCTTTTATCATGAGAAAGGAAGAAAGTGGGGGGAAGGTAATTGAGAGATTCACATAGTTAGTTGTGGTTGCTATGACAAAATACTTGGGCTGGTGGATGATGCAGCAGAAATGTTTCTCACAGCTTGAAGGCTGCAAACTTGATAGCACGTATCAGAGTACTGTCAAGTTATTTGGGAATTGGTACATTCTTGTCTTGCAGATGGCTCTCTTCTTGCTGTGGAGTAGAGAGCAATCCCTCTCTGGTCTTATTTTCATAAGAACACTAACTTCACCATGAAAACTCACTCTAGACCTAAATCCCTGTCATAATGCCCCTTATCCTAATATTACTTCGCTGAGGCTAGTCATGTAATTTATGAGGGCTTTTTGGGGGGATCAATACCACATTCAGTCTATAATAGGGATAATCTGATTGCTATTGGTAGGTTTTCATATCTGAAAGTTGATAGCAAAGGTTTTCTGCTTTGAGATTAAAAATAATACAGCTAAGTTTTTCTTGGGAAAATATTTAACTGGTAATCAAGTCTTAATAGGGAATTAATTTTTCTAGTAGTCTTAATATATCTAAAGCTTTGGATAAGTCAATACCAGAGAAGTTTATATAGTGTTCTTTAGACTGTTATAGATTCAGATGAATAGAGTATATAACCCTTGATAAAGTCTGCCTTTTCTAGCATTTTTATTTGACCTTGTGTCATTTCTCTATATCTGTTTCTGGACACAAAAATAAACTTGAGGAAAAGCCAGGCAATGAATTCAGCAGACTGAAGTGAATCAGGGCAGACTTTTCATTCCTTGCAAATCTTGCTGGCATTGCTCTTTTCTGTGAGTTTTCATGATTCCAGTAGAGTTTATAATTGTGACATTTAGAAAAACAACTGATTTTTCAGGGGATGAGATGCAGAATATATATATATATATACATATATTGTATATATTGTGTATATATATGCATTTCAATATATGTATATACATATATTGAAATAAAGATACCCACAAAGATAATATAGGCATACATGTGTCTGTCATAGCATAATTAATTTTATTCCAGAAAGAGGTAATCCTAGTGGCCAGGAACTTATAAATGGATAAACATAATTGACTCCCATTCAGCAATAAAGAGAAATGAATGCTGACACATACAAAACCAAATTGACCCTCAAAGACATTTTATTTAGTGACACATCTTAGGGCAAAATGATAAAAATTTTATTGTACATGAAATACCCAGAAAAAAACAAATTTATAAAGCAGATCAGTGGTTTCTGGGAGCCGAATGAAGAGGAACTATTAACTGCAAATTAGGGTATAAAGAAGACTTTTGTGGGTATTGTAAATATCTAAAGTTGCACCGTGAGAACTACACAAACCCATAGATTTTCTAAAAGTCATTGGACACTACTACACTTGCAATAAGTGAATCTGTACAACCTAAATTATATTGCAACAAAACTGTTAAAATTGAAAACTTTTTTATAAAATATCTTGTTCATCATAATGTAAAATTGGTGAAACCCACATCCCAGGTATCTGTTCTGATCCAGACTCAACTTCTTTTCTTTCAGATTATGCTGCTCTCAATTTTGTGGTCTTTTCACAGATCCTTCAGAGTACTTGCAAAAGTCTTACTGGTCTACTGGATGCTTATTTTGTCTTTTAAAGAAATAGAGTGGGGAGATGAGATGACTCTGAGCACAGAATTCTCAGTAACTTTCAGGTACAAGGTGATTAGTAGAATGTCAGGAGACTTACCTTCTGGGGGGTGTTGGGTAAAGGCCATTGTCATTGCTGGCACTGTCAGTCAGACAAAACTAAAGTGTGGCCTTGGCAAACCAGTCTAATAGGGGCCCTTAATTCCCGTTATGAGCCACAGGGGTGTAGTTCCTGACATTCTGAGTTGTTTGAATAATGCCCATTAGCACTTTGCTATCCATGGACTGTGGATCAAATATGTTCTCGTTTGAGGGACTCTCCGTTCATTCCCACATAAGATTCTTTGGAGAAAATGCAGAGTATGTTGGAAAGCAGATAATAAACACTCAGGGAGCAAGAACAGGCTGTGTTGGTGCTACTAGTCACAGTACATTCATCTGATATTTTCTCCCTCATCTTTAACTCTTGCCATCATTCCTTGTGCAGAGAACAAAGGATGTTTCTAGACATATCTGGACAGACAGTTTTTTATGAAGTCTTCCACTCACTAATTCAGTTAATAAAATAAGATTCCCATGTTTAATACACAAAGCAAACAAAATAAAAATACAGTTCTTGCCACTTTTCCTGTTACCAAAATGTAGGAAGTGCTGTCTAATTTTCTATAAATGACACACTCACTGGGTCATCATAAATGATTAATGTAGAGACACTGAATTATTCTTTGAGTCCTAATAAAAGCAGAGAGGATGGTGTCATGCAGGAGTTTGCATTAGCACCATGCCCTAGTAGCCACTAGTATGAACATTATACAGGCAAATATTCTATGCAATACTTCATTAGTGCACAGTTTTAGGCAATGTCACTAGACTCTGCTGTATGCAAACCTGTTAAAGTCATAATGGTTTTGACTTGTAAGCTTTAGATGAAAGAATGGCATTAGGAACTGTAAAAGAAAAAATAGGTTGAAAACATGAACCTTATGGAGATTGAATTCTAGTGAGTGGAGTATTTGTTGAAACAGTGTTAATTAAAGGAAAACTCAGGCACCAGCTAAAGATGTAACTGTATCTTAAGCGAAACCTAACCAGCTGCATAGTATTGTGGGAAATACTTTGGGAGGTATTGAACACAGAGGAGGAATATTAATTAAGTTCTGAGAACAAAGAGAAGGATATACCAAAAATACATAGTAGTGAGTTATAGGAGAGAGTTGAAATGTATCTTATTACATTTTGGTAATAAGATACATTTGTATCTTTGTAGATTAGACTAAATGCTTGAATGAGAAAGTTAGATTTTTCTCGGTGGATAACAATGGAGAACTGAAGGTTTTGCGATGAGAAGGGATACTATGTGGGTGACATATTCAAGATAATATGCCACTGGTAGATACGCTCTGAGGACTGGAAGTAAAAGAGCTCCAATTCTTGGGTGTGGGATGGGCATTAATTTGAAAGTGATAGGCAAAGTGAAATAGATGTGAAATAGAAAGAGAACGACCATTCTTCTTTTCCCAATACTAAAGTTCACTCCACATTCGCACATCTGGATAAAAAGGAGATTGAATTTAGTGTTGACAAAATAATAATGAAGAAAGCGAGATGGTACAAAAGGACAATGATGCATTTTAAATGCTGAATACTGAGTGCAATGTGTTGGGCAAGCATTTAAGTAGGCCATGGGAAGTCCAGTGCTGTGTGCTCTGTTGTTCCTCATTGCCTGTGGCAGGATCTGTAGACAGCAGGTGTTATATACACGTTAGGTCAATGATTTGAGAGGAATAAGTAACACTGGAGATTTGGACCAAGGTCAAGAGTGGTCAAGAGTATGCCTGAAAGTCCTCTGAACAAAGATTCCTAGACAGTTTGTAAGACATGATCAGTTATCTAGGAATGCAACAAGGTGCAAGTTGGGAAAGTTTTCAAATCAAGAATTGTAAGAAGGTAAGGTACCTATAAAAGAAATGATATAGAAGAGAAAGTTATGCAAATTGCTAGCAGTTTGACATGATCACTAAATAATCTACTGTGGAATCCTCTGGGAATAAGATAAAATAATTCTGTGAATAAGCAGTTTTGAGAATTCATTGCGTGACAGTTGAGTATGTTTGGGTGCTATCAGATCTTCTGTGATAGCTTTTGTGGGAACTGAAGGGCATTAAAGTGACACATCTATTGGACAAGCTTTTTTTTTTTTTGATCAAAGTGAAAAAAAGTGGAGAGAGGGTCCCTTTGTTCCGGCTACCCGGCTAGCTTATACCTGAAATAATCACACAGAAACTATATTAATTAAAACACTGCCTTGCCCATTAGTTCTAGCCTCTTATTGGCTAACTCTTACATCTTGATTTAATCCATTTCTAATAATCTGTATGTCACCTCGAGGTTGTGGCCCACCGAGAAAGATTTAGCATGTCTGACCTGGTGTCTCCATGGTGGCTCTCTCTAATTCTGCTTCCTTCCTCCCAGAATTCAGTTCTGTCTACTCCACCTACCTAAGTTCTGCCCTATGACCAGGCGCAAAGCAGTTTCTTTATTAACCAATGAAAGCAACACAAATACAGAAGGACCTCCAATACACCAAAAAATTGGATCACATGCATATGTTATGATCACTGAACAGTGGTGAGGAAAGCTGGGGGATATTTTCTTCTGCCATAATTATATAGGAATTAATTTTGGCAATGAAACCAAACACAATGTTAAAAATTCCTATTTGACCTATTTATGAATGGTTCAAAGCTAGGAACATTTTCTTATACACTTCCAAAAGAGGATTTTAGCCAGAGCACCACGAAAATACAAACAGTATTTTGTTACAGCAGTAGATTAAAAGTTTTGGTTTTTTAAAATCATTTTGTAACATCATCTTTGGAATATTCACCAAAGTAGTGCAATAATTACAGTTTTGTGGGTTGTTATGCTCCATCCATATCTAAATTTCAGCTCTAAGTGCCGACATTCTATTATAGGGAAAAGTGAGGTTGGAATTTTTCTCTTGAAATTTCAGATCCTGTCTCCTCCGTGCTTGAAGTAGTCTGCCAAACAGCCAAGACCCACTGACAGTTACAATTTTTTTTTCTTTAAACTCTGACACAATTGGTCTTTTCTCTGGTTCTAAAAACAGGCTATTTGGTCCTTCGCCTCATAAATTTAGCCAAAGCGTATTTATTTCTAAGAATCCAAACAGCTCAACATGGAGCATGGGCATGCTTTGATTCGCGTATATATCTTCAAAACCCAAAGGAAAAATGCTGAAGTTTCTTCCATGCACTGTTTTCTCATAACCAATTGCCTGAAGAGTGAGGCTGAGGCCTGCTCTTGGCAGCTTTTGAAAGATCATCACCCAATGATAGATGGTGAGGGCCATGTTTAAAAATGTTTGCCAGCAATTCAAATTACTATTTCAAAAACTGCTAGCATTGCAAAGCCCACACTGAAAAGCTAGCCTGTTTGTTAGTAAGGCTTTAAAGACTGTAACAATAATTCATCTATATGCTAGTTCTCAAGGTTTATAAAAGGGGCATTTTAAACTAGGAAGTTAGTTCCGTCATAGAAGCAATTGGCAGGCAAGTATGGGGACCTGAGTTTTATCATAGAATCCATGTGGAAAAAAGGTGGGTGTGGTGACCCGTAGTTGAATCCCAGTATTGAAGATAGGGACACAGACGGGTCTCTGAGACTCACTGACCAGTCAGTTTAGCCCAATTGGCAAGCTGTAGAACAGTCAATGCACTAAAAACAAAACAAAGCCAGGTGGATGGCTTCTAAGGAATGGCGCCTAAGGTTGCTCTCTGGTCTCAACACTCAACACTTGCACACACACATTCATACATGTGTACCCATGAAAGCACAACACACACACATACACACACACACACACACACACAGGGGGGGGGAGTCAAGATTTGAGAGTAGGGCATTTTTCCTCAGAATATTTACCTAGATAATCAGCATAAACTAATTGTTGCATTAATTTTCCCGGTTCAGTCATCACAACTCTTAAGAAAGTGAATTAAAGTAATGACTGATCCTTTGCCAAACTTGAATTATCATATTCTCTCTTGATTTGTCTAATTGAAGACTGAATACAAAATTTACAGGACAGAAACATCTCATTGTTTCTTTAATAGACGTTTGGGAAATATTCAGAACACATGTCTAAGGAAAGTCACCAGAGAAATATGACTTTTGGCTTTTGTAATTAAAAGGAGCTATTTCACAAATAAGTTACCATGGCCCTTGAGGATTCTTGGTTATAGGTTCTAGTAACTGCCAATTTCATGTGTTTGGGACGGAGATTAGGACTTTTAAAAGAAAATTTTAAAACTTAAATTTTTATGGTTTTTACTAAAAATGTTTTCAAGAAGTTTAGTTGCTGTCATTCCTTTGTGTTTGTAGATATACATCATACAGAGATACTGGCCCATCTTTTTTTAATAATTTTTTTATTGTTAAAAGAAAAATTTACATTTACTCCCCTTGTCCCAGGCCCTCCTGCTCCCCCAATACCCCACCCACCGTCCCCTTGCTTCCTTAAGATGGTACCCTGGCCTGTGGGAAGCCCAAGGCCCTCCCCACTCCATCCCGGTCCAAGAAGGTGTGCATCCATATAGAATAGGTTCCCAAAAAGCCAATACATGCAGAAGAGATAAGTCCCTGTGCCATTATCATTGGCTTCTTGTGGGCCCATCTTTTTATGTTCATGACCCTTCACTTTATAGAAGCCTTTTATAATTTTAGAGTTTTTTTTTTTTGCCAATGATAACAGCTATCCTAACCTTTCTCC
Source organism: Dicrostonyx torquatus (assembly GCA_028555095.1). NCBI lineage: Eukaryota > Metazoa > Chordata > Mammalia > Rodentia > Cricetidae > Dicrostonyx > Dicrostonyx torquatus. The sequence continues at coordinate 1,312,384 of JAQHUG010000081.1, forward strand.
CAAACAAAACACACCATCAAAACACTAAACGAGAGGAACTGACGAGAGCCCACATAACTTAACAGCTCGTTCTGTCTCTTTTAAACCTTTGCTGAGATGCGAGCCCCTTCTCCAAGGCGCACTCTCCTGAGCCAGGATCTACTGCATGAACAACTTCTTCTACGAATATTTGTTCAGTGCCCTTCATCAGTGGGGGATGCTTTGGGCTAGGTGTTTCAGAGTTGTTTTAGCCACACTGAGCAATTTTCAAGGTAATTTTCCATATATAGCTGCCCATTGGACTAGTCTAAAGATTCTTGGGACGGGGCCAAGTGATGTGCTTTAAAAATTTCATTAAAGAAAACTGAGTCCAATTGGTATTGCTCCCGTAAGCATGGCTGTTGGTTCTCACCCATCCACTGGGGCATGGGTAACCTACCAGTGGCCACTTTCCAAGGAAAAATCAGTTTCCCTCTGTCAGCAACTATCAACTGCCAGAGCTCCACCCCCTACCACCTAGGTAGATTTTTAATTGGCCTTATGTAGGTCTTGCACAACTTCTGTGCATTTCTATTATGTCTGGAAGACAATGTTTTACAGCACTGTTACATTTTTTGCTCTAGCTTCATATTCAGAATAAGCTGGATGTAGCTCATGGAAAATAAAATGGAAGATACACTGTTGCTATTAGTAACTTTCATGAGGTCATTAGTCCCTCTTTTGATGTAACAGAAGGTTCAAATTAATTTTTTTAGAGAATAAAATATTTGCGTGTTTTAAAATCCATTATGCTTTCAATATACATAAACTACATTGAATAGAATTGATATAATTAGTATATGTTGAGGTAAATGTATTACTTAGTATGAATGCATTATTTCTTGTATTTTTATATAGTGTTCTTACTTATATGTTTTAATATTTATCTCCTGTACTTAATATTATGGAAGTTATTTTACGTTTTCAACTTTCCCCATTTTCAACGTTATTATTAGATGTATAAATTTGAAGAGAAAACCCCCGACCTACATAGCAGGTTCACAACTGAATTTCTAAGGGCGACTTCCTGCTCAGGGTCATCTGTGCCCTAGAATATTGTTAAATTTTAAAAAAAGAAAAACATTTGATTCTGGACTTAGTAGTAACCAGCTTGCCAAATGAAATTGAGGTCAAGCAGAGTGATGGATCCACGTGAACTTTTTATGATTTGGCAAGGAGGTGATTATTAGGTGTTCACGAAAAGACAATTTTTATAGCTAAATGAGGATGGAAACCAGATTGGAAAGCAGTGATAAGATACATTTAAAAAACACCCAACAGTAAAAATAGTAGATGTCTGACAACACCAATTGCTCCACAGCCTCTGGGAAGCCCTGTCCACCGACAGTGGCAGAGCACATGAACATACAGTTGCCGAGGCAACTGGCCCTGCCTACATCATCTAGTGAAGTTGACATTTCACATAGCTCCAGATCCAGATGTCCCATTTCTGGCTAAGTTCTACAGAGGAACTTTTTATCCAGGTCCACAAAGAGACATGTGCAGAAATGCCCAGTTCATACTATATTTAGTAGCAAAAATTTGAAGCCATATAAATTTCCATTAATAAGGGAAAATAAATATTCAGCAGGTGAAATAAATTAATTGGAACTATATGCATTAGTATGGAAAAATATGAAACATGAATGCCTTTTTTAACATTTGTATTGCTGTGATAAACACCATGACCAAATCAATATTTTGCTTATGATTCCACTTCACAGTCCATTATCCAAAAAAGGCAGGCAGGAACGCAAGCAAGGTAGGAGCCTAGAAATAAGAGCTGATGCAGAGGCATGCTGCTTACGGGCTTGCTATTCATGGCTTGCTCAGCCTGATTTTTTTCTTTAGTTAGTTAATTAATTAATTATTTTCCCAGCCGATCACAGTCTCTCCTCCCTCTTTTCTCTTTTCCCGGTTCCTCCCGCATCTGCCCCCACCCATCCACTCCTCTTTTCTCTTCAGAAAAGTGCGGGCCTCCCACGTATATCAGCCAGCTATGGCATATAAAGTTGCAGTAAGACTAGGCACCTCCTCTCTCATTAAGCCTGGACAAGGAAACCCAGTAGAAGGAAGGGATCCCCAAAATAGGCAATAGGGTCAGAGTCAACCCCTGATCCCTCTGTTAGGGGCCCTACAAGAAGACCAAGCTACTGTGATATCTATGAGGGCCTACATTTGTCCTATGCAAATTCTATGGTTGGAGGCTCAGTCTCTGTGAGCCCCTATGAGCCCAGGTTACCTTATTCTGTGGGTTGTCTTGTCTTGTGATGTCCTTTCAGCCCGCTTTCTTAAAGAATCCAGGGCTATCCTCCTAGAAGTGGCACCATCCACAATGGTCTGGGACTTCCCAATCAAGCACTAATTAAGGAGATGTCCTACAGGCTTGAGTATAGTTGAATCTTATAGAGGCATTCTGTCGATTGAGGCTTCCTCCTCTCAGATGACTGTTGCATGATTAATAAAAATCCGGAGACAGATACTGGGGTTCAACCTGAAGTTCAAAAAGGCAAAACAGCCAGCTACTGGTTTTTACCTCTACCTCAGTCTGAAATGATGATCCTGCTTCCAGGAATCTTCAGAATGAGACTAAGTCTGAAACCTGTCTCTTTCTATCTTATATCCCTCTCTAGTGCTGGGATTAAAGGCGTGCACAACCACCACCCGATTTCTATGGCAAACTAGTATGGCTACTGGCATTAAAGGTGTGTGCCACCACTGCCTGGTCTGTATGGCTGATCAGGGTGGCTCTTTTACACTCTTGCCTTCAGGCAACCTTTATTTATTAAAATACAAATGAAATATCACTAAAGATGACTACATTTTGTGTTAAGTTGATATATAAAATTTTTGACAAATGTATATATAAATAGTATGAAATATATTTGCAAATCAAGTTTTGAATTGGCATATATAGTATGATATCATTATGTAAATTAAAACAAGAAAAAAATACCCCAAGAATCAGTTGACGTAACTAAGTACACAAGAAACAGGTGAAGGTGACTGCGAGCTCATTACAAGTCTGGGCTGTGTAGTGAGACAGTCTTCAAACAGGATAAAGAAGTAACTGTTTAACAACCAACACCCACGAATTGTTGCTATTTTATTTTGGATAAGAGAATAAAATAAGTCAGAGATAAAGGAAAGATAACAATGGACGATTATTGTCTGTAGCTGAATAGGCGCACATCCTTGAGGAGAATATAGGAACACGAAGAGCTGGGGTTTATCTTCCTTTAGAAAACTTAAATTGCTTTCCTTTAGTGTTGGATCTTAACTCAAAACTTAAGCTCAGTGAAGTTAAAGAGGAAAAGTGATAGTTTATGAAAAATAATTGTCAGATCTGCTAAATACTAAGATAATTTGTGGGGATATGGAATAGAAAGATCATATAAATACTCCCTTTATAGATTTAGCACAGTGTTGGCTACACTAATTGGCAAATGCTTGTGAATTGATAGGAGTGAAGTGAACTGGGCAATTCTAGTCACCTTATTTGAATAGGCAAAGAATAAAGCATCCACATTCAGCCCACAACTTACCCATGCAAATTGTCTGCTCCAACAGTGGTATTAATTCTCGCTATAGCCTTTCCTACCCTCTGCAGTTAGAGCTGAATTCCATGTGCCTCTTTGGACTTAAAAATTTAATAATCACTGATAATAGGGGGCAGAAAGCAAGAGAAGTCTTTGTTAACCATTGGTTTTATATATAATTGAATTTTTGCACATGACCAATTAAATATTTCTGAGAGGATTTATCTGCCAAATTATAATATCAAATCATTATAAAATATTTTGCATCTTCTGAAAAACAAAATACCAGTATTTTATGACAATATTTGATATTTAATGTCAAGCATTTGTTTCTGATGAGTAGTCAAAATCTTTGGCACTGTACTGTGTTTTTTTGTGATGGACTGAAAGCTTTAAAAGTATGAATTAAATAAAACAATGTATTAGAAAAAGAAAATGATCAAAACTATACAAAACTGTGCAACTGTTGCCTGTTACATATAACTTCAGTAAAATTGAATCATGATTATATAGGGCATCATGGTATATTCTGGGAACTCAAATTAAGTTTAAGTCAGGGTGCGCAGCCATGGCTGTTTGCCTTATTTTTTGTTTTTGTATTGATCTAAAATAAGAAATGTTTTTACATTTTTAGCTGGTTGAAACAGAGATAAATAAAAACAACATTTTCTGGCACGTAAACATTTTAAGACAGTCAAAATTTTGTCTACAAATAAAGTTTTATTAAAACACAGTCACATTTACTCATTTATGTATTTTTGTGGTGACTTTCAAGCTACAGAGCTGAAAAGCTGTGACAAAGACTGAAGTATTTAGGCCCACAAAACTTAAAACATTTACTTTGTGGCCCTTCTCAGAAAATGTTTGCTGACCCCTGGTATAAATATGTTATTTTAAAATTATGCAGTACTTTTCCTCTTTGAGATTGGCAGAAACAACTCTCTGAGCTACTCTACAATCTTGGGGTTTGGCTAGTCATCAGCCGTCACATTAATAGTTCTCCCAAGGCCACAAGACAGAAAACAGACAATTATACAATCGTCATCGATGTAGGAAATAGTGGCAATAATCATGTAGAATTTCCTGAGGACCATCAGAGGAGCTACTGAAAGCAAACTCTGATTAGAAGTCTCTGGACTCTGGCCGGGGAAGACATTTCCATTCACCAGTGAGTTGAGCAAGTTTCACAATGTTGCTTATGCCAGCAAAGAACCCGCATTGGCATTACATTGGAGCCCAGAACAGAAGTTGCTATATTGAGATCTGCCTTCTTCTGTACCACTAGGAGCCAATTTAGATAGCTGAACTTTGTCCTTAGCATTAAGTTCTTGGCTTTAGTGTTTAATAGCTCATGGAAAATACATTCTGTGAATCAAGCTATAGATGTTTGGACACAGAAGTTCCTCAATTTTGAGTGTGCTTGGGTTTTAATTGACTAGTGGCTTTATGAATGCTTTTCACTATAAATTCTATACCAAGTTGGTCAATGGTTGTATTAATGTGTTACTTTTGGTCCATATCATCATGCATCAAACATGGGATAAAATATCCCCATATTCAATAAAGTAGCCACAGACTCACTATGGACTCAAAACAAGAACAAAATTTCAATGAAAAAGACAAGGTCTCCTGAGTAAATTGAGAGCATGGGGGACCTTGGGAGAGGATTGAAAGGGAGGGGAGAAGTAGGGAGAGGAGCAGAGAAAAATATAGAGCTCAAAAAAAAAATTCCAATGGGATTTGACCAGGTCCCAATATTTTTTTTTTGCCTTACTGCAAGAAAATCCAAAACTGATATTTTCCTAATAAAACTTATTTTCATTTACTAACTTTTATTGAAAGTGTCTGAGATGCTATTGGCTTACCTACCTCTTTCAAAAAGATGTAATTTTGTGTTTTCATAATTGTTGGACTTAGAAATACCTACATGAGGAAAAGGCATTTTTTCAAATGTCATGTCGGCAATTTTTGCTTCCTTTGATGGCATGAAAGGCTGTGCAAGCAGCCAGGGACCAGTCAAGTTTAGAAAGACTGAAACGGAGGACTGGAAATGGCAGTTTCTCTGTTGCTCTGTCTGACAGTGCTGTGTTCCTCTTTGATGCCTAGCATCCGGCCAGATGTGGGTGTGGAATTGTGTGATCCTGTAGGAAAGCATGCTTTTCTCCGTGTAGTTTCTACTCTTCTTCTACTTTTTCCTTCCCTTCTGTGACTGCTACCTTCTTCTATCCCTGTCAAATTTCCTTTTTATTTGGTCTCTGTACTCTTTATTTATTACTCTCATATATACAAAAAACACATCTGTCCTCATTTGTTTGGATGCAGACGTCCTTCATAAGATAGGTCATGATTTCATCTTAATTCTGGAAAGTGCTGTATGCTTGATGGTAAATTCACTATCACCACATGTTAACCGGGAGCAAGTTAAGCTCTCTAAAGAAAATGCGAAGGGCTCATCTTCTGTCTTACGCATTTCTCTCTCGTCTGCTTTGATTTTTCTCTGGCCTGGTCTTTCTCTATTCTGTTCTTCCTGGTTTCCCCATTCTATTTCTGTCCCAAGATAAACAAATATTAGCTTACTGTTGCCATGGAGCACACTACCATACACATAATGCCTTAAATACTTATTTCTATCTCATTTAGCTTGAGTTTTCTTTTTAAGGCTTCGAAAGGCTGGATGCTTATGTGAAGGCTCTCGGGGGAATTTACTTCACTCACTCAGGCTGGAAGGAGGACCTGTCTGGCAGTTGTAGAATAGGCCTTTGTTTCTTGTTGTGTCCCTCTCTAAGTTGGAGGCAGCTCTGGAGTTCCTTATTCAAGCACCATGTCCCTCATAAGAATCTCTCTCATCTCATTTATGATGGAACTCTGAGATCCCTCTGTTTCCAGGAGAACATACTCAACTTTGAAAGGGCTCATGGGTTTAGCTAAGACTCTCTGGGATGCAATTATAACTGATTATAACTGGCGGCAAGAGGTAGAGGACACACCCCTTGCGTGTGTGTGTGTGTGTGTGTGTGTGTTGTACTGCGGGAATAGATCCTGAAAAATAGCACATCTCCCTTTTTCTGGGACAGCTTATGACATTAGTGATCACGGAATTTGACCCGTGGAGTTCATGTGAGTCAGCTGAATCTATGTAAAGCTGAATTTAGATAGATATTAACATGTCCGCGAGACAGATGAGGCTGAATAATTTTTTTTCTTTATGTCCCATGGTGCTTTAAAATGAAAGTTGTAGAACTCAGAGATGCATTTATTTTATAATTTTTAAAACCAACACTTATAAAAGACAATGATTAAGGCCTAAAAGATGGGAAAGGCATTTTAGAAGAGCAAATTGTTTAGCTCCTGCTTACTAATCATTGTGAGATCAATTGTGTCACACTAAAATCCACACAGTCAATCTGCAACCACCTCCCTTTACTACAGAATGTAACCTTACTTGGGAATAGGGTCTATCCTGGTTAGGTACTTGTCAACTTAACAAGTTCAACTTATCCAGGGTTCTGTTTGGGAAGAAGAACCTCAATCAAGAATTCCTCAATCAAACTGGCCAGTAAACAAGTCTGTGGGGGCATTTTCTTGATTAGTGGGCAGGGCTTCTTGCAGATGCTGAAAAAAGCCAGTTCTATGGATGCCTTGCTCTTGAACTCCCAGAGAATAGATTTCCACTGCATATGTCACTCACTTTGGCTTATTTTGTTAGAACATCCTGGGGAAGTTACATAACCTACCAAGATCATCAGACTTTCAAAGCTGCAGCCTAAAATATTCAGAAGTTATATTTTGAAGAGAGGGCACCTGGATTTTAATATGTGATTAATAAGTAATCTAGCGAAAAGGATCTCAGAAACAAAGACTATTTGGGCTGAGCTCTTCTTAAATGGCATGGTGTTATGTAATAAAAAACATCAAGATCTCTATTGATGTTTTGAAGTAGTACACTAGAATTTGTTCTTGTATTTAACTGTGGTGGAGCATCATGTGCAGCAGAAGATGATTGTAGAATGAAAGGATGTAGGAGAAAAAAGTGGATAACATGGAGTGCTGTAGAATCCACTCCACAGAAGGCTCTATAGAAACAAATGTAAACAAACAGCAAAACAAGTGTCTTTAATTTAAAAGATAGTATCTGTAACATAAGGTCTTAATGAAATTCAACTTTCATTGAATTACTCACTTAGCAAAGTCTTATTGCAGACACATGGCCTCCTGGGTACAGGATTAGGACCTGGGAAATGTGGTTAAAGGCAGAGACCCAGAGCATAGCCTTTGTAGGTTATAACTAAGTGGATAAGATTAGAAACAAGTGCACCTTGATGGATATTTATGTTAGGGAATTCTCTTTAGTGTGCTATGATGGAAACAAAGTCTCATATTATTCTTTCCTATCTTAGATAGTTTGGGTGAGTATAACCTGTAGGGTAGATGACTTAAACAAAAGAGATCAATTTTTAAAAATTGAATTGTTGGCCAAAGGGGTCCTATGACAACCCTCAAACAACACAAGCTATTGCCAAAGCTATTGGTTGTTCTCTACAAACTGATAATAAGACCCTATTGCTGAAGACAACATCTACAGAATTCACTGAACGTGAAGAAGTACAGTTGGTGCCTACGTAGAGCCTTTGTTGTTGTTGGAGGCTGCTTATTCGTTCCCAGCTGCTCAGACCCGAAATAGTTACACAGAAGCTATATTAATTGCAATACTGTTTGGCCAATAGCTTAAGCGTATTTCTAGCTAGCTCTTACATCTTTAAATAACCCATTTCCATTATTTTATATTTTACCACAAGGCTTGTGGTTTACTGATAAGGTTCCTAGGTCTCCTTTGTCTCCTTTAGCAGAGGTTACATAGCATCTCTCTGACTCCATCTACTCTCTCCTCCTCTATCTGCTTGGAATTCCCACATTGCCCTATTCTGCGCTGCAATAGGCCCAAAGCAATTTCTTCATTAATCAATAGTATTCACAGCAAATAGGAAGGGAATCCCATTTCACTTTACCACTATGGACTGGTTCTCATGTTACTGGAAGGTATTTTGAATGCTACCAGAGAAGAGAGGTAAATACCAACCCAGCTACAAACTCTTCAATCTACAATGGTGACCTACGTGCAAAATATGCTAGTACAATAGTGACACTAACTTATGGGAGTAACCAACGAAGACCTGATTTGATCTATGGCTGACTCCATGAGATGGAACCCATGTATGACACTACTTGGTTGGCCAAGAATCTGAGACTGGATAGGCCAGAGACTAAGTGGAAAACCAAATACAACTCTTCTGCTAAAGGAATAGAGCAAGAAAACTACTCCTAATAGCATTTTACTATACTCATCAAACAGTGCCTCGTTCACCCATCATTAGAGCAGCCTCCTCCTGCAGCAGATGGGAACAAATACAGAGACCCACAATTGGACAATGTGCAGAGCAAGAGACCTTTGAATACTCAGCCCTAAATGAGATGTCTCCATGAACTTCCTTTCCTCAGAGCTCAGGGACCTCTGTAGAAAAGAAAACAGAGAGACAGTAGGCACCAGAGGTGATAGACCATACCAAGGAAACAAGGACTTCTGAATACAGCAAGAGTGTCACACCTATGAACTTACAGAGATGGTGATCACATGTATGGAGTCCGCAAAGGTCTGAGACTGATGACATCTAAGCACATACTGATCACATGTATGGACACAAACCCTCATCCCTAACCCAGAAGTTATGTCCAATTGATAACCATAGACAGATGATATGCAAAGAGCGAGAGACTTCGGAATACTTAGCTCTGAATGGAATGTCGAGCTCATGAAACTCTGCAGAAGAGGAGGTGGAAAGACCATAAGAGCCAGAGGGGATGGAGGACACCGAGGAAGGCCTTTCGAACTTCAGAGACTGTGGCAGTGTGCACAGGTTCTGCCAGAGTCTGCACAAGACAGAGTCCTAGAGATGAAAGGAGAAGTGGGCACTGGTCACCATCTATATCGCCAATTAATAACCACTGGCAAATGAAAAATTAGTTTCCTCCAAGGGAATCTCACCAGGGATGCAAACCACTCTTAAGGTCAAACCCCATGCCCAACAGGAGGTGGCCAACACAAAACAAACTCAGTGGTATCACTGGAGGCTCTTCGTTTCATAATGTTGTGTCAGGTCATTTTTTTTAGCCTTATATTTTCTTTGTGTATATGTAATGAATACCAGTTTTATGTTTTAATGGGATTCCTGTGAATATGCACAAACATTGGTGTCTCTGTGTCAGCATGTGTTTTCTCGTGATTTTTTTTGCTCTCTTTCTGCTGTTATTAGTTAGTCCTACTCTGAATTTTAAATAAAAATCTCACCTTATTTTATTTTGTTATTACTCTTTATATGCCTGCTTATTTTCTACTGAGAGACAGAACAGGTGTGGATAGGGGACCCGAAGTCGGGAGGAAGTGGGAGGAGTTATGGGTGGAGAAACCTTAACCAGAATACACTGTATGAAAAATACCCCATTTTTAATGGAAGAAAAATATAATGTTGTTAGTGTGCATGTGTGTGTGCATGCACACATGTGTATGTGTGTGTGTGTGTGAAGGTCAGAGAGCAGCCTTGTGGAACTACTTTTTTCTACCTTTCTGTGGATTCCAGGGATCAATGTAAGGTCACCAGGCAAGTGAATACCATCTTTTTTGGTCCATAAGATGAATGTGTGTGTTTTTTTTTAAAAGTTCTTCCATCTGGAAATCCCAGATTAAAGTGTCAACAGTGGTCACAGAGGTTACGTGTCAGCATATGATTCTGAGATACCACAGCATCCAGTCTGTAACATTTTCTTTGGACTGTTCTCAAAGCAACTGAAGAGACCTCTTATAATGTTAGCAAATCACCTAGCCCTCTACACAAACGCTTTTCATTTCAATGCAAACAGAAGGACTTGACTCTGATATCCCTGTTCCACGTAGCTTGTCTATTAATCACTCCCATAGCATTCTTCTTCAGTCACTGTAGCCCCTTGCTTTCCTAATATTCTTGTTATTCTCATGTCTCCAAGCCGCTGGGAAGAATGTTTCTCAATCAAGAACATTGTCCTTGAATAGCCATACTACTTGTCCCTCCTCTGTGAGGCATTCTTTCTCTTGTGACTTCTTCAGGAACACATTCTGTAGCTTTCCTAGATAAAATAAGGCTAAACATCGAAAAGTTGCCAACACTCATAGAGTTACTCACTCTGCCTATTCTGCTTCTCTGATTGAAATGAGCGCTTCCACTCACCTCTCCGTGTCATTGTTACTTCTCCCCTTCCCCCATATTCTAGTCATTATCCTGGAAATTTCTCGAATGTCAACCTGTATCATACAATATTCCTCCCTTACTAAATGACTTTAATAGATTTTTATTTCATGAGGAAACAGAAAAGAAAGCTTCACATGGCCAACAAGGCACAGCTTTATGAAACCACCCTGGTTTCTATGAAAAGAAGAAACTGTGTGTAGGCAGGAATGGCAGCAAATATATTTCAGTCATGCAGATCCAAATTAAGGTTGCAGGTACTGTGTTATTCTCATAGTCAGTGACTAGCTACTATCAGAATCTCAGAGCCATGAGACATTCCTCTTTGTTATCCACTATGTGTTTGGTATAGCACAAGGCCATTGAAGCTTAGAGTCAAATGCAAGTTCTATTTCTAGAGTATTTGGTAACATTACTAAAATTCCCCACTTGCAGATAGGGACACCCATCTCACAGGCCACAATCTCAGCTAAATTACAGAAAGGAGAGAGGCTGGATGAGTTTGTGGAGCCTGCAGTGGACATACTAGGCATAAGATAAAATTAAAAGTATTGAAAAGGCTGTCCAGGTTTTCCCTGCCTTCACATATTAAGGACATTGGGAACTTTTCTGTAACCTGCCACAGCTGTTCCAGCTAAAGGGGGGAAGCATTTCATAAGAGACATGATTCTGAGGAGTAACAAAGTTGAGTTGTCCAAAGTCCCTGGCCTATTTTTTGAATTTTAATAAATATGCAACCCAATCCACCTACCCTCAGACAGAACTAACATTTCATTTGGATGCAAGACAGTGTACAGTTGCAACTTGCTTTTGTGTAATCTCAGTTAGCTGGAAGGTAATGAATCTTTCTATTGTGCAGAGTCAGAACATGGATAACAGCTACTGCTGCTGAATGTTAGGACATCTAGAAATAATCGGCCCAAGGATAACAAATCAGTGTTGGAAACAATCTTAAGCACTCATGCACAGTCATAAGGACGTGCATAAATTCAGTTCCTGAGGGTAACAACTTGGTTATAAAAGCACTGGAAAGACGTTCAGGTACACAGGTGCTCCGGCCTGGTCCCAGGACATGAATTGTAAGAAAGATAGGATGTCCCACGTTGCTTAGTGTCTCCAATAATTGCTGCCCTTTCTCTCAGTGACTGCTATGCTCAATTTAATTTTAGGCAAAATTTCTCATGAGAGAAGCCTTGCCAGAACTTTGAAAGTTTTGCCAAGAGGCATTAGAGAGCTCTGTATACAACTTCACAATTGCCCGGTTGTTATCTTCTGCCCTGCTGGCAGAGAATTCAGAAAGTGGGAAGAGGTCCTTAGAGGCATTCCACTTTAACCAGGGTTGTGCCTGAATACTTCATGACAGGCCACATTTCCTTTGAGGGTAGAATGTTGAGAACATGGCCAGTGTTCTGACCCACATCCTTGAGTTGGCATATAAACCATTGGCAAATTTGTGTTCAAGTAGAATTTGCCTATAGGGTACCATGCTTCTGTTATCAAACTTCACGTCCTCCCTGGGTATATAGTCATATTTCTACTAATATTAAAAATTTACTCAGCTATGATATGATACACAAATGCCACTATGATGGTGCTCAAGAGCGGCAGGCAGAGACAGTGTGTCTAATAAGACATATGGTGTAGGAATTTGGAACTCTGGAGTCTGTTTGTCTTCATTCAGATTTCTGGGTCATCTCTGACTGTCTCTGTGACCTGAGTCAAAGCATTTCCTTCTACATGCCTCATCTTCCTTATCTGTAAAATGATTGTGATGTTGGAAATTTCCTCACAGGTAGTATTCATATCACAGAAGTGTGGCTATTAAGTATACTGACTCATGTTAAAGTGCATAAAATATGTGCTAAAGTTTCGCAAAAGTTACATTTTTTATGTAGAATGCGCTATAGTATGATCAGAATAGATTCAGAGGCCCTATATTTCTTGATGGCAGCATGAAAGAAAGGGGGCAGGCTGTCTGGGTCACACATTGAGTTATATAAGAAAAGATTGACTTAAGGACTTATGTAGGTAGCTCTGGTATTTCTGAAGAACTGTGAAGTTTATGGTGGAAAATTCTTGGAATATTTATTAAATCAAAGCATTTGGAGTCTATTCTTTGCAGCACTGATACCTAGAGTGTCTGTATTTGTGTAAAGGAGGACCCATTCTTAAATCTGACCCCATTCCCAAAAAACTACCCCCAGCTCTTCTTCTTCAGCAGATTCACCATTGGAGAGAACAGGAAGAAAAGTTTCAATATTTTATACAATTTGAGAATTTACTTTTAGAGTTAAACCTAGCAATGCAGCCAGGCTATCTTTTGAGGGAAAAATAAGTTCTTAGTATTTCCTTCTTCTTTGCAGATAATGAATGCAGAAAAGGATGGCCTCCCCCCACCATGTGCTAAAAAAAAAAATGTTTACCTACCCTTCTGTTTTCCAATCCAAGCTGGTATGATAACATTCAGGAGGTCAACATTTGAAATGGTTTTGAAAAAGAAAACCACCCACACTCAAAAAACTATTTTCCTTCCTAGTAAATGTAATTTTAAATTTCAAAGGCAGGATTTAGGTCAGTGGTTTGGGTCATTTTTTATTTTACCCAAACTGGGCCACCCTTCCCTTATTGTGCAATCCAGAGGAATCAAAAAGATGTCAGGTAATGAAAATCCAGCAAAATAAAATAAAACAAGAAGAAAAAAGAAAGAAAGAAAGTTGGAACACAGTCTGCCCAAAGTTACATGCCCTTAACTTTTGCTGACTTCAGCAGAATTTATATATTAGTAACGAAGGACAGAATTTGGTCCACTGATTTTTATTATCATTGAAGAGAAGATTTTTCTGACTGTAAAGTGGGAAAGCATAATTTATGACTTAGATCCAGGCTGACAAGAACCAAGAGATGGAAATTTACCTCCCTGTAGCTTTAAATCCAATGCTTCATAGGTGAACTGGTTCAGGGGCACCCCATGAGACCAAGAGGCACTTAGGTCTAAACTGACCTTTTAGCTGCTGGAGCATCCAAGGCGTAGGGCTGTGTTCTTACAAAGCATCTGCTAGGGAAGCTTCTGAAGCCACAGAAACAAGATACTGTGAAGAGGCTGACTGGATAAGACTGTTTCAACCCGTCAGTCTCTGTTATCCTCATTGATCATGTCAGTGCAGTGCAGGAGCCAAGGGGACGACTTTTCACGTCATACATCAAGTTTTAGCTTGCTAGGGCTAACATGGACTCTGGATTCATGACCTCTGATGGATGATGAAGCTGGGGAGGAGAGGTAAAAATGATAATTCCCTGGAAAAATCTTTGCCATTTTCCTCCTTTCTTACCGTAAGCCTGCTGCACTCACATTAAAATTTATACACTTTCCACTGGGCACATTTTGACCTTTTTGCTTTCAGATGAATATACATTTTTCCGTACTAAATACCCAGGTTGGTGGTTCTTTAGCTGACTATAGTGAGTACATTTCAGAGGTGAAATGTATTCAGATGACACCAAATGTCTTGGTCACTGTTCTATTGCTGGGAAGAGATACCATGATTGACCAGTTTTATAGACGAAAACACGTAATTGGGGCTTACTTACAGTTTCATAGGTTTAGTTCATTATCATCATGGGGGATCATGGTAGTACACAGGCTGACAAGTGTTGGAGAAGTAGCTGAGCATTCTATATCTAGATATGCAGGCAGCAGGAAGAGAGAAAGCTCCTGTGTCTGACTTGGGTTTTTGAACATCCAGTGATACACGGCCACTTCTACTCTAATAAGATCACACCTACTAGCCCTTTTCCAGCAGTGCAACTTCCTGATGACTAAGCATTCAAATGTATGAGCCTGTGAGGGCTATTCTTATCCAAACTACCACACCAAGCAATTGACCTCTATATTTTTAATATCCACAATAGTTTAATATTAGTGTTTCTCAGAGTCACGTCAAACTTCCCTTTATATAACAATTTATTTTTGGAACCTACTTTGAAAGGTAATTAAGGAAGGGCACAGGTAGATAAATAGGCACGTTTAAAGCATGTGTGCTATGTAGACTCAATATTTCCTTGTATGCAAATCAGCAAATAGGTGGCAAATTTATGAATGGGTTAGTGTTAGTCATTTGACAATCAAAAGATGGAAGGAATTATAAACAATTAATGAAAAAAATCATATTGAGTGAGGTAATCCAGACCCAGATGTTGACTAGGGTTTCTCTCCTGCCCAGTCCTGCAGCTGTTAAGTCCCAAAGAAACACACAAAGTTCTACATTAATCGTAAATTGATTGGCCTAGTAGATCAGGCTTCTTATTAACTCTTATAACTGATAGTAGCCCATAACGCTTGTCTATGTTAGCAACATGGCTTCGTACCTTTTTTGGCAGGACAATCAAATCTTGCTTCCTCTGTGTCTGGATGATGACTGCAGACTGAAACTTCCCTCTTCCCAGAAATCTCATTGCCCCATCTCTACTTCCTGTCTGGTTGCCCTGCCTATACTTCCTGCCTGGCTACTGGCCAATCAGTGTTTATTTAAAATACAAGTGACAAGGTACAGACTGTTGTCTCACAGAATGCAGAAAGACAAATATCATATATACTCACTCATAAGTGGTCTTTAGACATAAAGCAAAAAACAAAAACAAAACCAGCCTACAATTCACAGTCCCAGAGAACCTAGAAAACAAAGAGGACCCTGAGACACACACAGAGCTAATCTACATGGGAAATAGAAAAAAACAAGATCTCATGAGTAAATTGGGAGCATGAGGACCATGGGAGAAGTAGAAGGGGAGTCGAGGGGAAGAGAGGGAAGCAGAAGAAAATATATAGCTTAATAAAAACAATTAAAAAATGTTCATTCAACACGTTTTACTGAGTTTCTGTTAGGGTAGCATGAGATGTCCATAGGAAGATAACAAATAAGAATTTTCTCTCTCATTGTCAGTCTCTATAAACTTACATATGGTAGGCTGTGAGATCTAGAAAATCTGAAATTGAAAGAGACAAGCTGTAGCTCCAGGGAAGACTTGATGAGTAGCTGGTACCTGAAGGTAAACTGGGTCCAGAATTCCTCCCATCCCTTATTTTGGGAAACCCATTTGTTCTTCAACTGACTGAATGAGACCTGCTCATATCACCAGGGAATAATCGGCTTTACTCAAAATCGTTGATTAAAATGTCAGTGTTATCTCAAACAAAAACGTCATAGTGACATCTATACTGTTTGATTGAATATCTGGTTACTGTGGCTTAGTCTATGTGGTATACAAAACCAAGCCTTATATCTACTTGGTCACAGGCTTTGTTCTTGGCAATAAACATCTATCAATGATATTTGTGATCATTTGGGGGTAGTTGGTTACAATTTGCTACTGGGTATGGTCAAAACAGGGAGGATAGTTATGATAGGCTTAAAAGGTAGATCATTGGATCTATTTTCAAACTATAAAAGCAACTACTAGTCTTAATTTACATTGCTATAGATTTTTGTATATTGATACAAATTTAAGGTTATTTTGTTATTCTGTATATATGCTTCTACTTCTTTTTAAGATATTTTTGTTTATAGGCACAAATTTAAGGTTATTTTTGTTATGCTGTGTTTATGTTTCTACTTCTGTCTAAGATATTTTTGTATATTGTTACAAATTTGAGGTTATTGTCATTATACTTTTCATCTGTTTCAGTTTTTCCTTAAGGTATTATCTATACAGCTTGTGTTTATACAGCTTGTTTAATTATGCAATCTGAAGTTTTAGTCCTTAAAAAGTATATATAATATAATATATATACATATGTATATATATCATCTATATATTGTTGTATATAGGCGGAGATTAGGGGAGCGGTGTGTGTTCCCCAGCACCCAGCTCCCAAGCCCCCAGCCACTGGCC
>JAQHUG010000081.1:1409481-1451649 GCA_028555095.1 Dicrostonyx torquatus
AAGTCACCACATGGCAAGCCCACCAAAGGGGTAGATCTGCTGTGGTGAGGTTTTGGCAAAAAACTGCTTAGTAGATAAAGCCAAGCCACCAGGTGGGGGTGAGAGATCTTCAGCCATAGACTTTTTGAGTCAGTCCAATATGTGAAGATGGGATCTACATGGGCACCAGATGTTGATGAACATGATAAAGTAGTCCCACACTAGCTCAGAATTGAGTATAATACGGGTTTCTTTATTTAGGGGTAGATTCACAGATCAGCAGTCCTCTGCATGAGCAGGAAACAGGAACTGAATTGAATATAATAAGGGTTTCTTAATTTAGGGGTAGATTCACAGTTCAGCAGTCCTCTGCATGAGCAGGAAACAGGAACTGAATCCAGCAGCTGAAAGAGAGAGTGAGTGACTGTGCAGGCTTTATGTCTGCATTTATAGCACAAGAGGCCCACACCCAAGTGGGCTGGTATCTTAAAGGTTATTGGCTGAAGGTGTTCCCACAGCAGGGTCTCTACTGGCAAAAGCAAAAACTCACAAGGTCTTTGGTTAAATTCCCAGATTTTTATCTCAGATCATCAGGACTGTGAGAAAGAAGCCAGCCATCCTGGAAGCTCATCATCTCTTTTTTACACAGTCATGGCTCCTCTCCCACTAATGCACTTCTCCATCATGTTCATTGGCAGTAGACAACAGCAAAAAAGAAACCATCAATTTCCCTAAAGTCTATGATGATTCCAGTTTGTTTTCCCTCCTATCTTCTTTCTCTATTAAGGACATTACTACCTCAACTATTTTCTCTAGGTAAGAATTATAATAGTACTAATGGACTCACATTTTGTATAAGTGTTATTTCACTTACATATCATGTTCCAAGGATACATGCCCACGTTTTATGAGGCCAGAGGCTATACAGTGAATGAGCCCCAGGGACAGGGGATTGTACTATAGGATTTAAGTTTACACTGTTATATTTGGGTTTTGCTTCAATTTGATTGTTTTAATGATGCAGTTATTTCCTTTTGGAACACTAAAGTATGTAGCTTAGTTTTGATTTTAAAGGACCCCACAGTTAAGAGACTTTGGACTTTTAATGGGGACTTGGATTTTTAAAGCACTGGAATTTTTAAAGACTGAGACATTTAAAAGGTGGATTGTGCTCTGTATTATGATATAACATAAGATGTTGGGGGGTAAGAAATGGAAGGTTGTGGTTTAAAAGTGATGTGTTTGTGTGTAAAGTTGAGAAGGGCTGAAGTTAGCTTCACCCTTGTGGACTTGACACAGCTTTGTGAGAAGGGAGTCTCAACTGAGGGGATTGATCCATTCATTGGCCTGTGTGCATGTCCATAGGAGACTGTTTTGCTTCTGAGTTGATTTGACAAGACCCAACCCACTTTGGGCTGCACAATTTCCTGGATTGTAGAGAAAGTGCTAGTTAAATGTGAGCCCACAAGCAGATTCCTCCACAGTTTTTGTTTCAAGCTCCTGCCCTCACTTCCTTCAATGACGGATTTTAACCATTAGTAAAATAAGCCCCTTTTATTGAAATTAAAATTTTCCTACAGTATACCAGATCATAGTTTTTCTTTTCTTAACTCCTTTCAGATCCCTTCTAACTCCCCACCTATGCAATTCCATTTTTTCTTTCTCTCTTTAGAAAACAAACAATGTAGAAAAAAGAAAAAATGAATAAAAAAGAAAACAAACAAGCCAGTAACCAAACAAACAAACACATAAAAATAAAACAAAGCAAAACTAACAGAAGAAAAAATGAACAAAACAAGAAAAAAGAAAAAGCAAACAAGAAAAACAAAAAATGCAATGGAAACGTGCCTGCACACACTCATACAGCCATACTCACACACCCTGACCTCATAAACACAAAATGTGAAACCATAATAATAAGCAAAAGACAAGGAAGATGAAAGTGTTATGAGAGGAAACATTTCCACCAATACCATTGAGGTGGTTTTGTGTTGGCATTTACGATTGAGCATGGTTTTTCTTAAATGTGGTTTGTATATCCAGGGAGACTCCATTGGAAAAAAGCTAACTTGGTTCTTTGACTCCAAAGCCTGAGAAAGTCATATTGATATGGGATTGGGAAGATAGTTTTTGGTCCTGCGTTCTGATGTGGTCCTGTTTTACAATATGACCCAGGAGCATGATGGTTAACTGTAGTTTGCACGACTATATTGCTTTGGCAAACTGTATGTTTACTTATCTTTATTCCTGTGCTTAGTTTTTGGGGAAAATGGGCTTAAGTGCTTAGTTCTTCTCAAAATGTTTTTTTTTTCTGAACAGTTTTGCTTCCTTTGCCTCATGCACCAGAGTGAACTCTCTCATCTGTACATCTTGCCTGATGACCCTGCTCACCATTAAGATCACTCATGGCTTTATAACAGTGTAGCGAGTGAGGAAAGTCTGTTACCCCTATGCTACTTACATTCAGATGCTAGTAGTATGAGTGATTAAGAAGTTAGGAATGCTGGCGATAAAAGGCAATCAAGTAAACTTTCCTACGAAAGCTTCTATATAGAGATCAGTGTCTAATCTCCAGGATACTAGTTTTCTTAAAGGAATACATATTTTCTCTGAAAACTATAGTTGGTCTCTGTGGTAGTTTGAATAAAATTGACCCCCATAATCTCATAGGGAACATAGGGAGTGGCACTATTAGGAGCTATGGCTTTGTTGGAGTGAGTATGGACATGTTGGAGGAAGTGTGTCACTGTAGGGGTGGGCTTTGAAGTTTCCTATGCTCAGGATATTGCTCAGTGTCTTAGTTGACTTCCTGTTTCCTGCATATCAAGATGCAGACAGTATAATGTTTGCCTGTACACTACCATGCTTCTAGCCATGATGATAATGGACTGAACCTCTGAACTCTAAGGTAGACATCCCAATTAAATGTTTTCATTATAAGAGTTGTGATCATGATGTGTTTCTTTACAGCAATAAAAACTCCAAATAAAGTAGCTTACAATGTGGCTATATGAAAAAAAGTCTTTTAAATTCCAGGGAACTTTACTGTGTTCACATTTTATATAGACAGGCAAGTTGTATCCTCGTATTTATTCTAATTATAAAATACATCTAGTTTATATAACTTTATGGGTGAAAAATGAAAGTTTTGACATATTAAATCCAACAAATGTATGGGAGTACCTGTGACTTTCATTTATGTTCATTCTAGGTTATAATGGTAAGACTAGGGAGGTGACTTGGCAGGTAGAGTTCTCACTGCAGAAGTGCAGACTAAGATTTAGATTCCAGAATCCAGAAAAAAACAGTGAACATGACAGCCCACCTGTAATTCAGTTTGTGCAAAGGTAAGCCCTGAGAAAGATAGATAGCCAGACCAGCCAAAAAAAACTGTGCACTCTGGATCCAACAAGAGGCCCCAATTCAACATATAAGATAGAGTGCAAATAAGGAAGACATCTGAAATTAATTCCAGACTTCTACATACATGCATAGATATATGCACATACATTTGCACAAACATGAGTATATGCACTTACATACAGAGAAACACATACACCTTGCACACAACACATACTTACAGGCACAATAAGATAAAAGAAAAGTTCTGCATAAGGATTCAGTACTGTTTTTTATAGCATCTCAGTTAATGAATTTTAGGAGTAAATACATGCTTTGTGTTCAGGAACATGGATGTGCTCTCTGACTCTAACAGGAATTTTACTTAGGCATCACATCACTTGGTACATTTCTGTAGAGATAAGAAATGTGTCACAAGGTGCCCAAGCTCATAAAGATAAGTTTTTTTATTATGTATACAGTTTGCTACTCTCTACTGTATAGAATACACCATAATTGAGCAAGGAATTAAAAAAAATCTCATTTCCTCCTGGGTGTTTCATGTTTCTCCCTCTGCGGTATTGTCTTCATGAATCTTTCATTGCCTCACAGTTGAGTAACAGAGTGGGGGCATATCAGGAGTGAAGATTTCCTAGGAGGGACGTCTGTAATCAGCCGATGGGTTGAATACAATTGCCATGCATGGTGTAATTCTCATACAACACTCCACAGAAAGACCCGAGGAAGGGTAAAACAGACTCTCCGCAGTATGGACACCACTTATCCATGATTGCACAGTTCTTGGATTGTGCACCCTGGAATCCAAGGACTGTGATATGAATAGCAAGACTTTAGGGTAAGACTTTGAGAAACAAGGAATTTGATATAAGAATCTCTGCAAGTATCTTATCATGATTGAGATCAAACTGTTGAAAGTTCCTCTCTTCTTTCTAAGAAGAGATGAGCCAGAAAATTATTTTTCCAAATCTTACCTCGAGCAATCAATTCAATTGCTTTCCTTACTATTTTGGGTATTGATGGCTTCTGAACTTTCCCCTGCACTCAATGAGAGCTCCTTGCATTGTCTTTAGGATGAGTCTATTTACCCTCTTTTCAGCATCTTACCCCTCCCCCTCCCATTCATTTTTCCTATTGTAGAAAAAGAGCCAGGTTAAACACAATTTTTCTATTATTATTACTTATTTTCATAGTTAACAACTGTTCCTTTTACTAAATATTTGCTCTAAGACTCCCTATTTTTTAATGTATGAGCTGTCATAAATTACTATGGTAGCATTTATGTATTTTGAGACAGGTGACCTCAGATTTACTACTACTAAGTGGACTTGGACTACTGACTTCCCTGCCTTGACATCCTAAGCTCTACTATATAGTCATGCACTATCATGCATTGCTTGTTAAATTACTCTGACTAAAAAAGATTGCAGTTTGAAATTACTGCAATTTCTTTGGTTAATAAATTCATAGAAATTGGTAGCCCCATGTTTCATTTTTCTTAATTTCATTAATCGTTCCCTTATACATGAGAGAATGCTACTACTGGTAGCCACATATCAGAAATATTGGCTCAAAACACTTATGAAGGGGTGACTTCTAGGTATTTGTTCTCATAGCTTCCTAAATCATAGTAGCCTCTGAGCGAAGTACAGGTGATAATTATACCTCATGGGGTCACATGAATATTAAATATATTAATGCATGAATATTAAATATATTAATGCATATATATATGGGTTAGAGAGATAACTTATTGTTTAAAAACATACTGCTCTTCCAGAGGACCTGAGTTCAATTCCCAGCACATTAGGTGGTTCACAACTACCTGTATCCCCAACTTGAGGGTTACCTGGCACCTCTGCTCTCTGGAGCATCTGCATTCATGTGCACATACTCTTCCCCCTTACATAAAATGGAAAGCAATAAAAATAAATCTAAACATGTATTTAAACTTCTTGGTGTGTTGCTTGTGTTAAATAATTAGCTATTGATATAATTATTATTTCTTTCCTTAGAAGTTCTTTTTAAGTATAATTTGTGTTTTGTAATTCATATTTTCTAGGTAATAGAACATTAGATTGACTGGAGTTCAGACTTTTCACTCATTGAGCCAATTTTTTCTTTACATTTTTATTTTCTTATATTTTTTTATATCCCTATTTTTCTTCTTCTGAATAGTATTAAATATAAAAAGATCTTTTAAGAATCTTATATTCCCTTTTCTTTGGAAACATTGTGGTGACCACAGTCTTAATGATCATATATAAGCCAAATAAGATTGTATTTGTGAAATTATATTAAATCCCATAAGTACATTCCTCTAGCTTACATACAAATATGAAAATAGATTTCAGAATCAATTAATTATAATTGGATATATCTTTTCACTTTTGGAGTAACAGCTATTATTCATTTTAAAATCTTTTCCTTAAATAATTCTTCCTTCAAAGACAATTATTTCATTTCTTTAAAAGACACAATCACACGCATATATGCACACACATTTACACAACAATACACACACAAGGCATGTATAAGAGTGTGTATCCATGATATTGTTCTGAGGACATAAAGTATGTATAATAAGTGTGGATGAGGAGGATGATAAGGCCTTGTTTGCTCTTGTGCCTGTCTTTTAGTAGCAGACTTTTCCCCCTCAGCCTTCTCTCTAGTTGAGTCCATTTTCCTCATCTTGAAAAATGAAGTCAGAGGTGGGGCTATAATTCGGGGGTTGGGTGCTTACATAGCATGCGTGAAGACAGAAGTTCGATCCATAGTACTGCAACGATGAAATGAGACTGTAAAAAATATTTGCTTCTCAGCGTTGCTATAAAGACTATGGCGATAATATCATTTGGAGTTACTGGCCATAATGTGATGTACAATGCATTAGATTTGAATGTAGCGTTTAACATCCTTTGTCTCATCAGACCATTGAGAGCTGAGATCAAGCTGTTCAATAATGCATTTCTGACTCCTGGATGAGCACACTGTCCTCTCTTACCATGAGAATAGGAATATTGAGCTGAAAACCCTTTGTCCTGACAAGGGAAAGCCAAGAAGCAGATGTGGAAACCACCATTTACTTCTAGACATGGAGGCTTACATGTGATTATTCGTAAACTACATATCGTACTGCCAAGTGCCTAAAATGTCAAGTAAATAGAGATGTGCCAATTGTTACTGGCAATATATCTTTTTTTCAGAATAGAGTCCATTCTAAGTTTCTTTCAAGTCAGATCTGATAGTTTGAAGTGAGAAGTGATACTCAGACTGAGATGGAAATGGCCAGTGTCGCCATAGAGAGAGACAGGCATGGAATAACATACGGGTAGTACGAATAGTCTATGTTATCTTTTATGGGCAATAAGTTAGCCAAGTTTATTTGAAAAACTACCACTAGCTTTTTTTCTCCCCATGGTAGGTGGGTGACATAAATAAGAAAGCTTTGTCTTTCCAAGAATTATGAGATTTAGATATAAGGAACCATCTGTTATCGAAAAATGTGAAATGTGCTTCTTCTCTGACTCATGTCTTAATTCTTGCCACTCAGATGGAACTGCCATACTGGGAGGCTGTGGATCCTCTAGAAGATAGGGCCTGCCTGGCTGATGTCATCCCTAGAAGATTACCATTGGAACTTATAGCTAGTCCCTGGTTCTGATCCCTCTTCCTTTGCTTTCTGCTCTGCTATGATAGGTAACCTCTGGCACATGCCCTTAGGATCATGAACTCTGACATGTCTTCCCTGTCATGATGTACTGAAGTCTCTGAGTCTATGAGCCAAAATAATATTTCCCCTCTTGTTTGAGTCAATTATTTTGTTTGCGTGTCAAGTAGCTGATGTATAGTTTTAAGACAATCTGAAATCTTCAGCAACTTAAGCTAGGAAGAGAAATGAGTCAATCCAGTTGGATAGTGTGCCAAAATAGGGAAGAAAAGCAGTGATTTAGAAAAGGCAACCAAATTTATGTGCTTAAACTGTAAGTGGAGACCTGCTTGTTTGTTTCCTGGATGCCCAGACCCAAGTAATCACACAGAAACTATATTAACTACAACACTGCTTGACCAATGGCTCAGGCATATTCCTGGCTAACTCTTATATCTTAAATCAAGCAATTTCCATTAATCTGTGTAGTGCCACCAGGTTGTGACCTACCAGTAAGGTTTTCTGATGTCTTTCTTTTTCAGCAGCTACATGGCGTCTCTCTGATTCTGCTTACTCTCTGTATCTCTTCCAGCCTGGTTATATTCTGCCCTGCTATAGGCTGAGGCAACTTCTTTATTAACCAATGGTAGTAAAACATATTGATAGCATATAGAGGGGAATCCCACATCAGAAACTAACTTCCAATGTGATGACATCATGTTTAATCCTTGCTCAGTTCCTCTGAGCAATAAGAGGTAGTTTTACAGTATACGTAAAGAAATATGGTCTTTAATAGTACTTATTTACTGTCTTTCATAATACAGTTTTCCGTAATGGTCAACAAAGTTTTTAGGTGTTTTAATTCATGTTTTCATTGCAAATGATCATATAAGTTCTTATATGATTTGACTATTCAGAGTAGCAATTAGAATAGACAAATACAGAAAATTCTAAAAGTTTTCAAATTACCATCAGTCAGCTACTAAGAGAGCAACAGCTTTCCAGTCTGTCAAGTGATAGACTTTTATATCTTGGTAAATTGATCATTTCCCAAACCAAGTATTCATAAGACTAGCAGTAGGGATATGCTAGATATTTAGATTACATTTTAAAACTCAATTTGCACATCAACTTAAGTTGTAGTTCACAGAGAAAGGTGTCAGGGAGCTACTGAAATATTATTGGGTAAAGAACATAAAACACCCACTCTTACCAGGCAGCATTGAATTGAATTGAATTGAATTGAATTGAAGTGTAGCCCCCCCCAAACTATGAAATGCTAACCAAATTAAAAAGGAAACACTCACTACCACTTTGCCAATGTGTTCATTCTTTGCACTAAGGATCATAGCTACTGTTTTGTATTTAGCTGCCTCTTGATCAAAAAATCACCTTCAGTAAATCTTGCTCACACAACATACATACTCGTGACTAGAAAACATAACAGTTAATAAAGTGTATTGTGAAATGTCTTCACTGAACAAAACAATCATTATTTAAACATTTATGGAATATCTAAGAGGGTTACAGGGAAGTTCCCTTTAACCTCATTGATTTGTGGTACTTGTTTTTGCTTTGGGAAGCTCTTTAAAGTGACTGTTCATGTGACAAAGGACAATCAGAGGCTAAGCACAGCTAAAGATCCTTGGGGCAACCAATTACAGCTGTTTAGTAAATAAAACATAAATCAGAAGGATTATTCAATAAAGCGTTTCTTTTTCTTTTCAAGTGGAATTTAAAAATTCCTCTGGCAAGAGCTAACTCGTAATTAGTAGGACCCTTTATTAAGGGTAGATGGCCTGATTAAGTCCTGTAGCATATTTATCATCCTCAAAGTCAAGAGAAAATGCTTTGGAAAATAGGCAGAGAGGTGAATAGATTTTCTTGAGCTATTGTGTGGTCTAATACTTGATTGCTCTATTATAGAGAACTAGACCAGAACAAAGACAGCATATGACTTATTTTTTCCAAAGAGACAGAGAAAAAAAGACTTATATTCTGCAGAGTTCACAGCTTCTATTGTTCTCTTACAGTTATTTCCAGCAATTTTTAATATATTGAAATGACCACACACACAGTAAGAATAATCTTGACATAGCAATTTTTTTGGAATTGGTTTCATAATTCTAGATCCTTGCATGTACACAGGCATTGTCCTATTTGAGGGAGTTTTGTTATTATATCATATATTGTCCAGTATTACAAGAACTGAGCTTCAAGAAGTTGTCATGAACTTATATTTTGCAACTATTAAATGAATGTTGATTCTTCAATTATGTTTTTATATTTAGAGTCAGTTAAATCTTTTTATCATTAATACTCTTAGAGGACCTAATTTGTTTATTGATAAATAGCATTTTTAAAAAATCCTAATTACTTTCTTCTATACTTAAATTTCACAGTTAATTGCTTTTACCAATCATGTATATGCATCTGTTATTGACTACTTATAAAATGCAATTATGTCTTCAACTTCTCATCAAGTCTGAAATAACTAGCTGTCTATTGAGTATAATTGTAATATGTTACATTAGGGAAAATACTCAATGTTAGCTTCTTTTTTTATTTATTTATTTTTTTTATTTTTATTGTTAAAAGAAAAATTTACATTTACTCCCCTTGTTCCCGGCCCTCCCGCTCCCCCACTACCCCACTGCCCTCCCCCTGCTTCAACAAAATCAACATAAAAACAATGTTGGCTTTATCTTAGGAAACTGACAAACTGATCCTAAAATTCATATGAAAATGTTAGAAGTCTAAACTAGCTAAAGCAATCTTGAGAAACAATATGTGAGTTTATAGTTATCATTCTCCTTTATTTTAGAAAGCCACTATAGAGCTGTAATAATCAAGCCAGGATGGACTGACACAGGATATATATATATCTTGGAGTAACAGAATTAAATAGCTAGAAATACATTATAGTGTTCTGTTCATTTAATTTTGACAAAAAAGCAAGTTGATTCAATGAAGAAAAATTAATTGTTCAAAAATAAATGGTGCATGTATAACTTGATATTAATGTGAAAAATATGGATTTAAACACATATATAGTGTGATATACACTATAAGAACAAGTAGATTGCAGACCCAAGTGTAAGATCTATAAAGTAAAACAATTCTAAACATCCATGGCATTGGATTAGTAATGGCTTCTTAGAAATGACATTGGAAGCATGCTAACAAACCAGACCCTGTAAAAAAAATAACTACAGAATGGGAGAGACTATTTATCTGTCATATAACTGGTAAGGGGCTTGAATTTAGAATATATGAAGAACTTTTACAACTCTACAAACAACCTAATTAAAAATTTGGCGAAGAATCTGAATAAGCAGTTCTTAAAAGAAATCTGGAAATGATGAAAAAGCACATGAAAAGATGCTTGGCACCACTAGTCTTTAGGGAAATACAAATGAAAACCACAATGAAATACCACTTCACACCAAGTAAATGCTATAAAAAAAAGACAGACACAACTGTTAGTGAGCACATGAGAAATTAGAACTCATGTTCTGCTTGGTGTGTAATGCTTTCAACCATTCTGGTGAAGAGTCTTATTTGTTCTAATGGTTAATCAGAGAATTACCATAGAACCCACAATTTTCATTCTAAATATTGCTTGATACACAAAAAACGAATATTTCACACAAATACTTGCACACAAGTTTTCATATAGTAGATGAAATGGGAAACACAACCTTAATACTTTCATATAAAGTAAAAAAGCCTAATTATGATGTATCCAAATATTATACCAACTATTTGGTATAATTTGTAATGTTTGGTATAATTTGTTTATGAGATGGTTCACTGGATATGAAATTTGCTCTTCTTACAAAGTACTGGAGCTTGTTGCCCAACACCCATGTTTGGCAGCACACAGCTGCCTGTAACTCCAGCTCCAGGGACCCTGATACCCTCTTTTGGATTATGTGGGCACCTTCATTCATATGGGCACACATAACACACACACACACACACACACACAGGCAATAGTATAGGATTCAGTTTCAAACAAAATGGCATTGTAACACACGATATCTACATGGCTAAACCCAGAAGTCATTGTCCTGACTAAAAACAGATCATACACAACAAACTAATGCGATATGGGTCTTCTTGTAGGATGGATAATTAAGCATTACCTTGTCAAGTTGAAGGAGAGGGAAGAACAGGAAGTTATTTAGTGAGTACTGTAACCTACATATAATGAGAGAGTTCTGGATACAGGTAGTGTTGATTGTTGCTTGATGGTGCTTAAATAGTTAATGTCATTGAACTGTATATTGAAATGGTTAAATGATACACTTTAGGCTATGTACACTAACAAAAATGTAGCTAAATATAATGGGTTATATACATATTTATCTATATTTAATGATATGGTATAAACCCTGGAAAGTTCTTATATTCAAGAGTCCAAGAAAACAAGCTACAGACTGGGAGAAAGTACTGTAAAAGGCATCTGGTAATGGATTGTTATCTAAGCTACATGAGGAATTTTAAAATTCAAAGATAAGATGATTTACTCAGTTTTAAAAGAGGTCAAATACCTTTACTGATACTTCATTAAAGAAGACATTTAGGATTTAGGTGGTAAATGAATCATCATATAAGAATAACAAAATAAAAACTAAAATAAGATGTTGTTTTGCAATAATCATTCCAATGTGAGAACCAAGACCATACCAAAGGCTGGTGGGGATGTACAGGATCAGGAGCTGAC
Organism: Dicrostonyx torquatus; assembly: GCA_028555095.1. Classification (NCBI taxonomy): domain Eukaryota; kingdom Metazoa; phylum Chordata; class Mammalia; order Rodentia; family Cricetidae; genus Dicrostonyx; species Dicrostonyx torquatus. The sequence continues at coordinate 1,421,196 of JAQHUG010000081.1, forward strand.
ATTCACTGCTAGTAGGGACACAAAGTGACTATAGCCACTTTGGAAGGCAGTTTGAGAGTTTCTTAGAAAACTAAGTGTATTCTTTTTAGATGATCTAGCAGTTGGGATCTTTCAGCTTTGGCCCCAAAGGTGAAATTTATGTGCACACAAAATCCTGCACATGAATGTTCGAAGCTGTTTTCATTCCTAATTAGAAAATCAAAGAGGTATCCAAGACAAAGTAAGTGGATGAATTGTACTAAAAACCAAAATAACTGAATGTAATGTAATGCTAAAAAGAAGTGAGATTCTTGCTACCATGGTTGATGGCCTGAGTTCAATGCCTGGAATCCATACAGTAAAAGGAGAGAACAGATTACCACTAGTTGTTCTCTGGCCCCCCCATTCACGTCATGGCATCTGCACCTCCAAACACACACATGCACACACACACACACACACAGAGTAAACAAATAAAAGGTAAGCAATATTAAAAGTTACGAAGAGGACACCAATGCATATTAACAAATGAAAGCTAGCTAGAGATGTTAGCTAGTTATATGTACAATATGATTCCAAATGTTTGCCATCTTGAAAATGCAAAACTGTTGAGTCAGAGTTAAGAGGGACTAGAAAAGTGACTAGGCAGAGGACTTGCAGGACATTGGAAATGCTTTGTATGATAATATCATACTGAGTATACACTATTATACATCTATTCCAGTCCTTGGAACACACAAAACTAAAGCAAATGCTAATGGAAATGGGTTTTGGTAGACGACGTAAGTTTTTCAATGGTAAGAAATACATTGTTCTGGTTAGGGACATTGAAAATAGAAGACTCTATTCCTGAACTATATATGGGAAATCTGTCTACATGAGATTCATTTTCTCTTCTGTGAACTGAAAGTAAAGTCTAGGTTTAATAGTGTACAGATGATGGAACTGGAGAGATGGTCCAGCAGTTAGAAGTACTTCTTGTGCCATTGTGAGGATAGAAGTTCAGATGTAATCACACATTTCTGTATTTCTAGCTCTAAGGTGGAGCAAAGCAAGAAGATACTGGGGCTCTTGAGACTGTAGTCCAGTCAAGAAAATGAAGGTCCTATATTTGAGGAGAAACTTTTCCTTGAAGAAATAAGTGAAGAGTCTTAGGTGAAAATGCTTGATGACCTCTTTCTTCTTGCCTATGGGCCAGCATAGACATGTGCACATACAATACACTTTCAGAGATGAACACACATTAAACAAGTAAAAAATTAAATGTACAGATCATGATTATGTATATTGGTGGATTTTTCATAAACCATCCTTACTTTTCATCATCAACATTATCATCAAGAAACTGAACAACACCTGTAGAGTAGAAATCTCTCATTACTCTTTCTGTTGCTAACCATTTGCCATAGGTCACTACTGTCCTGATTTCTAACCTAGATGTAGTTTCCATAGCTTTTATGTTTTACACTTTAGTGCATATAAGTAGAATATCAAGACATATACTCTCTTATCATTTTTCACTCTAGTTTGCTAACTACTCTTCCATATTGTTACGTATAATTACACATTATTCAGTCTCATTTTGTATATTTCATTGTATAAGTATGTTACAATGAACTGATCCAATCTACTGTTAATAAATGTTTAGGGAATGTCCAGTTCATTGCAATTACAAAGTGACCTTCTATGACCATATCAAGTCATATTTTGGGTGAACACACAGATACACTTCTATTGTTTTTCTTTATGGAAGTAGAATTGCTAAACCATAGAGAGTATGTATTCTTCTTAGCAGATTCTCTCAAACTGGTTTCCAAAGTGAGGGCTTCCTTTCACTCCCCGCCATCAGTGCTTGGTTGCTTCTCATCCTCACTGGTCTAACTATTCTGCTATTTTGTCCAATCTTTTTATTTTAGATGTTCTTGTGGCTGCACAGCCAACCTTGTCCCTTTCGAAGGCTTTACCAAAACATTCTGCTCTTGGTAACTTAGAAACAACAGACTATGCTCACAGTCCCAAGACAAGGTAGTTAAGATCATGATGCGAACAAATTCGGTGTCTGGCGAAGGCTTCTTCCTCTTGGCTACTGAACTCTTGCTGTATCTCATTTGGCAGAACAGTGACACAATTCTGGGGACTGTATTATAACAACTGAAATCTTGCTCATGAAAGTGGAGTTCCCATGACCTAATTACCTATCAAACCCTCACTTTCTAATTCAATGACTTTGTGACTAGGTTGAAAGGTAAGAACTGAGAAGAGACACATTCAGACCATCACTGTAACCACATCAACTAATACAATTTCTGAAATGGCTTCTCTGTGGTCCTTAGTAAATATCAAAATCTCTCTGCTTTTGGAGTTACCAATGTTCTGATTTCATCTTTTCTTTATCCTTTCGCCCCCAATATTTAATTTTTCTTTATGGAAGTAGAATTGCTAAACCATAGAGAGTATGTATTCTTCTTAGCAGATTCTCTCAAACTGGTTTCCAAAGTGAGGGCTTCCTTTCACTCCCCGCCATCAGTGCTTGGTTGCACACTGAATTTTAAAACCTAGGTTTGACAATTATTTTATTAGTAATCAATAGTAACAAGATTATGGTGTTCACTGTGAACAGCTTAACATTTAATTTGATGGAATTAAAAAGTTTGAGATATTTGACAGCTATTTTGATGATGTAAGTAATTTTGGTAGCCTGTTTCTATGGGGAATAAAAATTGAAATGTATTGAGATCTCAAATGGATAAAGTTGTTAATGATGACTACTCAGTTATTCATCTAGGATCATCTACTGTGTGTGAGATAATTGGACATGCCAAATACCAGATAGATGAGGGTAATATAAAAACTTCCTGACTAAGAGATGGATATATTAAATTTGAATGCCATAAAATTTTTAGTTTTGTGACTTCTGAGTCTATATAGAACTAAGCTGTCAAATAAATATATTTTCAAAGACTTTTTAGAAAAGTGACAAGAACAATTCACAATACATTAATTGAGGACTGATAAAACAAGCAAATCAAGGGAATTTACTTTCCTGGACAACTAAATATAAATCTTGCAATTCTCTGTATGATAGTATTTTGCTTTTTTCCACGCCTCTTTTCCTTTAGTCTATTAAGATGTATTATAAATTTAAAATGAGCCAATCATGAGTTGACTGATAAAAATGTACTTTTTGAAAATGTTATACATGTACACGATATATCTTGGTCTGATATATCTTGGTCTGAGCACTCAACAGCAGACAGAAGATTTATCTTATCACTGCCTGCCCCATCAAGCTTTGGGAACCACTGAAGAGAAGACAGAGGTGATGTCAGATCTGGAGGATGGAGAGGCGTGCTGTCAAATGCTGTCTTCTGAACAAGAGATGATTACTGTACACATGAACTTGGAGTACCTGTGTTTGACTCCCAAGATCTATTCAAGATCCAGTCAGTTAACAAATGAAATGTTTTAGCAGCACTCTGATCTTCACTGATTTCCAGGATTAAAATTAAAAGCATAAAGATAAACTTGCATGTCAAGTTACTTTTAGAGATTTATAACACATTATGTATAAGTTCTACAAGTCATTTATCTTGATTTTATGTGGCAGAAAGTACCAAATAGCATGATATCATTAATGTTGTATTTCTAGGTAATCATGGTATTACAAAATCCATTAACATTCCTGGTCATTGTGTTGAGTCTGTCTTAGTTGCCACTGAAAGGGAAGGCAATGTAAATGTTGAAGATGCTTTTTACTGTACACAATGGAATTAAGCCACAGTGCCACATTGCTTTGGGGTGGATTATTGTCTCTGATTCTGATATGAGAACCAGAATGAGTTTTCCTTCTAGTTATCCTTCAGGAGCATATAAGGATATCCTTGTGATAGTTAATTAGAGTCACTGTCCTGTAAGTAAAAATAATCATTTATTCCTGTAGCTCTTTATCAACACCTATCTCATTCATCATTAAGTTTTGAGAATTCAGTTTCTAACACAACTGTTGGAACCAACTTCAACATCTTATCCCTGGAAAAACAGTAATATATGTTCATTAAATGATTGATGACTGAATGAACAATTGACCATTGGTCAATTTATATGAAAGATTTCTGATGAGTAAAATATATTTAAGAGTAATCTAAGACATCGGAAAATATTATTCCAGAACTGTCTTTGTACTGAAATTAAAGCATATAAAATTCAAGTATACAAATATTTGCTGATGGTTATCTCAGCGGGATGTCTTTCCATGGTGGAATCATATTTGCTATGGAACGCAAATAAAATGCAGCCATTTTATAGTTACCCTGAGATGGCTACTGCCCAAGTTGATAGAGGTCAATTGCCAATATTTTCTTTTCTAACAGCATTGTTTACGGAAACAATGAGAGAAAAACATGTGAGGATTCTGAGAATATTGGGTCATATACCTTGTTTTATATGTAGTTTCTCTAGGGGAAAATCATGAGGCAGAAAATGATAATATCAAGAACATTTCAGTTCAATAGTCCACAATGATAGTCTGAATATTTTTCCTTTGGTAAATAATACTGTTTGAAATCATGGACTTTTTTCTATGACCCATCTCCATATCCTAGAAAATTCATTTATATGCTGATGAATTTAATACCTTTTACCGTCATTTTTAGGCAAACATCATTAGGTTACTTGGAGGTTGGCAAGAAAAGTTAAACTCCTGCAAGTCTTCATCCAGGTGTAGAAATTGAGTGTTTTATTATATTTCTCTCTAATGGAAGAAATTCTAGAAAGGATGAACTGCATGTTTTATGTATAGGAATCTTGTCTTTTATGCCTCAAATGTGTTTTACTATTGCTTGGAAGCTGTCATAAAGCTTTTGATCTATCCCTGTGTTCATAAATGCTGTGTGTATGCATCTGTGACAAGATAAACACTCCACAAGCCTTTTGCATGCATTTATATATTAATTCCTTTTCTACTTCTGGGCTAGGATTTACAGTAACACACTTAGAAGGGGAACTGTGCAGTGTAGTGGAAAGAGCATATGCTCTTGACCTTGACTCTAGACCTGCGTTTACTCTTACCTGTAAAAGTGTGTTGCTGGAAGCAAATCACTTAGTGTTTCTAAACCTTATTTTTCTCATCTGTACAAATGATTCAGTTGGAAAAATAACTTCTAGGATTAGTTTTAAAATTCTTTTGTGAAAGATGAAAATTGAATTGCTACAGGGAGGCTGAAACGATTTATCTCAAGCAAGCAATAGGTACTGAGCACATCAAGCACATGTTTGATAAGCGAAGGGATCTTCTGTTCTGTTAATTGAAAAGAAAACTTTCTTTCCATACAATATATTCTGACTGATTCCTCTTTGACTCCCCACATCTTTACCCATCCAACATCTCTGCTCTCCTCTCTCTTTAGTAAACAAATAAACAGGTAAAAATAAAATGAATCAGATTTTTGAAAAATAACAAGGAGAAAAAACAAAAAACACACATATACAGCACATACAAACAAAATCCATAAAAACACAAATATCAGAAACATAATATACAAGCAAAAGACCAGTAAACAAAAACAAACAAACAAATAAATAATATGCCCAAATGAAACATTAGAGACAAAACATGCACAAAAATGGCATTGAGTTCAATTTTGTGTTGTCCATCTATGCTGACCATGCTCTTACCCCTAAGTGTGATTAATATACCAGTATGTTGTGACTACATTGGAGAAATCAATTTTCCCTTTGCAAGCAGATGTCAATTGAAGATATGAAGAAATCTTAAGTGATGGTAAGTTGTACATGTCAACATGACTGGGCCTAAATGTTTGTCAAGCATTATCCTAGATATTTTATGATGGTGTTTTGAGTCATAATTGAGACTGAAACAATTTCAAAGAAAGCATATTCTTCAATGTCAGTGAGTCTCATCTAATTAATTGAAGCCTTGCCCAGAACCAAAAGGGTAAGTAAGAGAGAATGCTTTCTGCTTGACAACTTGAACTGAAACTGGTTTTTTTTAGCTTGCGAATTTAGATGGGTCTCAAACCCACTGTATTGGAATATAAATTATACCATTTTTTCTTCTTGCTCTTGGGCCTTCGAATTTGAGCTAGAACTTATATATTGGCAAGCAAATCTTGGCACTTCACAGTGTTCAGTCACCATAAGTTAAGTCTCTTCTCTGTTTCTGTTTACATCTCTTTCTCTTCTTCCTCCTCTCTCTATATTTCCTCTCTGTTACCCTAGAAAAGACAAGATCTCCTGAGTAAATTAGGAGCATGTGGGTCACGGGAGAGATTAGAGGGGGAGAGGAGAGGAAGGGAGCAGGCAGAGAAAAGTGTATAGCACAATAAAAACAATAAAAAATAAAACAGGAACAATTTTTTAAAAAAGTATATTCTCATACATCCTGTATATATTACAATTCTTCCTTCTCCATCTTTATCCAAGTAGCCATTAAGGTTTGTGAGTTTAGCTACCAAAATATGTGTTATCTTTACAGACTAGATTTTATTGAATTAAAGCTATTTTTTTGTCTTCAAATTGGCATTTACATTTATTTAATCTTTTCCAACACTAAATATTTTCACTAGAAAGTGATTTACAAAACTCTTTCATTTTTGATGTTATTCCTTAAAATACTTTCTAACAAAATACTTCTCACAAATAGGATCTGAATTTCATACTACCTTTTTATTCTGTTCACATAAATCAATTATTTATATCTTGATCCAGATATCCACAATGCATTTCCTGCTTATAATAGCCTTAAATTCTTTTTTTTCATGTAATTCTTTTTTTTAAATTTTTATTGTTAAAAGAAAAATTTACATTTACTCCCCTTGTTCCCAGCCCTCCCGCTCCCCCACTACCCCACTGCCCTCCCCCTGCTTCCTTATGATGGTGCAGGATACCCTGTCCTATGGGAAGCCCAAGGCCCTCCCCCCTCCATCTCAGTCAACTAACTTAATTCTTATGCAATCAATAAATTGGCCAAGTCGTGAGAAGAAAGTAACTAAGTACATTTATCTAATCTTCAACCCAATCAAAGATCTGAGAAGGGAAATAACATTACCTGAGTGATTAGGAAGTGCAATCAAACAACTTCCAAAATATGTAACAAGTCACAGAGACAGCTGGCTACCTGGGCAATCACCCAAAGTCACATTTGCAGTGTTGAAGCAACCAACTTTGGCTAAGGCCTAGCATAACTGACAGATTTAAAGCTATTTTAAATGTTCTAAAAATAATAAAATTAAATAATATAATAAAAATATTCTAAAAATAATACATTTTTGGAAAATAATTTTCTAACATGATATTTTATAGTATATATGTATTTTTTATCTAGAGGATTTTTTTATTGCATAGACTCAGGTGAAACTAAGACATAAGTATTCCCTATAGGTAATTGACAGAATATGCATCAGAGGTTCTCTTTATACTTAAAATAAAAGGTCATTTATAGGAGCAGAGAGTGGCTTATCTAAACTATTGATGTCAAAGTTTACAAAACACGAATAATGAAGACACTTTAGTAAATTATAAATCTTCCTTCCAAGGGCATACTTCATCTAGAAGACAATGTGTAAGGTGTTAGGGAAAGAAAATATAAACTCTTTATCCTGAAGGAGTTTAGTGTGATAAAAGAGACATAGATATCTATTATTTGAGGGAATAATATCAGACCTATTGATGATGATTTCCTCCAATGTTTAATAACCATAGTAATTTTTGTAAATATCATTTTAACTTGCCCTTGTTATGAGATTTAGAGTCAAGGCTAATGTGATGAGTTTGTGCCTATTGCCCTAAGGATTTGGTGAAGGTCATTCATGTTTCTTCTTGTTATGTGATGACAAAGAATTATCTGGGATTTAATTTGACCGTCTTAGATTCTGCTAAGTCTCATATGTCCTCTCACTCTGGAATTTGTTTGAAAGGAGCTTGTCTGGGACATCCTTTTGTCTTGTGAAGAGGAAACAGTTGGATTCTGTGAGGGCATTAGAAGTGTCTGTCAGATGTCATGGGTATCCGGTTTACTCAGTGTTGATTAGCCATATCTAGGTATATTGCTGTCTTTGTTACGGTTTCTGTTGCTATGAAGAGACACCATGATCACCGCAGCTCTTAAAAGGAAAACATTTAATTGGGGTGGCTTGCTCCCAATTTCAGAGGTTCAGACCATTGTCATCATGGTGGGGAGCATGGCGATATGCAGGCAGACATGGTATTTGTTTGTATCTTGATCAGAAGGCAACAGTAAGTGGACTCGGTATCACACTGAGAGAAGCTTGAGCATATATGAGACCTCAAAGCCCACCTCCACAGTGACACATGTCCTTTGAAAAGGCCATACCTACTTCAACAAAGCCACACCTCCCAATATTGCTACTCCCTCTGGAGACCATTTTCTTTCAAACCACCATAATTGCCAAGCACTAAATTCAATGAACACCTTGCTGATACAACTGAGAAGAAAGCAAATATTTGTAAATAAAGAAATCAACCTACCACAAGATAGGGTGCATGTAAACTACACAATGCACCTCACACAGTGCCTGTCACATAGAATGCACAATGTCTGGTAATCAGATTGTAATTGCGATAATAATGATAGTAGCTGATTGTATAGACGCACAGCCGATGGAGCAATTCAGTGCTAGAGTGGTATAGGACAGCATCACAGAGAAAGAGAAACTGACCCAGCCATTTAGGGGAGAATGATGGATCGTCCAGATAGAATGAGCACAATGAACAATACAGAAGGGGGCTTTTCTAGCTTGTCTTTTGGTGCTTTGATGAACATTAACCAAAACTGACTTGGAGAGAAAAGGTGGCATTTGTTTGTTTGTTTTCACTTATGTTCCAGTCCATCATGAAGAGAAACTAAGGCAGGAGCACAGAGACTCATCTGTAGACCACAGAGGAATGCTTACTGACTATGTCCAGGCTCACATTCAGCTGCCTTTCTTTCCTTTTCTTTTTTTGTTTTTGTCTGTTTGTTTGATGCAGGGTCTCATTCTATAGCCTTGGATGGCCTGGAAATTGTTATGTATACAAGGTTGGCTCGAACCTGCTGTGTATCTCTCATACTCAAAGAGATCTGCCTGCCTCTGTTTCCAGAGTGCTGAGATAAAAGTTGTGTAGCAACACCTTTGGTCAATTGCTTTTCTTATGCACCCGAGGCCCACACTGGGTTGGGCTTTCCTACATCACTTAGCAATCGGGAAAATGCCCCACAGATATATCCATATGCCAATCAGATGGAGACAATTTCTCAGTTGCAGTTCCCTCTCCCCAGGTATTCCAAGTAGGCAACTGATGCTAAGTATGACAGGGACTAAGCTAGAACCTAAGCAGACATAGAGTCTCTCTTTTCCCAGAAGTTGATCTCATGTCTAGTAAGATGATATGCATGTGATGACCTCAGATGCAAGTAATGAAATATTTAATTAAAGGCAACATAAATAGCAAAATGGGTAAAAACCAGATTGTCTTACTAAAGAAGAAATCTGAATCTGTTTTTTTTTTCAAGAGTCATTCAGTGTTATGAGATATCTTCCCAGTTTAGGGAAGACATGCTTTTCTATCATTTCACACTTGGTGACCTGTGTTCTCAGGGCTCTCTTCTTGTGTTCCCAAGTTGGTATCTGCAGCTCTTGTCATCCGTTGTCACAGGGTAGCATCCAGACACAGGGTAGGAGTTCCTTTTCTGTTTGTTTTTATCACCCTAGGAAACAATTTTTTCAGGACCTTCCATGCTTTGTCTCACTGGCTAGAGTTACTTTAGATGTCCATTTCCAAATTATCAGTGGCCAACAGAACTGGAAATGCATGATCAGTGTAGAGCAATAATGAGTCTAGGGAAATTTTCATCTCAAAATTTTTCTTCTCATAGAAAATAATCAAATCAGTGTTCTCTTAGCAAAAAGGGGATGGCTGTCAGACCCCCAACTATAACATGTAAGGTTATTCTTTTCTACTCAATTTTAAATCTTTGCAGTCAAACATTTTAGTGATTACTAGCTTGACTTTAGTAATTTACATGAATTGTCAGATTTGAATAGCCTTGGGTACCGAGATATGATTGGTAATTGAAAGCAACATTCAAAAGTTGGCCCTACAGGCTTTACACAATTCCTTTGTGTATCTCGGTAACATAGAGTCAGAATATTGAATCTAGGAGAGTATCATTCGGTTTTATAAATGAAAAATGATCTTTATTGATAAAAGAATATGTATGTTGCCTTCCCCCGTTCCTTGATAATTTCATAGACTAAACCTCTTACTCTCTTCCATCCCCTGCCCGCCCTCCCAGTTGACTATGACAAACTTCAACACTGCTAACTTTGCGATTTCCCTGAAGAGCATCCTTTAGTTCTGTATAAATATAAAGGAAAAAGAATTCTGTGCCCTCCCTTGAAATTTGAAATTTATCTCATACCAGGCCAGTTAGACTACTGTAAAGTCTGTGGTTTTGTGAAGGGGATACCGTCTGTTCAGAGAAGGATCTGTAATAGCAGTGCCTTTTGTTTCAAATGAGTGAGTAGAAGAATGCACAGTAAGTAGCAGATGAATAGGAGAATGTCAGATTGGGCACTTACAATGTCCTGCAGAAATGGCCAGAAAGCTTGGTTGAAACAATCCAACTGGAGTCTCTACTTACAATTCCAGGTAGAGTGACTTCTCTATATGGTGCTTGTCACTCCCACTACAAGCACTTCTCTATGACGGGATAATCGATAGTGACCTCTGCTAGAAATGTCTTACCTTCTAGCTCTTCTTAATGGTATACATTGTTTATTAGTACCTTTTTCTTTTTTCCCTGCCATAGTCTCAAGGAACCAACCTTCCAAGGACAAGCAGTCTTGGAGGACACCTGAGAGCAACCTTCTTGAGACACAGAGGTCATTCTTCACAAAAACCAATGGCACACGACAATTAAAAAATGTCATTTAGTTTACAGAGGCCCATTACAAAGGGTACCTATAGAGAGAATACTAATACTGAACAGATGAGATGATTCTATATATGTACTCACATCATATATTAAAATATCAAAGCTTAATTTATCCACACGGAAAAGGTGAAATTTCCAGAGCAAAAGGTAAAAACCCCAGCTCTGTTCTTTTCTCCGTTCAATTCTTATATTCAAACAGCATGGCCCTATGACTCATTAGACTAATCCCCTCTGCTCGTGATATATTTCAGTACCCACACATATTCAGTTCTCATGACTTTTGCTCACACATTTGAGTCAATTAGGTATTCATCAGGGTATTAGACAAACCTCTATCTTTTCCTCCTGGCACCTTTTATTATAAGCTTTTCGTCCTCCACTTCCACTGCCTCGTGGAATTTAAATCACAAAGTGGAACAGAAAGCAGGGAGTCAGGAGAAATGATTCATCAGGGAAGATCTGAAAACAATGAGGGCAGAGAGATTTTACGTGACTATTATAGTGGGTGGAGCCTTGGACAAGGCGGTCCTGGTAACCTTGAATACGGAGGAAAATGGCAAAGGTTAGCAGCATAGTAGATGGTTTCTAGGCAGATTTTCTTGTTCTTTTTTCCTATTTTGAATCAATAATTTGAATTTTTAAAGCTTTAAAGTGATAAAGTTTACTTTAAATAGTTAAGTCAGGATTTATAGTCCTTCTTAATATTGTTTGACCAACAAACCAGAGAGTGGACTCACAGTGTTTGGATTCAATTCGACTTACCAGTGGTTCCCCATGACACTTTTTAAAAGACCATGAATAGAAGGCTTGCAAGTAGGAAGGATGTACTCTTGCAGTGAGGACCATTGGAGAGTCAAACACTACCATGTTTTGAATCATGTAGACAATCCATTAGTTTAAGAAAAAATAGATTGTGCCTCATCTTTGTTATTAGTTTATTATTCTTCCACTTTAAAAAATTTGGTTCTAGCTAAGACCAGACGTTGTTATTTTGAGTTGCTAGAACTTTAAGGTTTTACATCTTCTTCCTTAGCCAGTATAACCCTTCTGACAGTGGGAGACAAACCAGCATGATCTTGATGGTCCCAAGTTATCCATATGTATTATATGTCTTAAAATATTTATATCCTTTAATCTATTAGTTTACTTTATATTTGATTGCTCTAAAGTAAAAGCCATTCATAACCACCAAATAATTTCATAGTGCTTATGGGCTCCTTCTCATAGTTGCAAACAATTTAATGGCAATAATGAAGTGTAATTGCATAACTGTTTTATGATGGTTGTGGAAAGTCTATGTATTAAAAGAATAAAACTTGATAAAAATGCTTAAGACTACCTGATGAAATTTAGTTTATTATGTATGCTAGAAATGAAATTTTATGCTATATTTGCATAAAGTATGATGAGCATGAACTTCACAAAGTTAACTATGAATAAGTGGGTAGAACTATTAGAGAAGGTTTTAATTTTTCTCTTAACTGTGTTCCAAAGACAATAAACACTTGTCACTTTGTCATCTAAATAAGAAATAAAAATTAAGATTTTTGACTGATGAATTTTAGAAATGATTTACAAATTTAAAAGTAATAAATGAATCATGCAAAGGACTGAATCATTGGGTCTTTTCAGCTCATGTTTTCCAAAGGAGTAGACAAGGTAATATGAAAATACTCATGATTCTGTTTCAACTCTATTGCTTTGTCTTTAATTTGTATCAGATTTCCAAATAAACCATGAAGGAAACTAACCCATCAATCCCATCGAAATATTTGAAGGACGTGGCTTCACATAAATACAGCAGGGAGAAATGAGTCAAAGACTGCGTATCTCTAGAAAGCCTAATTCCAGTTTTAAAAGGTTTTCAAAAAGACCCACGGTATCATTGTGGGATAGTCACAGCACTGGATAACTGTCTTGCTTTCTGACTGTAGCCAGACTTTGCTTTCTGTCTCTTTCTGGAATTATTAAATAGCTTCTAATCTATAGGAATGCTTTACCTAACCCTATTTTAGTTTAATCAGAACATTTTTAAATAAAAGTTAGAAGATATTTTAAATATGCAAAATATGTCATTGACGAAGTTTACATGTATACCACTTTAATGTGGGACCTTTATCGATTTTCAGTGGGGTAGGTAAATAGGGAAGCTGCTCCCCTCATGGCATTCTCTGTTTTAGTATTCAGGACTGGAAACCAGTTGTCAAGACTCTCAGGTAACTTTTGTAGACTCTTACTCTCTAAGAGATTGTAACTGTAACAAAGTATTGAAGCTGACTGCCTCAGGACTTTGTGTTTGTTTCTTTGTGGTGATTGAGGACTTCATAATACCAGCAATAGTTCTAAAAAGATGGCAGGTGGGTTTAGGGCCCTGCCAACCCCTGTGTGCTTTTATAGTCGGTGCTTTGAACGTGTATCTTGCACAAAGTGACAAGGTTCTAGAGGGAAACGACCCATTTGTCAGGGCTTTCCTACCTCTCACATTGAGACAGAAGCATAGAAGTGGTCATGAAGTCTTTGGTAAGCACAAACAGTACATATTTCAGTAGGGATGTAAAAAAAAAACCCACATCTCTGCCTTGGCCTCTTTATCTAAATGAGTCAGTCTGCTGATATTCTTTATCTGCCTCTTTCTCTCTCCCCCTCCTTTCCATGGTCATATTCTTTTCTTTTACCTCTTGTAGGTAGATACTCCTGTGAATCCTAGGGTGCTTTCAAACTGGCTATCCTCTCGCCTCAGCCTCCCAAGTGATACGATTACAGGCGAGTCTCTGCATGCCCAAAAGATACAATGAGAGAGAGAGAGAGAGAGAGACTAAGTTGTGGATCATTTCAAACTTTGATAATAGTAAAGATCACTGTATCATTGATTATGAGCTAGATACTATTCCCGGGGTTTTTCTTTTTTCTTTCTTTTTTCTTTTTTTGGTTTTTTCGAGACAGGGTTTCTCTGTAGCTTTGGAGCCTGTCCTGGAACTAGCTCTTGTAGACCAGGCTGGTCTCGAACTCACAGAGATCCACCTGCCTCTGCCTCCCGAGTGCTTTCCCGGGGTTTTATATGTGTATATATACATTACCTCATTGGATCTTTACACAATCCTATGAGTCACACAATCCTTATGGTAGAGGTGACATGATAGTACAAAAGTGTCTAGCTCAGAGTTGGCAAGTTAGTTAGAAGAGAGTCAGATGTGGAATCCAGGTAATCTGATCCTACTGCCTTATAAAACCCCTGGGTATCAGTGGTTCATTTCTAGCAAATGCAAAATTTTTGATGTTAACAGTAATACAATTACAAACATTTTGCTGGACTACATTTATCATAGGTGATGATAGAAAATAAAAATGGGTTTAACATTACTAAAGCTGATACAAGAGAAACTCAACACTTGAAAAAGTCTGGTCTTCCTAGGATGCCATGTGACAAAAAGGTGTATGTACTTTCAGAGATGATCATCTAAGACTTTGAATTTTAACAAAACATTGTAAAATCTGAGATGAGCCCACCTAATCTAAACCAGGAGTGACCTTGTCTTTTACATTATGTGACTTGGTATAGATGGATAATATAGCCTTTTGGAAAATGCAAGGCATCAGACTTGCTGTGTAATCTTTTATTCTTCCCTTTATGAATTGACATTATACACTTTTTAAGCAGTGTGTAGTGCTAGTCTTCCTATATAACTCATTGTTTTCTATTTATTACTAAGCTCTATTTTGAAGATAATCAGCAAAGATACATAAGTTGGGATCTGCTTCTTGAAGTTCAGCCACATAGATCTCCCTTTTATCCCATTTGTTAATTTATAACATTGGCCATTCATGAATTCTTTACATTTCCTGTACTTCCCCTTATTTTATCTGACTACTCATCTTTGAAATCTCAGCATAAGTGCTCCTGTCTTAAAGCGAGCCCCCTACCCTGAGATTTTTGGCCATCCTTTGATATTCCATCCCTTTCTCAAACTCATTCTTAAGTATTTGTTTACACAATTATATTTTGTGTGTTTTCCTTTCTTATTATTGTTAGCTCTTTGTAGGAGCAAACCATGGGCTTTGTTTGTTTTCCCATTGTTTAGCATCTAGAAAAGTGTTGGCAAATAATAGGCACTTGGTTAATATGTACTAAGGGAATGAATGAGCTCTGCTATTGTGATCTATTAAAGGGATTTTTATGGTTGCTTTGAGATTAAATGAGATTTATTCACCGAAACTCACTGCCAAGTTGAGTTCTAGATTATTTGTAGACCCTGTGTAAATAGTCACAATGTCCTTTTTTTTCTTCTTGATGTTAGTGACTCCAGTTGGAACTATTTTCAACTTCTCATAAGCCATGGATAATGATGATGAATGATGTCTGGTGAAGATGCCTAGCATGGGGACGTGGGAATTCATGGAAGAGTAAACAGCGTGAATGAAGACAGAGAAGCTGAATAGGGCATACAAAATTTGAAGAAAATAGGTCATTATGATTGGCTTAAACTGAGGACTGTGAAGAAGGGTTATGATGAAAAAGTCTGGAAAGCATTGCTTTAAATCATATTTGGAAGGTCTTACTGAGGACTCTAGAAGAGCCGGGCTCTATCAAGGTTTTGGAATTGTAATCCCGAAGAGCAGAAAGTTTTCATGGGACACCTTTTCGGTGTTAGTGAGACAGAGATAGGGAATTTATTGCCATGCTGGTGGGTTTGTGTCTTTTGCCATCACTGCTTTGTCAGGTCTTTCTACTATTTAAATGCTGATGCCTCCAGGACTATTAGTATAATTTTCTCTTCTTTTCACTCATTTTCTCTAAGTGTACTATCTATTGTCTTTTTGTGTGATTACAATTTAATTACGTTTCTCCCTTCCTTTTTCTCCATCCAAACCTTTCCATATACTTCTTTCCACTCTCTTTTAAATTCATTATTTCTTTTCTCACTAATAGTTATTGCATGCATATATATATGCATATATATTTCTAAATATTACCAGTTGAGTCAATATAATATATAATGTTACTTGTATGTGTGTTCTTGATATAATTATTAGATCAAACTACTTCTTTTATACTTGTAAATATCAGCAACCTATCCAGCATCTCCTAGGTCTCCTTGATATATCATATCTCATATCTAATGTGTCTGAGATCAAACTTAGGCCTGCATAAACTTCTATATGTCTTGTTCACCATTTAGACATGGCATGGACACTATCCAATTTAGGTGCCTTGGAATCTTCTTGAATTCCATAAAAGACTCGCATAAAAGTCACTCAGTTATCTTTTTTCTTTGTTTTGTTTTTGTTTACTTTCTTTTAAAAATTTTAGTTCATTGGGACTTCATACAATGAGTTCTGATCACATTTACCTCCTTCCCCCAACTTAATTCTACCGATCATTTTAAAAATTTTAAAAAGTATATATACGCATTACAATTGTGATATAATCATTTGAAAATCAAGTAAAATCTTATGGAATTTCTTCACAAAAAGGTAATGTTTAGCGTATTTCTAATATGTGTTTATATGTATGCATACATATGTATTGTATTATCATATTGCTTGTCTTGATGATCTACACTCAATGTTGAATGTTCAGTAGGAGTAAAGTATACTGATTTATGGTGGTCTTATATTTGCTGAAAATTTTTATGGTTTCTTTTTCAGTGGCACTTCTAGTACCACTAGTATTAAATGATTTTACTGTTAGGGTGTTGCCTTGCAATGCTGAGGAATTGATAGCAAAGGCTTGTGAGATGTAAACTAAATGTAGATGGATTTTTCTTTGGACCACCAGCTCACAAATAATGACATGGAGATTTATTATTAATGATGAAAGCTCAGCCGACAGCTTAGGCTTGTTTCTAATTAGCTCTTATTACTTAAATTAACCAATTTCTATTAATTTACATTCTGCCTGATGGCTTTATTACTTCATCTCCTTAGTGCCCATCCTGCTTCTCTGTGTCTGCTAGCATCTCTACCTTCTTCCCAGAATCCTTTCTGCCCTCCCAATCCTGCCAACCTATTGACTGTTCATATTTTTATTAAACCTATCTATATGACACATCTTCACAATGTACAAAAAGGTTTCACAACTAAGGGCAGAGTTTTTTAGTTGAATGATCCAAACAGAATCAAGCAATCAAAATAGGATTCTTTTAGTATGAGTTTTAACAGTTTAATAATTCAGGACTTTCCTCTTCCACTAAAATTCACCCAGTTCCCCTGTGATGTGTGTTGGACTTTTCATCCTCAGAATACTACTTTCTATAAATTCATAGCTCCTTTCTAATTGGGCAATGGTTTTGAAACCATAGTCAGCTAGGGAATATAACTACGAATGCCCCAATCCTCTGAAGAGTATTGATGCTTAGGTTTTTCTGATCTGGTTCAAGAACCAGAACTGTTGGAATAAGGTTTGCATTGCTTGCCATAATTTTACCTCAAATTTATAGGAACCAGAATTTAGTTTTCCATTAAGACTTTTGGAGAAACTGCAGTCTGACCTTTGGGAACTCCATCAGGTTATGAAGAGGGAGGTTAGTGTTCTTCCAGCACGCTGGTTTCATGGAAAGCAGAGCTTCAAGATGGAATGCTTTACCTACAGCCAGACACCACTCTTTAGCTGTGGTTGACGCATGCCATGTCATCTGCAGGGAAATGAATCTGGTCTGACTTCTAATGACAGCCACACTCTGGTATTGCTTGCTTCTCTGTCTTTTGCAATGCTCATGACATGTCATGCCAGAAAAATAATAATTTTCTGAACCTTTTTTACCCCTGATAAGTGCTTGCACAATGAATTTAATTAAAACCCCTTTATCTATTATGCTGAAAACAAGGAATTAACAATATCCATTAAAATGACTATTACATTCACATCAAATTGATTTCAACACCCTACTGAAATGATATGAAGGAAACCATAATCATGCAAGGCCCAATATGGTGTATAAATTTTAAGCCTTGTGAAACCCTAAATTATTTTAATCTCCAAATGTAATTATCATGAATGTCAGTCAAACTTTCCCAAGGCCTATTTTTGTTGAAATGAAAGGAACAAATGAAACTGCGAGGCTCTATGTTTTACAACTTAATTAACTCCTCCATGCCTGGTGGAACCTCAGACTCACTGCCAAGACTGACTGCTTTCATGGAGAGCACATTTTATGCTTTTACTTGTCTCAGGTTTTTGGAAAACAGATTTTAATATAATATATTCTGATTCTGATTTCTCCTGTTCCATCTCCTTCCAGATCCTCTCTATTTCCCCACCCTTCGAAATCCATACTCTTTCCTTTCCTTTTTTATTAGCATACAGACAAGCATCTAAAAAGTAGTAATAGAATTAGGTAAGATAAAAACAAACGAGAATATAACAAAGTAAGCAAAGAAAGAAAATAAGCTAAAGAAAAAGATCAAGAAACATATAGAGATGTAGAGATACACACATTTGCACACGGAAATCACAGAAAATTAAAAAACCTGAAGCCATAATATATACACAAAGGACCTGTAAAAAAAAAAACAAAAAAAGGGAAAAGGCCCAATAAAGCATTAAGAGACAAAGAAGTGCCAAAAATATCACTGAGTTCCTTTTGGGTTGGGCACCTATTGCTGGGCATGGGGCCTGACCTTAAGTGTTGTTTGTAAACCCAGTGAAAATCTGCTGGAGAGAACTAATTTTTCATTTGCAAATGGTTACCAATTGGGCTTTCTAGGTGTTCACTTCCCCTCTCAGTCCTGGGAGCTCATCAGGCTCAGACCTGTGCAAGCCTTGTGCTTGCTGCCGTAGTCTCTGTAAGCTGATACATGTATTTGGTCCTTCCTGTATTTATAAGGCTTTGCTTTCTTGGTGTTCTCTATCACCTCTGGCTCTTACGATCTTTCCACTTCCTCCTTCAGAGGCTTCCCTGAGCCCCGAAAGGAGGAATTTGGCGAAGAAATCCCATGTAGGACTGATTGTTCCAAAGTCTCTCACTCACGGCACATTGTCCAGCAGTTGCTCTCTGTGTTTATTCCTATCTACTGTAGGAGGAAGCTTCTCTGATGATGGCTAAGTAGGAACTGAACTATGGATAGAACAGAATGTCCTTAGGGGTCCCATTATTGCTATTCCTTTGGCAGAGCAGTAATATTTGTCTTTCCCCTAGGTCCCTGGTCTTTCAAATATCAGATTCTTCATGGCTCAAGCAGTCTGGAATGGCCTGCATCTCATGGAGTGGGCCTTATATATTGTCAGATATTGGTCGGTTAATCCCACACACTTTGTGCCCTTGTTGCACTAGTTCATCTGGCAGGCAGTTGACCATTTTAGATGGAAGGTTTTGTAGCTGGGTGGGTGTTTGCCTTTCTCCTGTGGGAGCATTCAGAATCCCTTTCAGTACCCTAAATACTAGTCAGTAAAGGTGAAGGCCTTAGGTAGGCACAAGCTCCACGGCTCCAATTGCTGAAAGTGTTATCTTCACCAATAGAGCTTTACCATCAGTTTGTAAAGAGCATCCAATAGTCTTGTCAATATCTTGGGTAGTTTGTGGATTTCTGTGGGTTGCCCAAACAATAGTCACTGCCTGGTAATATCCAGTTTTTCATAATGTGTTGAGCTGTTCTCTTGGCCTTCCAGAATCACATTTCCGGTTGGCAATAAATAAATACAGAGAGTGGTCTTCTCTCTGATTTCATAGGTTATCAAAATGAAATTATACCACGTCCTTTCTTGAGAAGAGACAACTAAGTTTTGATGAGGCATTGAACAGTACAATTATGTCAACAGAAGAAACAAATGTTTTGGAACTTTATTTTAAAGCACAACTTCCAGCAATATATTTGCCAAATAACACATTCTAAAGCATTCCTGGGTCCGAATACATGAGGTTGTGTTACTTGTGACTGGGTGCCTAGGGATCTTCCAGAGCCCAAGTTTTTCACGGGACAGCTCTTTTCCAATTCTAACCCTTAAATAATGCTGAATTTAAATTAGAAACAAAGAAAGTCACACTCACTAGTCCAATGGTACACACATTTAAAGTTGTCTGAAAGCCATGTGTTAACCTGTTGTGTGTTTAGAAATTAAACCCCGATATCAGAAGACCAGCTTTGATTGAAGCCTCTTAACATTCTCTGCATCACACCAACCAGAGGCTCAGTCTTGATTCTTTCTCTCCAATTATTTCACAGCTTTGTGTAACATGAGGGCTGGCTCGTTGGAGTTTCTGTCCTGCCCGGTACCCCACAGCCGGCAAGCCCCAAAGAAATCACACAGAGAGTCTATATTAGGTTATTAACTGGTTGGCCCATTAGCTCAGTCTTCCTACCAGCTCCCATAACTTATATTAATCCATTGTCAGCCACATGGCCAGTACCTTTTCTCAGCCGGGCAGCTTACATGTTGCCTGTTTGGAGACCTGCGCAGGAATGCCAGGGAGGCTTCCTGCTTCCCAAATTCTCCTGTTCTCCTTGTGCCACCTCTACTTCCTGTCTGGTTTTCCCGCCTATACTTCCTGCCTAGCCAATCAGCGTTTATTTAAAACATGATTGACAGAATACAGACAATTCTCCTGCACCAGCTTTGTTTGATGCTTGTCACTTCTCTGTTGTTGGCAAGTTCTGAAAGCCTCTCATATTGAACCTGATGCTTCTCCATTATTTACTTGGAACAATTGGCATTATGTTTTCCTAATAACAGCTGTGAGAGCATCTATCAGTCTTTTTTATTTGGGTATAATTTCTGTATACGAAAATAATTTGCTGTCAGCATCTGCTGGTGACTTCCATTGTTTGTATTGAAAACAATTTTACTCTTACAACACCCTTTACTCTTGCTTGCAGTCTCTCCCTCTTTTCCACTGGCATAATTTTCACATATCTTTCAAAATGCTACTTAGAAATAAATGCAACTCTGGTGACCTTAGCCTTTTTTTTCATAACCGAAAGAGTGTTGTAAAGATAAGGGTCCTGATTGCCCAACCCTGAAGAGTGTCTCACTTGTATCCTCCTTTCCAGGCTGTCTCTGTCACCTGTATTTGTGGATCCTTGAGTTGACATCACGATGTAACAGAAGCTCAGGGTCCGATGCTGTCTTTGGACTCAGGAAAAGACAGTGAGTAGTTGTACAGAATCTACTGATGGGAAGAGAGTCATAGTAAGAGTTTGGGGAGCAGAGGCATGTTCTCACCATAAGTGTGGCTGTGGATATTGAACATGCCACGGATATCCCAGTTGGAGGTCTTACTACTGTTCCTTTGATGACAACCTTGTCTGTCAATAACTCTAAGGGAAGTTGTGAACCCTGAGTCGAACGAAGTGAATGAAAAGCCCTAAACTCTTCAAGTTTGTAAAATTTCCTCATTATACAAGTCAAAACCCAGGTTCAGATAGACTAAATGACACTGCTTAGCTGTAAGTGAGAGCCAAAATTCAAACTGTCAGCCTCTTCTTTCTCTTGTCTCTCAGGAGTACCAACTAGGGATAGCCTTTTCTTCGGACATCACTTAAACAGGATTTGTAATGGCAATGGGATGGAAGTCGCTGCTCATAGGAGCTCCTGCATTCAGTCTCAAACAGGATGATATATCTGAGGAATGAAAGCTGAAAAATTATAGACTAGCTGGGTAGGGGGAGCCAGACAAGACTCATGTGGAGCAGCGCTGAGGTGAGTTCTGAGTCAGAACTCCATAGCATCTTCAGATAGTACCTCAGCCCCAGATCAGATTAAATGAAGGGCTTCATGCATGCTGTGTCACTGACTTTATCTGCTCATGATGAATGTTCATGCATGTGTTGGAATTAGTCAGAGGATTAGCTTGTTCATAAATTATTTTGTAATGAGCTTAAAGCATCAGAGTTGAGTAAATGCCAAATTCTATTGGCTCAGTCTTCAAAGCTGATCTGAAATATGCCTACTGCTCACTACCTGCACTGTTCCAGGTTACTGTAAAAGTTCCCTTACATTAGGTTATCTGTTCTCCCTTTATTCTTCTTAACAGCCAAAGTAATCCCTCTAGATCATAACTAGACTGCAGCATGCTTGATCAGGGCCCTCGGGAAGAGCTCCATTGCCTTTGCATGATGTTTCTTCCATGCCAAGTTCTCAGAAGGCTCCAAGGCTCTGGGAGATTAGAACCCCTAAGGCCAGAGTCCTCTGTGACAACCCTCACTCTCTGCTTGAGTCACACTGGCTCCTTGCTATTCTCCACACCCAAAAGATGTGTTCACTGAGCAGAACCTTCCCACATTCCTGACACATAGCTCTTGCCTCCATGGGCTCCTTTCACATCATCCAGGCCAGAAAGGGCTTCTCCACTCCCCAAGCATCTTCACAGTTCCCAGCTCCACTTCATATATTACCTTTGCTATCTATGTCTCTCACTGACTTTTTTTCATGAACTTTTAATATGAATACTATTTGGCATCATGCTACAGACTGTTAACTTACTTAAATTTGCTTTATTATATGAATTCCCAATATTATGTAGGCTCTAAGAGTAATACTTTTAAGCTAATTAATTAATTATGTGTGTGTGTGTATTTGTGTGTGCATGTGTGCTATAGGTCAGAGGACACATCTCAGGAGTTACTTCAGAAGTTAATTTTCTCATGTTACCTTGTGGAATCTGTGGTTGGAACTCAGGTCATCAAGCCGGCAGGTAAATGTCTCTACCCGATGAGCAGTCTGGATGGCCAAGGGGAATTATTTTTGTCTTGTTCATTGTTCTGCTCTCTGTTCCTATACTGGCAGACATATAGCAAACACTTGGTAAATATATTTAATAGATTGAGGAATGGATGCAACGTCCTGGAATCTTGCAAGAGGAAACATCTTCCTATGTGAAAAAGTTTGTTAGATCTCCGTTATGCACTTAACAAATTCTTGCTAAACTTAAATGGTAGTTGCTAGGATTATAGACTCAAATCAGACAGTCTGTATTTGAGGAACTAGTCCTCCAGGGAAGAAATATAGGTAAGTGTTGCGAAAGAACGTGATAAAATAACAAGGAGCAACCGAGAAGGTGACCAAGTCAAAAGAAATGATAAAATAAATTTGGATTTAAGCAGACTTTCTAGGAGGTTTCTTGAAGAAGTGAGGATTCAGCTGATTGCTGAAAAATGCTTAAGATTTATCAGAAAAAGGATGTAGACAAAGACAATCCAAGCAGGGGTATGACTGGAGAATGAACAGAAACCGCTGGACCCACTGCTACTTCCTGATTCCCTTGCTTGGCATTTTCCTGTGTTCTATTGCTGGGAGACGTTTGTGAAGCACTTTCTGTGGTCTAGGCATCATACACTTTCAGACATTAACTAAAGATGCTTGCCATTTATTATCAGTTTGAAATTACATATCTCTGCTCTCAGAAGCAGGTTGCTTCAATCTGAGATCTCAGGGTGTAATGAGCCTTCACTGAGAGCAGAATTGATGTGGCGTCTTCTAAAACTGACATTCTATGTGGTCTAGATTTATCTAAATATCTTATCCAACAGTTTCTCATAGTGGGTAGCAATCATTCCTAGGAATAGACTTTGGACCAAAAGCTATGAGATCCTGCCTGGGACTTGAGTTTGTGATTTCAGAGTATCTAAAATTCTACAATTTATGCTAAAGAATAATCGAATGATTCATGCAGGATGTCACTCAAGGGTTTAGTGTGTATTTTCTTTGGATGAATGCTGGCTCGTTGGGGTGGCTTTTAGAGCTGTGCTGGAACGTCCTACCAGAGTTGAAATTCAGCCTGCTGTATTGGCCCCACAACATCAGCACTGACCCTTCCAAAATCACATTACGTCACAAAAGATCTCAAATGTTTTTATTTTGTCTAGTTGGAACAACACAAACCACAGCCCAACTGAACCATGATAACAAAATGTACACTTGATTGTGCACATTGGTTTAAATCTTTGGGGACAATGCTCTTAGGGTTAGCATCCTCTCCGGAGCTTATTCTCCCAGAGTTCATGGTGACCAAATACACAGATTATTCCCTGAAGTCACTACTTATTGTACAAGTTGATGGGCTATGTAATGGTTAGATTTTAATGTTTGTGAGTTAAATATGGTTGAGCCTTGTTGATACTTTAAGGGGAGGACCTCAGGGTATTCAAAAGATCTCAGACCTTACATTTTACTTATTTAATACAAGGACATTCAATACAAGCCCCCAGTCAATAGGTGGCCCAACCAAGCTCTCCTATTTGACCAAGTTTGTTTATGAAGCCATTTTCCCTGATATCAATTATAAATATGTCACAGTAATCAATTGCTCCAGGTTTTTTAAATTTAAAACTCTGTCAGACGTGATACTTGGTGTCTGAAAGGGCTTGTGTATTTAAAAAACCCAGCCCTAAAAGGAAAATTCATTAATCACTTCAGTACATATCCCCTTACTTATACAATGAGACAAAGTGGCCCATAATAACAAAGATCTGCATCTCCGCCTCTTCTTCTGTGTGTGTTAGAAATAGCAGGGTCACTGCTTGAGCATAGCATTTCCCTACCGTCTTGACC
This sequence comes from Dicrostonyx torquatus, assembly GCA_028555095.1. NCBI lineage: Eukaryota > Metazoa > Chordata > Mammalia > Rodentia > Cricetidae > Dicrostonyx > Dicrostonyx torquatus. The sequence goes on from JAQHUG010000081.1 coordinate 1,445,612, forward strand.
AAGGCTGCTTGAACTCTATTGTGATTTCTACCTAAAAATCCTGCTGCAGCCAGGCTCTGTCAATACACGTAAGCTGGTACTTGGACTCTGTCATTTTCTGTATTGCCCAAGCCTATTGATTCATTTTGGTACATCATTTTCCCTAAGTAATAACTCTCAGTTGAACCTTCTCCCTCTTCTTCACATTCCTACGTACATTAGAGCACATTTATAGGGTAAGGACCTTTCTAAATAGTCTAAAGTCATCTCTTCTCCTGAATGCTGATGAAATTACAGGAACTCTGAAATCCCAATTTGACAGGCCACGTTTGCCATAAAAGCATGTGCCTGGGTTTAATTCCCTCCATTATTCTACCAGAGCTGCACCCCTGCCCTTGCTCCCATACTCACCACTCATTGCCTTCTGGCCCTGTGCTCACTTAATTGGAATTCAGGGAATCTGGATTTTAGTCACACTTCACAAATTATATGAGCTTGGGCTTCAAATTCAACCTCTCAGGACTTCAAGTAAAAAATAAGATACCCTACATACAAAAAAACTACCACCACCATCAACAGGTACAGAAACAATAATAATAATAATTTTAAAAAACTAACCAAAAAAAACTTGCTAACAATGTCAATATTACCTAAAACAAAGGAAACTGTGGGTTATTAAAAGGATGAAAGGTATGAATTTACCAGGATGTTGAAAAACTCTCAATTGTTATATAAATAATTAAGATGCTTCAAAACTTTGATTCTCAACTGAAAACAGTGCAAGGATAAATATACGTGAAATACTATTAAGATTGACAATATATCTCTCGGCTATTGATATATGTCTGTGTATATAGATAATGTGAGAAGCAGAATCAATAAATGTGCTCTATCTTATCTCCAGAGAAAAATTCACTCAACTGTTGGCCAATATGCATTCTTTCCAACCATGTGGCATATTGAACAAAGTTGACTACCATAAATTTAGTCAAAATCCATTTCAAAGGCTTAATAACATAAGTAGCACATATCTGGTCACAGTAGCTTAGAGATCATGTACCTTTAAGATAGAAAATGTGATTAAAGATTAAGATACTCTACTAATACATACACTGACCAAATAGTAAATCATAATAGCGTTTAGGAAATATCAAGAAAATTTTAGTAATGAAAACCCGGAGGTCAAAACTATTATGGAAATTAAGTGATGTTAGGAGGATGTGATTAGCCTAGATAAGAAAGCCTCGGGATTAATTGGTCAATAATATTAAGCATCCAGCTTGAAAAATTTTAATAAGAAAATAACCCTAAGAAAGTAAAGTGAAGAAAGAACTATTATAGAAAACAAAAATCAATAAAGTAAGAGGTAGGTGTTTGAAAAGTGTTAATAAGTTAGACAAACCTTTGACAGGATTAACCAAGACTCTATTGTTGGAAATTAGAAATAAGCATTATAATTGAAAACGGTGACCAAAATATGCACTTTAGAAGATATTATAAATAACTTCATGCCACAATGATTTTAAACCTTGGTGAAATAAATAAATAATTACAAAAAGACAGCTTCTGAAATTGACCCAAGAAGAATTACAGTGTGTCACTCATTATACAATCATTAAGAAAGATAAGTTAAAGACAAAATAGTTTTTCCAAAAAGAAACACTAAGTTCAGATATTTTATGGGGAGTTGTGTTAAATATTCAAGGATAACTTTAAATTCACACAAACTCTTCAGGAAAACACTAAGAATAATTCTCCTGCTCTTTTAATAAAATTGACATTACCTTGATGTGGAGTGCCAGGCAAACCATTAACGCAAGGGGCCATTTCATTAATCAACTAGATAGAGAATATTAGTAAATGTAATTGAGTATTATCTAAAGGAGATGACCATGACTAGGCTGAGCTATTTCAGTTATATATATTCCATTAACAGATTAAAGGAGGAAATAAAATATCAAAGTAATAAACACAAGAAGCATTTTTAGAGCTGAATATGCATCTAAAATAAAACTAGCAAATGAGAATAAGAGAGATTTTATTTCATCTAATGTAAAATCTTTTAAAATTTTATATCAAGAATCATATTTAAAGTGAAATGTTGAAAGTTTTCTGTTTCCTATTGAGATGAAGTCAAGGATTGTTTAAATGAAAATAAAGATTATGTAGAAAATTCATTCTAATTAAATGTTTTTTAATTCTGTCAGATATGAAAGTCAATTTACTAAACTTTATTATTTAGTATAATAACATAACTACTTAATAGAGTCTGTGAAGATTAAAATGCATAGTATCTACAAAACATCATTTGAAACTCAAATGCAATTATGGATATTAAAAGGAGGTTGGTTGTATCTCTATATATTAGTATTAGGAAGGCAACTTTATTTTAAAATACTCTTTTATCTTGAGTTCCTGTAGGAACAGAGCCTTAGACTAAGGCTGTTGTACAGTTAGATAATTTGAAAATTTAGGTTTTTGTCTGTTTACTTGCTTTGTTTCCTTCCTACACCTTTCCAGTGCTGGGAATACAGGTCTGTGCCACCACATCTGCCTCTTCAGAATGGGATTTGAACTAGTTAGTGTGAAAGACAGAGGAGGAAGTACACAAAAAGTAAAAAAAATGAATCTCTTATTAATTTGGACCCAGGAAATTCTAAGATTATGAAAACTCAAAGACATCTCTATGATAAAATTTTAGAGCTACTGAAATAATAACAAAATTACATAAAGAAAATAATGAAATAATGATAGTGGGTAGGGAGATTAATGGTGGAAACTGATCAGTGTTCTTCAAGTTTATAGGTTATAAAAATTTCTATCCACAACTCCTATATTTCTAGAATTACATTGCTGTGTTTTCAGTGTAAGTTGGTAAGATGAATATAAAATAGATAATCCAGAGTAAATATTCTAGACACCATGAACCATTGTACTAACATAAAAAGCTAGTGTCTGTGGTGTAGGCATAGATTTACTGACTCATAGAACAATGAGCCCTAAGTACATTCATACTTGAATAGAAAAAAATATTGAATGATTGTCCTCATATCAAAGACTATTAATTAAAAATCAAGACATGACCCATGACCTTACACTTTAAATAAGGTTATTTATAGAAGGAGAAAATGTAAGTGGGGCTGGCAACATGGCTCAATGGGTCATGAGTCAGTAAGCTGGATGACATGAGTTCCATCCCTCTAATCCACATGATAGAAGGAATGACTCTTGTAAGTATTTTCTGACCTCCACTTGCATGAAAACCCATATACATACCTGCATGCACATCTAGGCCCTCACATATACACAAACACACAAACAAACAATAAAATAAAGAAGTGTAGTAAAGCCAAAACTCAAGAAAACTTGAAGGTACAATAAAGAACACCATATTACTAAATCATGACAGGAAAAAAATCGTATAAAAAGACATATAAAGGCAAACCACAAAGACAAAGATGGAGAAATCATTCTGATAAATGATGAATCAGTGAGACTAAATTAATATTTAAAGATGTTAAATTAGCATTAAAATTCCAAATGCATGCAAATAGTAAGGAGAGTACAGATCATTATTAAAAACAGCCAAGCAAGCAAAACAAAAAGACTGGTGTCTGGATATTAACAAGAAAAAAAAACATACTAATGTACACAACAACAGAAAAAGGACTTCTATGTAGGAAGATGAAAAACAAATGCCTCTTTAACATATAAACTCGACTGAACTTCATCTGTGTGAATGAAGTGGTAGTTACAAATCATGATTAGATAATGTCCCATGTGGGCCGTATTGGCAGCCTCAAAGTCTGAAGAAGCAAGCAAGTAATGACAATAGATTGAAGCTGTGGGCCCTTACACATTGCTCATGGAAGAATAAATGGGCCCAGTCATTTTTGATCAGTTTGATATGACCTAGGGAAGTTGAACTTACTTGAAGAAACTCCTGTGCACTGGTTAGCCTCTGTAAGCATCTTATACTGTTAGCAGCCACTCAGTGTGCATCAGGGAGTAAATGTAGTTCCATGTAAGGAAAGAACTACACACTGGTGAAAACCAAGAAATCCTCCTCCTATGCAACAGCTTGGATGGATCAGAAAACCTCACACTCAGGGACTGAAATGGTGCCTCAGTCAGTAAACTGGCAAGCATAAGACTGGAGTTTAGGGTCACAGCACCCACACTCAAGCTGACTGTGGTGGCAGGATTCTGTAACTTCAGCACTGGCCAGCCACCTTAACCAATGAGTGAGCTTCGTGTTCAATGAAAGAGCTTTCCAAAAAGAGAAGATAGAGAGTAACAAAGAGAATAGCAGACAGGGACCTCTAGCTTCCAAGAGCACAACTGTGCTCGTGTTGTACCTGATTGCCCATCTTTGCACATCCATACCAACATGTATGCCAACAATGGCATAAATTATTAATCAATATAAGTTCTATCATTATCTAATTATGCAATATATTATTTAGGGACATGTGTATAGACAGTAAAGCTATCAATTTGAATTTAAGATATTTGTATCCTCAAGAACTTCTAAAATAGTAATATTTTATTTCTTTAGTGCTTATTTTAAGGGTCACTATCAATTTTGTTTAAATTATTGAGATATGTTTAGTATACCATTTTATTAAGTTTCTTTTTAATTGATTCTTTAGCATACAGAGTAATGGATGGACTTCATGGTGGTGGTGGTGGTAGTGGTGTGTGCATGTGTTATTTTGTTTGTTTTCCTCAGTATAATAATATTATTTTCTTACTGGAAATTTATACATATAATCTATCCTAATTTTGGATATGCCTATCTTATTCCTTTATAGTATATTCAATATTTAGAACTTGCATTTTACTTGGACTATGTTTCATAGAAAATCAAGTTCCTCTAACAAATGGCAACCTTTTAAGTGCTCAAAGACAGTCCTCTTGATTCCCTTCAGATTTCTTCTTTTTCAAGAACCAAGCACCTTTAAATCATGATTTCCAGACACCTCACCATCTTGGCTTCCTTTTCCTTGATGATCATCCAGGACTGAGCACAACATTCCAGTTTATTCTGGCCAGTGAAAAGTCTGATGTAACTATTAACTTTCCTGTTCAGGATGCAACTTTTATTGATATAGCCTAGACCTGACCTACATTTCTGCTGTCATGTATGACACATTAATTTGTACTAGGCTAGACGTTATTTCAAACCTTTAGGCTCTCTCTCTCTCTCTCTGTCTCTCTCTCTGTCTCTGTCTCTCTCTCTCTCTCTGCATTTACGTGTGTGTGTGTGTGTGTGTGCATGCATGTGCGTGTGTGTGTTTGTGTGTGTATGTGTGTGCATGTGAGTACGTGTGTGTGTGTGTGTGTGTATACTTCCCCCCACATTCTTTACTTGCATTGATGACTTTGTAAACTGTTTTCATTTGCATTTTTAGATAGACTTGTATCATTTTTTTCTATTCTATTTTTGGTTGTTTTGAGACAGGGTTTCTCTGTGTAACAGTCCTAGCTGTCCTAGAACTAGCTCTTGTAGACCAGGCTGGCCACAAACTCACAGAGATCTACCTGCCTCTGCCTCCCGAGTGCTGGGATTAAAGTCACATGCCACCATCATCAGGCTCTTATGTTTTATGCCGATGAAAAGTGGTCTCTCTAGCCACAGATTCTTGATCAGAGACATATTGCTCAGCATGTTTCTTGGTCTGTATTTAAACTGGAATCTAATTTGAGAGTGGTTAGGTACCACCATAATCTTCATACCACTATTGCACCCACGGGCATATTTTACCATAATGGTCATTATTTTAGTTTGTTGCATTCACAGTAAGACTATTGACAAAAAAAACCAAAACAAGAAACTATAGAAGAATATCTAAGTTTTTTTGAAGCAAACAAAAGTTTTTCAACCAGAATCTATATAGCACTAGTTTTATTTATTTATTTATTTATTTATTTATTTTTTCGAATGGCCTAAAGATACTTAAGGTCATGTTCATCTTCCTTAGCGATCAGGGAAATGCGAGTCAAAACGACTTTGAGATACCATCTTACACCTGTCAGAATGGCTAAAATCAAAAACA
>JAQHUG010000081.1:1459945-1471151 GCA_028555095.1 Dicrostonyx torquatus
ACCAACCAACCAAACAAAAACCCAAAACCAACCAATAGACACAGTGGACCAAGGTGTACAGCCTTCATGCCCTCTCTATACTGCTATCCTTTGTGTTTTCAGTTATGTGCAAGCTCACCCAAACTCAATCCTTTTAACTTTTGATGGAGCCTTATTGTATAAATACAATTGATTTTGTGATTGATTATTAGTGATCACATCAACCTTTAGCCCTTCTGCTCTCCCCAAAGTGTGGGGAATGGGAAGTTCTAAAACTTCAATATGAAGTCGTTGGTACCTATAACTACTAACCTCCATCTTTTTGGCTTATATACTTTAGCCAGTACTCATCTTTTTAAAATAAAAGATGAATTTATTAATCAAGAAACTCCAAAGTATTAGAAGCTCTAGGCCATGAATCAGAATGCAAAGGTCAAATGTTTGATCAAAAGATTCTCCTATCAATCTTATCTACAAAATATGAGAAGCATGCCTCCACAAGTGGGTAGAAATTGAATATTAGAACAAAGATTCCCTTAGCATTTTAAAGCTTTTGAAATCACTAGGGTTTTTTAGAAATGCAAATAATTTTAATGCCAAGGTCTAAGAGTAGAGCCCATTATGTATATTTCTTATTACTTCATAGATTCAATTTTTTTCTTAAGCTATAACTTGGCTATTGTATCTTTTGCTTTGGGGAACTTTGATTTGATTCACTTTTATAATTACCAGGGAGTTTTCTTTTGGAAAAAAGATTTTGAATATTGAAGTCTCTTTTCTTGTGCCTATTCACCATTGTTCTCAATAAACTCATTTTCTTGGTACTTGATTCAAATTTATTTTTGATAATTTCATTATGAAGATATTTGAACACTTGGCTCCTATCAACTGTTCTTTCTTTGTCTTGTTGCTATTTCTGTTTACTTTTTGTATCAACTTATTTTTGATAGAATACAAGATGCTATATATAAGCAGGCAATAACTATGGAAATAATTTGTCAACTAAAATAATGGTATTTTTCATCACCAAAGCTTATATTTGCTTCTGGAAAATAACTAGGGACACAATCTGTGATAAAACCTTAATCTAATTTCAGGGTTTGAAACTGTTGGAATCTTATCTTTTTTCCCTGTGAGAGTTGCTATATTTCTGATTTATCTTTGTTATTAAGGTATAGTTTTTATATTCCCAGTATGAAATACTGAAGGGTTATATTTCATATTTAATCCCTCAAACCTAAAAGTTTCTATAAAGCAACACATAGGCTCTCAGCTGTTGTAGAATATTGTTTTAGCTAGGCAAAGATGTGTTACATTTCTTTATGATGTGGAATATTACTTTAATTGTGTAAAAATGTGCTACATTTGTTTATATTGTATTTATTTAATGATGTAAGGATAGGTGATTAATTATGTAAAGATGGGTTGCATTTGTTTCACCTTGGGTGCCTAAGACACCTGATTGGTCTGATAAATAGCTGAATGGTCAACAGCTAGGGAGGAGAAAGGATAGGCAGGGCTGGCAGAGAGAGGGAATAAATAGGAAAAAATTAGGCTTAAGAGAGGGAAGAACAAAATATTAGAAGGAGGAGGAAAGGAGGGACTTGGGACATGACCAGAGCTAGAAGCTAGGCAGACATAGAGAAGCGGTGAAAGTAAGATATACAGAAGTGGAAAAACTTACAGAAACATTAAACCCCAAGGCAAAGGGTAGATAAAGAGAAACAGGTTAATTTAAATTAAAAGAGCTAGCCAGAAATGTGCCTAAGCTAGGCCGAGCATGAGCATTCAAAACTAATAATGATGATTTGGGAGCTGGTTGGCCCCACAAAAGTGAAAAAGCCTACTATACTGAGCCTCTCAGCTGACTGTCCAGATCTATCAACACTTTTCTAGCTGAAATGCCTCTGCATTCTGAACTTGTCACTTTTCCTTCCAAATATTTACCCATTATGTCTAATCATCTCCCTAGATTTTAGGGTGTCAAGTAAATTAATTTTTTTTAACTTTTGTATTTTTTTCCAGTGGGAAGATTTGATTCACTTCTTATGGTATGAACATTTTCAAGCACTGTTGTGTTAGGTAAGTTTGGATACATGAACTCAAGTTGATGACTTAAATGAGAGGTTTCTACTTCTCTTTTATTTAAGAAGTACAGAAACAGCCCATCTTGTCCATGTTGAATATGCCTATGACTATTAGAGATGTAGCAAAGTTTCATATTTCGGTTCTACCAGGCTTACTGTGTGATTTCCATCTTCAGAGATGGAACAGGAGTCTGAGATGTCAGTCAGAACCCCAAGCACTGCGTACTCTGCAGAAGCACAAATAGAATAATAATAAGAAGACACATTTGCTATCTGACCCTCAAAGAAATATTCTCAGAAGCTCCCCTCATTATATTGTAATTTTCATTTTATTTACCAGAATGTCATGTGTTAGAAAAAAGAATCAGAAAATATTTGTTTTAGAAATTTCAAATAGAATTAGAATTGTGTTATTAAGAAAGATGAGCAAAGCCAGGTGTGGTGGTGCACACCTTTAATCCCAGCACTTGCAAAGCAGAGGCAGGTGGGTTTCTATGAGTTCAAGGCCAGTCAGGTCTACAGAGTGAGTTCCAGGGCATCCAGGACTACACAAAGAAATTCAGCCTCAAAAAAAAAAAAAACAAAAAAAACCAACCAACCAACAAACAAACAAAAAGAGATGAGCAAATAGCTCAATCCCCGGTATAACTTCATAGTATATTATCATGTGAGTTACTAAAATTTACCTATTGATAAGATTTATATTTGCCCACCACTTTCATTATTATATAAGTATCCCCAATGGTCTTGATTTTATATAAGCTTTAATAATATATATGTCCAATGGTTTACATAAAAGTATATTTATGTTATACTTTAGGCATAGCTTTATTACAATATGTAAGGCTCAAGAATTTATTTAATTTTTTGATTTTTTTTGAGACAGGGTTTCTCTGTAGCTTTGCAGCCTGTCCTGGAACTCGCTCTTGTAGACCAGGCTAGCCTTGAACTCACAAAGACCTGCCTGCCTCTGCTTCCCGAGTGCTGGGATTAAAGGCATATACCACCACCGACCAGCTTAGATTCAAGAAATTTTTAACCTTGAAGTATTTCTATATATAATATAGTTTATTAAGTCATCTGTTGTTAGACACATATTTTATAACTACTATATTGTAATTATAAATAAAACCACTATCAACTTTATGTCCTTCTCTTTATTTTAAAATCTTTATCTTTTATGGGAGTATTAAAATTAGATTAATTTATATCTGCCATAGATGTTAACAGTTTTGACTTGAATGATTTAACACACCACGATATTTATAGTGCATACTCATTAACAGTATGGTGTCCTTTCAACACACCTTTATCAGCACAAATTTATACTTTTAAAACAAAAACCTTTACATTTTTATGAGTAAAAATATGACATAGTTTACTTATTTTTGATTTACTTAATTTCTGTTATTTTGAATGACTGTTCATCTATTTGTCATCTACTTTCTTTGGTTAGTTATACACTAATCACATTTGGCTATTTTTCTACTAGATATCATATTCTAAAATAATTAATATAACTTTTGATATAGTTATCAGTTGCATTTCTCATCACTGTGATGAAAATCTGACAGAGACAGTTTAAGGAAGGAAGGCTTCATTTTGGCTTTATTTTATTTTACAGTTTGCGGTAGTTCTGAGATGTTGGGGGAGATATGGTAGCAGGAGCAGGAGCCGGCCAGTCACATTGACTACATCATCAGGAAGAAGAGAATGTGTAAAGGAGACTGAGCTTATGGTCTCTGGCTGCCCAGACATGAATAATCACACAGAAACTATACTAATTATAGGTCTATGGGTCAGGCATATTCCTAGCTAGCTCTTACATCTTAAATTAATGCATTTCTATTAATCTGTGTATTGTCACAAGGCTGTGGCTTACTGGTAAGGTTCTGGCAGATTTCTCCTTCAGCAGCTACATGGCGTCTGCCTGATACCTCCTTCTTTGCTCCTCTGTCTCTGCTTGGATTCCCTACCTTGCTATATTCTGCCCTGACATAGGCCAAAGAAGCTTCTTTATTAACCAATGGTAATAAAACATATTCACAGCACACAGTGGGGAATCCCACATCAAGAATGAGAAATGTTGATGGTTGGATAGTTTTCTTCATTGTTATTCAGTACAGGAGCAGCCAACTTAACCAAGACAACACTACAACTCATTCCCACAAGTATGTTTTTTTATGATTCTAGATCCCCTCAATTTGATAATCAGTATTCACCACATTACACTTTTCATCTACAGTAAGTATGATTGACATTCCCTTACCTTACTTTTGACTTATTGATATGGATGACAATGGCACATGTAGTTAATCATAATATACTTACATCTTTGAATTTTTCCATTTCATTTCTTCTCTCATATACTATAAGCATTCTTTCTATAAAAGCAATGCATTAAATATTCACCTACTTTTGTCTTTTAGTTGTTTTTATGATTTTTTAATTTTTCTCTTAACACATGAATTTAAATTCTCTTATTAATATCATGATATAGTTTTCTCTCAGGAAAAATCCTTGTGGTATATTTATATCACTGGTTTAAAGTTCTTGGGCTCACTGATACATAATTCCTGTGTTTAAAAGAATGTGCAAAGAGTAATTTCTGTACTTATGCCTTCTGCTCTCCAATGAACACAAAAGGAATAAAGGCTCAAAAGATAAGGTATATATAAACATGGATTGATTTAATCAAATATGTTAAAATAACTTGCTTCTATGAATTTATTTGTACTTGTTTCTCCAGGTAGTCAGCATCACTCTCATCACTTTTCCTTATTCTTTTAAAATTATTTTTTATTAATTCGTTGAAAATTCCATACATTGTATTTTCATCCCAACTCCTCTCAGATCTGACCACACTTCACAACTTCCAAAATAAAAGTAACTCATCATCTTTAATATTTGCTGCCCATCGACTTACGGGTGTAGGGTCACTTACAGGAGCATGGCCAATCTACCAAGGACACCCTTCAAGTAAAGCCATGAACTGTCCATAGATCCTCAGTTAGGAGGAGGGGCTCATGAACTTCTTTCAACTCCATGATAGAGTGTTGACTGGTTTTACCTTTTTCATGTCTTGGGCTGGCAGCTCTAACTTTGTGAGTTTATGAGACAACAGTTCAAGGGTAGCTTTTCCTTGATTGTTGAAATCCCCTCAACCAAAATGGAAAATAAGTCAGAATTAGAGGCAGGACTATGCATCTCTGGTAACAAGATCTGTGTCCATTCTTTTAGTCTATACAGGCTTTTGATTTAGTTTTGCAAGAATGTGGGAACAATCCTTAGTAGAAACCCTGGACTTGCTAGTACAAGAGTTGAGGTCAGGACCTGCGTAGTTTGTCTTGGAAGGGTGTGTTTGTGATGTCATGAGCAGGAAAGTTAGCACTTTGCCTGTGTGATGATGTCTGGTTAAATATAATAACAATAAACACATGCCTGTATTTGTTTGCACATGCACTATCTTTTGGGACCATGTAGACAGGATTGCTGGATGACTGTATCAGAAATGAAAGCTAGACATTAAGCTGTGGCCCCACTTATTAGCAGGAGAGGGAGTATCTTTTGAGGTTGTAAAGATTATTAGGTCTGAAAGCCATGCAATCTATTGGGTTTTTTTTTTGCCTAAATTGGATGCTATATACATCTGTAGAATATCATGAAAATCCCAGTATTATTAAAAATTTCAATATTTACATGATTTGTAAAGAAATCATAGCACAATAGAAACCCTAGAACTCTGTCTACTCATAGTTGATATGTCTTGTCATTTCTACTGTGTGTGTGTGTGTTCATGAGCCCATGTGCATGTGTACAGAGGCCAGAAGAGTGTCCCCAGTATCCTCGTTCATTGTTTTCTACCTTATTTAGTGTTATTTTTTTGAGACAGGGTCTCTAACTGAACTTAGAACTTACTGTGTCAGCTAGACCGGACAGCTCTGGAAATCTGGCTGGAACTGCCCAGCCCTAGCCCTGGGTATGTGATCATATCTGGCCTTTTACCTAGGTGTTGGGGATCTGAAGTTGAGTCCTCACACTTTTGCAGCCAGCCCTCCTGCTGCAAACCAGCTCCTCAGCCAAGATACTGCCATTTTCCAAATATTCACAGACATCTAGTCTGCTGATATAATAAAAAACTTTATATGACTCCTATTTTTCTCTTACTTTGCAAATAAAGGGCTGCAGCTCTGTCTCACATGCACTGATTTCTCTTCAAGATGATGCTATCTTATGGCCCTTGAGAGCCCTTGACTAGGACACTTTAGTGCTTTCTGCTGTAAAAGCATAAGATCCTTTTTTAATGGGTGAAATGGGCCAAATATTTCAGTTGATATCCTCTTCAGTCTGTTTTCTCCCTGCCTTTATTCCTAAATGACCCAGGAAATTAAAAATGGACCTGTAAGCCACTTAACCTAATGATATTGCTCATGCCTAATGGAGGGACAGCTTCTCTGTATGCATGTGTTCTAGATACATTTATGAATAGAACTTAGTGCAGATCCACGTCTGCTCTGGGTATCAGTGTAATCTGTGTACATCCAGGATTGGCTTTAAAACCCTCATACCCAGAAACCTAAGGTAAGAACTGCTGAAGAGATATGGGACATACATTATTTGTTCTTTGACCTAGATATCAACCATAAAAACTGAATAATTAAAAATAGACTTTGTTTTTAAGAGAGCACTGTCTTCCTTGCTGGCTTGTGTTATGACTGTATCAATTTCTTTAAAGAAGCATTAATGACTAAGAGGACCATTTTAAAACCAAACAATGTATCCCATTTCTATAATTATGATTAGCACAAATGCTTTCCTCTAAAAATAGTGGTTTCAGCTTTGTGTCATTTTGTTTGCCAGGGAATATTTGACACTGTTGAAGACATATTTGATTGTCCTACCTTGCTGTGATACAGTGCTCTTGACAGGGATAGAGTAGTAGACATTCTACAACATATAGAGCCCATCATCAAAGTCAGTAGTGCTCAGTTTAAGAAGTCTTTTCTTTAAGCAATTAGAACAAAGTAGGCATAGCAAACTCTGTTGATTCTGATGGGATTCAAATTTTATTGATATCTAAAAATAACCTTGACTGTGACTCTTAGGCCTCTTGTCTTTTTGTTAATTATGGCCACAGGTGATAGCTTCAAGAATATGGGTTCTGATTGCTTAATCATATTTTCGTTTTTATTTATTTACTTAGAAACAGAACTGACTTGGGTGTAGACAGCCTCACCTAGTGGCTGTTCTATGATGGACTAATGCTGTTGCCATCACTCAGGGACTATGGATATATCTATAACTGTAGGCTTCTCCCAGTAGAATAGAGGCCATGACATCCCTGTACTTGTAGTTTTAGAAGAGTGCTGCTTGGTACCGCTTAGGACGTATTTGTTATTTTGGTTTGTTCTTCTGTGGGATAGATTAAAATGTAGCCATAGAAGTCACAGGTAAAATTATTTAGTGATTTCTTGGCATTCTTTTTACATAGCTGAGAGCACCTCTCATGATGTTGGTAGGAATGAACCTGAAATGTAGATTCACTGCTAATGTTAGAGGCATTGACTGAATTGACTGGATTCATTAAAATGTTTTTCAGTTACAGACCTAATAGTAATTTTGAAAATTGCATAATGGCTCCTATTTGGACTAATATGTCCCACGGTTTCCCTACTATACTTCGATGTTTGATAAAATCGAATTTATTTGAATCCTAGAACCATTTCTGAGTGTCACAACTGTAGCAAGATAGCGGAAGAAAGCTAGTCAGTCATGATTGCAGAAATGTGTCCTGTAATTGGTAAGATAAACAAGGACTCTTCAGCCTATGGAATGTAGCAGTGAACAGAAGTCAGAACAGAACAGAAGTCAGGCGGAATAAGGAAGACTCGCATAGAAACAAAACAAAGCTAGGATCTGTTACCACAGAAGGCCAAGCAAAGAAAGTCATGGATTTGTAAAGTGGAAGATGCATTTACCAAGAGTAAGATGGCCATTATAAGAGTAACAGTCTACGTAATTTTTTGGAATATTGACAAAGCAGGATCAGTTAAGTTCCAGAATCTAGAGAGTCTTCTAATTGTAGTCCATATTTATTTCCTCTAGTTGTTATAACAGACTACCACTGATCAGCTTAAAATAATTCCATTTTGGTGAAGCTGTGAGTTTGCTGGGGCTACTTTAGGAACAAGAGAAACTTTCTAACAAATATATCAAAGCCCCCCTGGGCAATGTAAGAATTGTCAGACAACTGAGAAATTCAACCCCGGCTAATTGTTTTCTTATTTACCTCATATAATCTCAGAAGGCATTGGTCCTTATGAGAATACTGTGATGGTCTTCTAGGGCTTTTTGTGAGTCTCATGGTTCTAGACCCTCCACTGATCCTCCATGAGGTCTGACTTTAAGAGGGTCTCCTGTGAATCATCACAGAGTCTCAGCTTCAAGATGGCAAGGGTCACATCTAAGCTACAGGAAACAACTCACCGTCATTCAGTTTCTTAGTACTCTGGGAGTCAGAAACTGAAGGTCAAAATCAAGGTACCTATAGGGTACCATTCCATCAAGGGGCTTTCAGAAAGAATATGTTCCCTGCCCCTTTTGAGTCTGTTAGCTGCCATCATTCCTCTCCTCTTAATGAAATCTTTGTGATCTTCAAGGCTAGCGTCTTCAAATCTCTTTCTGGCCTTGACATCTTTTTGCTGTTCACAGTATATGTGAAAGGCACCGCTGCTGGTATTTTATTAAGGTACATTAGATAGCATTTGGGGCCCTCCTGAATTTACCACCAGGATCATTTCCTCATATCAATATCTTTAATGTAATCATATCTGCCTAGATGTGGTAGGAGGCTGATCATTCACTTTTTCCAAGTCAGGTTCAATGTATTAAGACTCACCTGTGACACATTAAGAGCTGTACCAGTTGCGTGTATCTCGGGCACTTCCTGCATTAGGACACTGTGATTCAGATAGTGGTTCTTCGGTGATTTGCTTCACTGCCTCTTGAGTCTTGGTTTTCTCATTTATGAAATGAACCAATAAATAGGCCATAAGAATTTTATGAAGGCCATTTCAGTTAGTCCTATTGAAACACTTAGAGACTGACTGGTGTATAATGAACTCCAGTGAGACTCAGTAATCATTCCTTTTCATGCTATTCATGTTGGTGTTATGGTGATCATAGAGAAGAGAGCTGTGTGAGGAAAAAACATCAACTTTTGCTGGGTGGCCTATGTCATGCTGCTCACACGTTTCTTTATTGCTACTTTATTTTATGTCTTTACAGTACAGGTAAGGGAGATCATAGAAGTAAAGCAGCAAACTGGTCTAAACAAAGCATTTAATATACTTGGAGTTTATTTCACTTTGTCTCAGTGAAACACACTCACTGAATCCCAGAATCCAGTAGGTAACTCTGAAACTAAGCTTTTCAAGATCTTGTTAACAATAAGTGGACTTAAGAGCAGCAGAGATGAACTGTTCACTCAGAGAAGAAATTGCACTGCACTCTAGAAGTGTTTGGTCTACTTTATCAACATTTCAGACCTAAAGATAAAACCTCATGGCTTTAGATTATAACAGAAGTTCTTGTTCATTTAATTGAGAGCCCAGCTTCATGCAAGTTTATGTTAGCCATTCTCCCATTCAGATTTCTTTTTATTTATCTCTACGAGAGTACACTGCTCTCTCCTCTCTTCACTAACGTAAAGTAAGCACAATTAATTTGCTAATCAAAAAACAACAAAACCTTTTTAGCTTAAAATTCTACTCTGCTCCTTTTGAAGGAATAGTATTCTACACATCTAATGTACATGTCAGGTTGTTTTGAATATGGTGTTATGGGCTCCACTATGCATGCTAATGGGTAGATTATGTAATTTCTTTAGAGATTTGTATCAGTCTAATGACAGTCATTTATGGGTCACACTAAACACAATCTTGTCATTTCCATTATTAAATGATAAAATTTAATGAAACAAAAATTCAATGACATGTCAAGGGCATACCAATGGAAGCAATAATCCAATTTCTCTTTGCATTTTACAAGAAAAGAATCACACACAGCTCTAATGTAACACAATTCTGTAGATCTTCTGCCCTTTGGTATAGTACTAGGCTTAAATAATGAGGAGTTACTATTTTATAGGTTAAATATAGGTTGAAAGTGGCAATTCTACTGGTACAGACAGTGTGGAAAAGGAGCTCATTTTTCCAGGACTATCGAATGGAAGCCGCTAGATGAAACATTCAACAATATAGGGAGAGTTTCACATTTTCCAGTTGCTTATGTTCTTCCCAATAAATATCAACCTAGTCTTGGCTCCCATTCTTCACTTTAATGTCAATGATTATGGGAACAAACTTTATTAAGAGAAGGGGAAATTAAGAAAAGAAATTCATAGGGCAGAAAGCCAGGTAAACAGAAAACAATGAAAAATACAAATTGTTACAAACTTCGTAATCATTTCTTTTTGACAGTGTTTCTCTCTTTAAGTGTTTATCTTCATACCCATTTTTATTTCCTCTTTATGTGTCTCATAAAGTTGGAGATCACTCAATGTTTAGTTTTCTGGTGTCTGATCACAGAGAGCAGATTGTCCTGGCACTTTTATATACTGTAGGAAAAGAAAGCAATTTTCATATACTGAATTTATTATTGGAGTATGTTTTTCAATATAGCAATGCATGACTACAAAATTTAATGGACATGCATATGCAAGTGTATGATGCAAGAATAATAACAGGTAAATCTTTATACCTTCTTTTGGAGAAAATGCAGAGAAGCAAATAGATGAGTATACACACACACACACACACACACACACACACTTCCTCCTCTTTCATCCTCCACATATCTCCTTGTCATCAATGATACAGGGACGATGAGATGCATTGGATTTTTCCAAAAAGTTCTCCAAAAACACACATTTATCATATGGGAGATGAGGATCTTCATTATAAGTGGTTGATAAAATGTTAAACCTCCATGGGAAAGAGATACACAGATCTTTCTGTGGGACTTTTGATGACCAGAGAGGAGACTGGCTTTAAAAAAATAGGCATAGAAACCCATTTTTTAAAAAATTTTTATTGTTAAAAGAAAAATTTACATTTACTCCCCTTGTTCCCAGCCCTCCC
>JAQHUG010000081.1:1477508-1512394 GCA_028555095.1 Dicrostonyx torquatus
TTATAAAAGTCTGTATGTCACCACGAGGTGGTGATCTTACCGGACTGTTCTAAGATACATCCATCTGCCGCAGGAGCCTCATGGCGAATGGCTCTGACCCAGTCTTCTTCCCAGCGTCCTCTTCTCTTTTCCCGCCTATCTAAGTCCTGCCCTATCAAATGGCCCAAGCAGCTATTTTATTTAGCCAATCAAAGCACAGAAATAAAGACGGACCCTCCTACAATAAATGGGTTAAATTAATATGTAAGAGTTAGCCAATAAGAAGCTAGAGCTAATGGGCCAAGCAGTGAGTTAATTAATACAGTTTCTGCATGATTATTTCAGGTCTAAGCTAGCAGGGTGGCTGGGAACCAACAAGCAGCAGCTCCTTCCAACAGATAATGATATGGCTTTATTTTTGTATATACATTTTAAATAGCACCTTCCACCATAGTATAAAGCAACTCAGATGGAAGATTTGGTTTCAGCCCAGAAAGGATGGAAAGGAATTTATAGTTTTTCACTTGTTCCTTAGTAGTTTGACATAAGATTGTTGAAGAGAAAACAGTATACAGTAGAGAGTAAATAAATTAGTCAGATAAGTTTATATTGTGTCTTCTGTGGTTGAAACTGTAGATATTTGGAGAGTATGCAAAACTTCTTCATAGTCACAGAGGAACTGAGGAGGTAGATAAAGGTAGCAGATGTGAAATGAAATTGGTCTTTAGTATACATTTATTCTAAGTGATGTTTCCATATATTGCTCTTGAATATTGCTTATGTTTTAATTTACCATAATAATTTTTAATCTAAGGTGGGCATAGTTGTACATGCTTCAATTCTAATACTTGGGAGATAGAGGCATCAGATCTCCTTAAATTCAAGGTCAGTCCTGTCTGCATAGTGATTACAAAGCAGTCAGAGCTACACAGTGAGACTGTGTCTTGAGAAAAACAAAACAAAATTTAATCTCAGTATTTTAGCTGTTTTCCATCAGTAATTTAAACCAAATATGAAACAAGAATGTTCTCTATGTACAGATATCACAGTCTCTATTTTTTCAGGTATAATTCTATAATTTCAGTTTCTAAATCTTTTTGGAACATATCATTGGAAACATCCTCAATGTCCCTCAGTTCTGTTGCTTATGCTCTGTAAGAATGGTCTGGCATGAAAGGATCCATGTAATAACCACCTAACCACCATACATAATATAGCAGGAAATCATGTAGAAAAAGAATTAGCAGAAAAAGAAGAATGGACATGTGGATTAAGCTGTTCTGCTAGTATTCCGTATCTGGCCCATAGCATGAAATTTCTCAAAGTCACACTGTTAACTTGGGATGTCAATGTGTTCTAGAAGCACATTTCAATGAGGAACCTTGTCAGGTCTAAAATAAAAAAATCAACTAAAAATAAAATATAGTTGTGGAGAACTAGAACTTGGTCTGCTTATTGTTTTCCATAACATTCATTGACATAATTCTTTAACTAGAAGCAGACAACATTGCTGAAGTTGCTTGATGGTATACCATGGCTAATATTTAAATGCTAAGGCTAATTGAACTTATGCTTAGTCATTTCTTACAGATTGAAGACAGGGAAGGATTAACCCAGGTCCCAGTACTTGTCTGTTAACTATCAGGGTTTATTAAAACAAAGACTGAAACAAATTTTAGTTCATTTTTCTATGGAAGATTTCTATGTATTCTAAGTAGGTTATAGTCTTAAACAAGTTGTCGTCTATGCCCTCCAAATATTTATAGTATATAAGTTCCTTAAATAGTGGTCTATAAAAGGTTACATACATAAATATATAAAGAAACCACCACTTTACACTTGTTCCCTTACCAAATATCACATGACTGAAATTCATTTCATATGTAGTTGGGCCAGGATATATTTTTCATTAGTCCATTCTTTATTCTTACTCCATAAACATTAGCTAATTCTTTTATTTTACCCTTTGTATGCTGCAATGCATGTATGCTGCCTGAAACACTGTATTCCCTTTTTTAGTTTACAAGTCTGTCTCCCCCTACTGGTTTCTAATATTTTTTTTTAAGATGAGGAATCATCTTTAATAGTTCCAATAAATACCAGTTATCAGTGAATGGCAGCATACATGATGCATAGTGGTTCATGTTTGGGGTAGCTCTGAACTGGTTTCATAATAAAACATATGTTCTTTTATTTTCTCCTGCTTCTTTTGCTTTCCTTTTTGTTTTCTTTCTTCTTCTTTTTCAATACTCCATATTTTAAAATATTTATTTATTTACTATGTATATACTATGTTCTGCCTACATGTGTGCCTGCATGCCATAAGAGGGTACCAGATGTCATTAGAGATGGTTGTGAGCCACCATGTGGTTGTTGGGAATTGAGCTCAGGACTTCTGGAAGAGCATCCAGTGTTCTTAACTGAGTCATCTCTCCAGCACCAATATTCCATATTCTTACACTGGTCTTCTGTCTAGGAAAGAAAAATATGTTGCCTCCTGAATTCTTATTTCTTATCTCTTTATTGAGGTAACTTATACTTTCACATGTCTCTGTTTTCCTGATGCTTAGCAACTGTCACAATTGAAGAATTCAAATGTTGTCTGTTATTGCCCCCCCTTCTGTCCTTATATTGAATGAAATCCATCTGGACTATTTGTCTTTTATCTTGCCTCACCACCATTCCCTAGTTCTTCCAATTAACCTCCCCTAGAATGACCATTCTGTCACACAAGATGGTCTTTGTAGCCAATTTATTATCTACAATTTGAGAGAATGCTGAGAACTGAATCCACAGCTTTGGGCTTGCTAAGCAAACACTTTCTCCCAAAACCACATCATAACATGACTTTTGAGACCCCAGTACAGGGAACTAGCTCTGGTGAGGAATGAAAGCAGTACCCAAATCATTGGCAAGCATTGAATGTTGTTGAGGTTTCAATCTGGAAAGCATATTGTCTATATTATAACATCTCCTTTTAGAAGTCTTTCCATTTTCCTTGGGTCCAAGCAATTTAAGACAAGAGGTGTCCTATACAGTAGAAAATATTTGGCCAGCTTTTCTTTCTCCCTAGCATCTTGGATGATGGAGAGAAGGTTAAACGCCAAATAATGTCAAAGTGTGCCTTGGAGATTGTCACACTCCATTGTGGTTTAGAGCAGCATGGGGCAGAAATTCAGGCTGGACATGTCATTCCTCAGGAATGATGCCCATGCCTAGTATTTTCAGTGACAGATAATTTTCCTTTTTCACTCCTTCATCTGAAGTTTTCATCAGGTTAGCAAGAACAGGTTGGTAGTTCAAAGCAATGCCATGTCAGACATGCTGCAAGCAGCTCTTTTGTCTCTTCTTCCTCCTCTTCTCTTTCCTCTTCTTCCCCATCCTCATCCCTCTTATTCCCATAACCCCCTTTTTATCTTTCTTCCCCTCCTCCTTCACCTTTGTTGGTGAAAATTTATTCAGAAGAAATAAACTTAAGAAAGTCTGAACAAACATCATTTTCTTTTGACTAGTTCCTTGTAAGATAAAACATGACACCTATCAATACTGAATATATATGAGGAAGTAACAGCTCCACTTTACAGAAAGAAAAATAAAACTGGAGAGTCTGTTTATGGTTACATGGGCTTCATGATCCCAGAAATATGTATGTATATATATATATATACACACACACATATATATATATGCACATATACATATATACATACACACATATACATATAAGTATATATGTATATGTATACATGTAAGTACATATAATTTATTGGAATGACCTTCAGGCTACAGTCCAACCAATCCAACAATGGCCAGCTATGAATGGAAAGTTCAAGAATCTAGTAGCTAGCTGTTCAGTCTCATGAGGCAGGGTGTATCAACTGGCCTGTGTATGCTGGAATTCCAAAGAAGAGTAGGCTCCAGAGCCAGTGAAGGAATGGATGTGCTGGCCAGGAGAG
This sequence comes from Dicrostonyx torquatus, assembly GCA_028555095.1. Taxonomy (NCBI): domain Eukaryota; kingdom Metazoa; phylum Chordata; class Mammalia; order Rodentia; family Cricetidae; genus Dicrostonyx; species Dicrostonyx torquatus. Next base: position 1,481,444 of record JAQHUG010000081.1, read on the forward strand.
GTTAAGCAGGTGAAGAACGACTCCTTTCTTCTTCCATTGTTCTTATATGGGCTTCCAGCAGAAAAAGTGGTCCAGATTAAAGGTGTGTTTTCTCTTCTCAAGATCTGGATAAAGACCGGTGTGGCCGAGCCTCAAGATGAAAATCAAAGGCGTGTTGTCTTTCTGTCTTAAGATCCAGATGAAGATCTGGAAGTCTGGTCTCCATTTCTGGATTGTTGTTCATCCCAGATAGTCCAGTTAATCATCAAGAATATCCCTCACAAGTCTGGAATGCCAGCTAATGAGGAGGCTGAGACAGAGGGCCACAGAGTCCGGGTCTGCTTGGGCTACAAAGTGAGTTCTACTCTGGACAGCCTAGAGAGACCCTGTGTCAAAATAAAAAACAGAGAGAGGATTGAGGATATAGTTCACTGATGAAAGCTTGACTGGCACATGGCGGCATATAGGTTCAATAACCAGTAAAAATTTTTTAAAAAATTACAAATCAGCAGCAATAAAAGCAATGGCAAATAAGGAAGTTGCAATTGTTTAACATTCAACATTTCCAGGAAGCAGCAGCCATGGTTTCTCTGGGGCTCTTAGGTTAGTGAAGCTTTTATTACTAATGCAAAAATCTTAAAGTATATTGGTTTCTTTCAGGAATGAAGATTTATTAGGATCTTTAAAATGATAGAGTAGTCCCCCGAGAAAGTAAAATGTCTGTTCAGGAATTTGTTTATACATCTATTTGAGAAGTAATCATTTAGCTAAGTGGTTGTATCTTGATAAAAGACTCCTAGCCATCTAAAGAACAAGTCCAGCTTCAAACTAAATTTGCATTTCATGCCTTAGATTTTTGTCCTTGTATGTCACACTAATCCTTTCCTGTCTCCAGCCTCTTAGAAGAGCACAAATATTCATTTAATCTGGTAAAAACATAGCCTTTAAAATTGAAATGGAAGTAAAAAATATCATTTAGGAATATCACATTTTGCCATTAGCCCAGTTGCATGATTTTATGCATGTGTGGTACAGTAATTCATTCTAAACTATTATCTTAATAGCACCCTAGGTTTAAAGAAGTTTTGAGAAATTATCTTTTTAACCTTCCTCCCTATCTCAAGAAGCAGTCCAGGGGTAACATTTTCATAATTTCTCTTGGTAATAGGTCTCATTTATAATCATCTTCATTGCAGATATCCATCCCCACACCAAACATGAATTATTTTCCCCTGATACAATTAATTCTTTTAGCTTCTCCATCTCTGCTGAAGTTGAGCGAGAACCATCTGGATTTTCTTTTTGTATCAACGTCTACTGATTGTAAGGGGAGTTGTGGCATGTCTCACTCTCAGAACAAGTCCTTCCACTGCCTCTGGAGTGGCAAGAGCCAGCATGTTTCTAAACAATGTTTTTCATGCTACGTGCCCGTGTACTGCATCATGAATAAGGTGATATAAAGCGATTCCTTTAAGAGCTGCTGTAAACCCCTTTACAAAGAATGACCTATTTTATTTCAAAGCTGAATATCATCTACTGGTGTCTAACAAGCTGTGGAATGAAATAAAGGGCAAGGGAAAGTTGCTCCAAAGGTGATGGCCTAGTTTGGCTATTTTCCTTTGTTGCTCTTGGTCCACTGTAACGGGTCAGGGAGGTTGGCGAAATGAAGGGATTGAGTCACACTCACAGAAATGGGTGAGTCGGAGCTGTTTACTCTGAGAACTCTCTGTCCTGGAGTGTGCCATGTGTGTCATGATAGGACTGTATTCCACTCTCTTCCTTTGTGACCTCTTGGTTCACAAGGTCCCCAAGTTAGGCTATTTCCAGAGGTAAATAATTCTCAAAAGTAAACACCCAGAGAGCCAGCCTCATGGCCCTTGGAGATGTTTGGATAGTGAGGGGTGGAGAGTGGCCATTAATTCTAATACAGACCAGGTCAGTGGCAACTGAACATTCTTGACTCTGAACAGCTGTTTAGTGGTCTCTGTGAATTGAGGTGGTGGCTGAAATCCAGGTCCTGGACAGCTGTCTTTCTCAAGAGAGGCATCTCCACAATTGGCATTAATTGATTTTCATGTGGCAGTCTCCACAGGTAATTCACTGAACCTTTCCCTCTTTCTACTTCCCACCATGTTGGTTTTATATGTGTCTAATTGGTCATCTGTGCTTCTATGCGTAAGAAAACATGACGCCAGAGGTTAACCTTGGGGATTTTTCCTCAGGTACCACCCACCCTGTTCCCTTGTTTTTTGAGACAGCATTTCTCACTGGGACCTAGGTTCACCTATTAGGCTACACTGTATTTGGTTTTGAAGGATCCACTTGTCTTCAACTGCCCAGCATTGGGGTTACAGTGTATGCTGGCATTTATGTGGGTGCTGGGAACCCAACAGAGGTCCTCATGCTTGCACAGAAAGTACTTTACCACTACCCTGTCTTGTGTTTGTCAACCTGACACAAACCAGGGTTAGTTGGGAAGAGGAACCCCAATTGAGAAAATACTTCAGATTGGCCTGTGTGTAAGTCTGTAGGAGCCTTTTCTTGATAGACGATGGGCACAAGTCTGTTGTGAACATGCTATCCCCAGGGCAAGTCCTCTGTCCCCTAGGGCAAGTCTGCTGCAGACATGTTATCTCTAGAGCAAGTGGTACAGGAATGTATAAGAGACTAAGCGAGTCATGGAAGGCAAGCCTCCATGACTTCTGCTTCAGTTCCAGCCTCCAGGTTCCTGCCCTGAATTCCTACCTTGACCTCCCTCAGTGATGAAATTATTACTTAAAATTTTAAAGTGAAGTAAACCCTTTCCTCCCAAGTTGCTTTAGGTCATGGTGTTTTATGAGAGCAATAGCAACCTCAGACACCTACTGAGACATCGCTTCCTCAAATTCCATTGCTACTATTTTACCTTCCCTTCCCTCCTCCTTGTTCTCTTTTATTTTCTCTTTCCTTCTGCTTGAGGTAGGTGGCCTTTAAGAAGGAGCAGCCTCAGTTCCTGAGGGAAGAATGTATTCACAGCTCCCATGTGCCAGCACTTGCCAAGGATCTAGGGAAGGGCTGTAGGGAAGGCATTTCTCACCGCCCACAGTGCCTGCGTGCCCTACCTCAGCGCTGAGTTGCTTTGTTTAAGGAGTGTCAGAGTTGACTCCGTGGTTGTGTATTTTGTCCATTGACCTGCACATTTCATCACGGGAAGGCAGGGAACGTGGCTGTGTTTGCAGAAGGGGTGGACCCACGGGGAATTCATAGGGAATTGGTACTTGTGGTAGACACCTTGCATCAACCAGAACTAGAGACAGGAAGCTGTGCATTTTATGATTCCATTTCCTGATTAGAACACATCATTTAGCGAAATATGTCACAAAGCACTATTTGCAAGGCCTTAGTCAGCACCTTGTCCTTCTCGTGAGTTTTTGGATTGATAATTGTTGCATTTATTCTACAGATTTGTTTTTAGTAAAGATGAAACCTCATGTTTATTAGGCTTTTGACAAATCACGTGAATGAGGACGACTATAATGTTTCAAACCAAGGTGGCTTGTATGCCAGTGGCATGAAATACCATGTGACAAATCCTTTGGGTTTTTGCCTTGTTTTATAGGTGAGAATGGAGGAAAGAGTGTGGCAGCTGTCACATTTCAAATCATCAAGTAGGCTTTCAGGTCACCCAATTTCATTTTGTTAATCTCAGCTGAAAAGCCAAACGCATGCAGACTAAAGAAAGATTCATCATGTATTACTCTTTTCCACCAAAGAGCGTCAAAGGCAGGATTTGATGTACTCTTCATATGAGAAGAGGTGGGCAATTTTAAACGATTTTGTAGTGGTTCTGTACTCAGTAAAAAAAAAAAAATGCCTGGACTTCCCCTGGGCTGTGTCTTTCAGGAGGAAAACCAGTGTGTACAATTGTATGGGGAATCCAACCACCACGTATCCTGCTGGTTTGCACTGGCTTCATTAGCATATTAACCGCTCAGGACAATTTCATGACCAGAGGATATCCAAACATTTTCAATGAGATAGGAAATCTGGACCAAGGACTTGGGTTGGGACAATATTAAACAGATGCTGAGTCCTAGATATTCATTGGAATTTAGAAAATAAAATTCCTAGTGAATCAACTTCAGCAAGAGTTTCTGATTCTCAGGGCCATGACCTGACCAGGAACAAGAAAACAGCTGATAAGAACAGTGAGGTTTAGAGTTCGCAGAGATATCCCACACCACTTGACTCTCCAACCATGCTGTTCCATTTTTCCTCATCATGCTGGGGAAAACCATATGCTGCGTCATGCTTTCTCTGTGACTTATAGAGTATAAGATCACTTGGAGATCAAAAATGATGAATACCAAATAATTACAAGCAACTGGGAACCACACGTAGAAAGAGACCTCGTTTCAGAGGGTTGTAATTTCTTCTGAGGTGTGGACAGATGGGAGGAGATGCTCAGTTTTATGATTCCTTTACTCAGAAAAAAAAAATCGATAGAACTCTGACAAATGGTTTTCTCAGGTTGGTTATGGGCTACTCATTTTCCTACATTTTCAATTTCCACCCCAACATTTCTGATAAAAAAATAAAAGGACAGGAAAAACTGTGAACAAAGAGCAGCCAGTGGCTATAATTCTGGTCTGTACCTGCTTGTATTCTGCACTTTGTGTCTGAAAAGGAAGCATCTTCTGACTTCCCACTAATTTTTCTTCAACGAGGCCATTTCCAATCACGCCTTAGATCTTGAGAGTGGATGACAAGGATGAGTAGCATCAACTTATTTTTCTCGGTCTCAGAAAATCTCTGTGAAGGCTTGAGGCTTTCAGGGTTGAGCAGTGGAGTTAAGCTTTGTTTCTGGGGGACCACACCTCCTGTCTTTGCTGGCAGTGACTTCATCAGGTATTGACGTGTTTTCATCTACAGTAGTTGAGATACCACAGCCACCTCCATCTCTGTGTCCCTTCCTTCTTCCCGTAAAGGCTTTTAGAAGCTTGGGATCAAGAATGTAACACAGAAACTGTGTATGGGAATGAGAGACTTTTGCAAACAACGTGTGCTGGTACTTGCAAGGACAGATGTTCTGTCGTTTGTGTGAAGTTTTCAAACCTCACATCTGATGATTAATAGAAAAAAAAAAGCCCAAGTTCTGTGGTATGGAACCTCTGTCTTTGGGGAGGGCCATGCAAAAGTTATTAGTATTGCAGGGCACCTCTTCACTCTGCTATGTTGTATGTGAATGGTGCCCCCTAGTGTGAAGCAAGCTGAGCCCTCTACGTGCCCTTGGTATTCATTCATTCAGAACATCCTCACTGAGCTGAACAAATGCCAGCCAGGATTCTTAAGTACTGGGGAGATGGCAAAGCCCAGCGAGAGCTGTGGGTCACACAGATCTTACCCTCTCTTTTGACTCGATTTCAAAAGTGCCTTGCCAACTAAACAAAATGCACCCATATGCAGATTTTAGCTCGTGCTCCCTACAAAGAATGACTCTGCTCTGTCTAGGCTTTTAAGTTCTGTATGGAGGGGCAAAACAGTAAGAGCAGCAGACTGACCACCTGTTTGTACCCACTGTTTAGCTCGTGCTTAATGGGAACTCTGTGCACATAGAAAACTCAACTAATCAACTTTCAATTACAATTTTATGACCCTCCCCACTCCAGTGTCTATAATTGCCACAACTTCTCTCAGGGAAAACTATTTCCAGAGATGATCTCTTAGGCAAGAGAGGAAGGAAAAGTAGGAGGAGGTGGGGGTGATTAGCTGCTGCCACACTGGACCTGCCTAAATAACTATCGTGAAGACTAAAGAGCAAAGATGTCATTGAGGGCCAGGGGGGCATGTGGCACCGATTCTTAATTTGTTCCTAACCACTTATAGACTTAATTATTTTTGCCAACCCAGAAAAAAAAAGCCCCAAATATTTCCTAAGTCTTCAGGCCCCTTAGGAGAAGTGCTAAATTTAAAGGACTCTCATAAATAATCGATTTCTCAACTTCGTGGCATCTAAATGGCAATGAATGGAAAGTTTGTTTTATCGGTGTTGAAGGAAAATGACACTAAAAGATTTGGTCACTCAGTCCCTTCTGTGCCTGGAAGGTTATTGTTGTTATTATGAAATGAAGCTTCAGTAAAACCAAAAATAACACTGGTATTGAGTTTGGGAATAGGTTTTAAAGAAATATTGTAGTGGTCTCAGTTTAGATAAGATCATTACTTAAAAAATATATATTCATAGGACCCAGGACCCAAATTTGGTTTAAAAAGAGTATATTCATGGTATAAAGCTCACATAGAAGCATTAATATCATATATATATATGATATTATATATGGGATATATATCCCATCTATGTTCACTCCTCCCTTTTCTACCTGTCTGCCAGGAGTCTTTATTGCCAAAGCTACTGATAGGTTAATAAAAATGGTAGTCAGAGGAAAGTGTTAACATATTAATCTACAAATTACTTTCCTTCAAATTTGGAAGCATTTCCTGAAATCTGTCAAAGGTGATTTCTTTTCCTTTCTCTCCCTTTAAATCACAAAGCAAAATCCCACTGTCTTTTCCCCCACCCCTTCTTAAAAAAAAAAGTTGTGGAGTTTTGCTTTTCTGTTCACTGTGCTCCTGGCCAAAGTAAAGCCCTCTTTCTCGATGACGTCAAGATCTTTAGCAAGATTAGGCTTTCATTTCTCTATTGCAGCAATTAGCCAGGGAATGTATAAAAGGCTTCGGGAGACTCACTGGACTGCAGAGAGAGGCACTCTGCTAAGCAGGCAGAAGATAGCAAAAGAGGAAAAGCCAGAGGGAGGGGGCAGAGGACTCAGCCGCTCCTGGAGAACCTGGAGAAAGAACAGACAGAGGCAGGCTGGGAGGAGGAGAAGAGAAAGTATGTTTAAGACGGAGTAAAGACAGACAGACAGAAAGAAAGAAAAATACAAACAAACCCTACCCTTAGAGCACAGTTGAGAAATTTGGCACTGCAAGAAGTCAGACTGCGTTTAAAGGAACATGAAAAGCTCAAAGAAATTTTACCATCTCTACAGTCTCATAGGTGCCTGGAAATGAAAGTAGAGCTTCCTGTCTTTAACGGACTCTGACAGGGGTAACTGGATTAGGAACTGGTACGCCAGGGTTTTTTCTTTTCTTTCTTTCTATTTTTTTTTTTAACCATCTTAAGTCCTGGAAAAAAAAATGCATCTCGGAATTGAATGAATTGATGGGCACACTCCAACTGCTGGACTGCAGAGAGCGAACTTAGTCTTGCCATTTCTGCTTCTTTCAAAGAAGAGACAACTTGGGTTTCCTTCTAATTTAGTTTTTCTCCTTCTCCCCCCACCCCTACTCCCAACCTTCCCTCCTGGCCCCCCACCTCCTCTATCACCACCTTCTTTTTCAAAAAGAGGGTGAAGGGGGAAGCCGAGCACACAGGGGACAGGCTGCGGAAGCAGAGAAGATGGGACTCCTCAGCGTAGACTTGCTGATCACACTGCAGATTCTGCCAGTCTTTTTCTCCAACTGCCTCTTCCTGGCACTCTATGACTCGGTCATTCTGCTGAAGCACGTGGCGCTGCTGCTCAGCCGCTCCAAGTCCACTCGCGGAGAGTGGCGGCGCATGTTGACCTCAGAGGGACTACGCTGTGTCTGGAAGAGCTTCCTCCTAGATGCCTACAAACAGGTGAGCTGCACCTACCGGGCTTCTAGATCAGCAGAGTCAGGGGACTGGAAGGTATGGGGCTGCAGGTCATGGGCAGCCCTATCTGGGGTGGCCTGTCCTTTTGATGACGTTCAAGGGAGTCTCAATGTCACTTGGGACACCTGTTGCACAGGTTAGATTTGGGAGTGACAGATATTGAGCCATCGGGATTCTGGGTGAGCTCAGCAAGAGTCTTTGACAATGGTTGCTGTTACCTTGCTCTGATTAGGCAGTTTGGGGGCTTGGTGGTGGTGAAATAACTCTGGGTGAAGTTAGGCTTGTTGGAGGCTGGGGGCTGTATTTGTTCTGCTCTCGGCATGAGCTGGGTTCTGCTACTTTGCTTAATAGGAGGCTATGGGAGATGTAGTAGGAAGGGCTGGATAATGTTTCCTCTCTGCTGAAATGGTCAGAGTCTGATGATGATGATGATGATGATGATGATGATGATGATGATGATGATGATGATGATGATGATGGTGGTGGTGGTGGTGGTGGTGGTGGTGGTGGTGATGATGATGATGATGATGACTGTGATCACACCATAGCCCCTTCATTTCTTAGGGAGGTAAAAACTAATGGAAGCAAGCCTAGTACAGCCACCTACTTGGTTGAAATGTGCGGATTCCTAGTTATGAAGTGTCATTTCGCAAAAGAAAGATTGAGGAACTGCCATAAATCCAAAACTTTGTATGTGAAACCAAAGCCACAAATAAGTTACCTGGGAAAGCCCTGATGGGTCTATGGTGTGTTCCAAGTTCAGGCTTTTGGCATTACAACAGCGACCCCCCCTTACCTGGCAAACGTGTGTCTCTATCGGCATTTGAAACATCAGAGTGGGTGAGTGATGTTTTGAAGTGAAAAGTTCTGGTCTTCGAGCCTTTCTGCTGCTGGGAGATGTTAGGGGAACATTTTCAAATGGTATCTGTCAGGGCAAAGAAGAGTACTTTTCTATGGTCCTCCATGCCTTTGCCCCCATCCCTTAGGTTCACAGAACTCCCAACGCATCCTGGGTTTTAGGAAGAATGAATGCATTGGAAAGAGATTTCTGCAAAAGGAGGAAATGTGTCTCTAGGGGCACTGAGAGAACTTGCCGGAGAAGGGAGCTTGTAATAGTGAAGCCAGATGTTCAACCAAGTGGCATTCTTTAGACAGCTGGAAAGGTAGAGAGCATGATGGAAACTCAGAATAGCCGAGGAGGAAGGGAAGGAGCCCTCCCTCCCCCAATAAACAGCGGAAAAATCAATCCATGTGCCAGGGAAATAAAAACAAAGCATCCAAGCTGGTGCTGGGGAAGAAAATGCCTTTGGTGAATAGATTGTGTGAGTCAAGACACTGTTACTGCAAGTCATCTGAAGAAGGTCCCCTCCTACTGTGCTGAGGGCATGTCAAATGTCAAGCCTCTTTTTAGTAAGTAGGAATGCCCTCATTGGGAAAAGAGTCTCCTGTGCTGTAGTTAAAGTCCAGTTTTATCTTATATATAGAGATAATAAAAAGTATGAGCACGGAGATACCGAGAGATAATTCCATCCCTACAGAATGTGACATTTGTATGTATGTTTAGGTGTCAGGAGATTGGAGGAGTGGTGCATCACACCTGTACATTAAAATGTTATTTTTTAGCCAACCCTTCAATTCCATCTATGTCTTAGATAATATGGAATGTTAGTGCCTTGATCTCACTATACTAAAAGTTTTACTTTTGAAAGACAATGAACTTCTGCTTAGAAAAATGTAAAAGTGAATTTTTGGAGAATTTTACCCATCCACATATGTATAGAATATAAATATTATTTTCATGTCAACCTCAGAGGATACAAAAGCACCTATAAACATTAATTGAGGTGTTTTCCCATCAGTATCACTGATGTGGAAAAGGAAAAAGCAAGCAAATGTCCCTACAATAAACTTCATAGTGTCTTTTTTCACTAACGTATAGTGTTCCATTGTGTTGTCATATGTTGCTATTGTGTTCATGGGAATTGAGAGGGATAAATGATTTGTTTTTACTGTTGGCATATGGTTTGTGTATTCCTCTTATTTATTTCTTTGTCTCTGCCCACTGATTTGATTAATGACCAAGTTCATGACTTACGTTATTATGCTTGCTTTTAATGATTTGTACAATAGCTACTATGTGCCAAGGAAACCCCAAGAAAACACAAGCTCAGAGAAAAAACTGGGCTGAGTGTGAGATAAATGAAAACATTATGAGTACGACTTGAGCAAAATCTTGTCCTCTTCTGTCTTTAACTATGGCTGGCATCATGGTGGATGTGGTGGCCTGAGACGCTCACTCAGAACTTCTCAAACAGGTTGAATCATTTGCCAAATGCTGTGTCATCCGTGGCACACTGTCTTTAGGCGTGACTGTTTCCATAGATGCTGGAGGAGGTCCTGTTTGACACTGCATCTTGGGTTGGGATTTCACAATCTTGACTTGCATTATTTGGCGACTGCCACCCCTGAAGCAGATTTCTCGAGGATGAGGGGTGTGTCTACATGAGTTTCATTTAGACAGATCATTCATTACTCCCAACTTTCTTGCTTAGTGAATGTCAGCTATTATATTTGTGATGATATTTAGAGATGCTATATTTATTCAGAGGAGTGACACAGGCAGGAGCTGGAGTGAGGAGAGGGAAGGAAAACAGAATAAAATACTAGTAATAAAAACTGCATTGAAATTTTAAAAGAGACTTAAAGTCAACTTTATAAGGAACTTATCAAAGATCACATGGGCTTGGTAATGATCAGGAGGTCTGTGTGCAATTCTGGTTGAAACTGGTGAAAAGATTGGAACAAATAACAGATATTTATGATGTGTTTCCTCGGTGTCTTTGCTTGTGAACACTGTACCCTTATGTTGGTGCTCAATGCCTCAGAAATGCAACCAGTAAGCAAGCTGTCCTCCCTTGGAGCCTGGCTCTTACCTAAATGAAGTGTAAAAGTAAGCAGACAGTATAGACACTCACAAGCAGGCTCATTTCTGCATGGCTGATGTTGCAGGGGCACAGAAAACATGCTCATTGGAACATACAAGTTTGGTTTTGAAAGGGTCTCTTTAACATTCTCCTCCTCCTCTTTATTCACCTCCAGCCTTTTGACACTGGCTTCTACAGTGAAAGGAAGCTCTTTAGAGAGAGAAACTGTCCTACAAGGGCACAAAGAAGGCCACAGCCAGAGCTTGTCTGTCACTTGGATAAAACATAGCAAAATGATAGGACTTTGAGCTTCATTTTCAAGATACAAATCAAAAAGAGAATAGCCAAAGAGGAGAACTTAACCCAGAAGATAGAGGAGGTAGGCTGTTCTTCGAGTCTGATTTATTTGGCCCATCTGAATGGGGATGGCTGAAGCTCTGCCTAATGATTGTTTGGCCATGTTTCTGAGGACACTGCTGTAGCCTGATCATTATGTTGAAGAATTGGAAACTTCCTGAGAGTTAATTTCCAGTGCTTTGGATGACAAAATGTCTGTGTAAATATTCTGGTATGTGCCCGTCCCCCATTTTTGTAATTTGTTTCACGACTCATCATGAGAGTGTGTGATATGTTACTCAAAAGTTCCTCTTAGCTGTGCAAGAAACAAAACAAAAACAAGGTTGGCAGTATATGCTATGTTTCTAGTTAACTCAATGAATGGTTCCATATTTCCCTTGGGTCTGCAATCTTGCTGCTTTATCCTCAAGTCCCTATAAGTACTCAACACTGTCCTAAACTGAAACCCATCATCAAGGGAGTTAAATTCTTACACTCAGTATGCATTTGTGATTTTGCTTATGTTTATAAACATATCTGTTTTCACCTTTGAACTTGGCCCAAAGATGTCATCAGCAGGAAACTTGCAAATGCCTCACCCACTCCCTTAGTGGGCATTGTGTTCCTGTCCACTGAAATGACTGTAATAGTTTAGATGAGAGCGATAAAGGTCAGTAGTGACGCTATCACAGTTTACGTGTGTCCCTTATGATCCTTGCAAAATAAAGAGACCCTTTGGGAACATCGGAACTTCAAGACCAATTAGTGGAAATGATGCTTCTTGTGTTTGGGCATTAAATACCAGGCAGGGTTCTCTTTAGGCGGCTGATTCTGGCAGGGAAAGAGGTACCGACCTAATTACTCTTCCGCAAGAGCAAAAAATGCCTTTTGAATGCCTCTTTGGCAAATATGTCTCATTAAGGACAAAAACCAAACACAAACCCTCTAAGAAGCAGAAATTACGATGATAGGTAACTTGTGGCCAGGAGACTTTCTGTGCCACTGTGGGAAATTAAAACAAAGTTTGGGAGTACCAGAGGATGGTTTGTTTTGTTGAGTGTCTACCCTGTAGCCTTAGTGTTATTATGGGACCAACTTTATTTTCTTCATTATTTTGGCTCTGTTTCAGGGAATACTTTGCTCCTATCTTCCACTGTATGGATGACAATGGAGTTTCATGTCAGCAGGATTTCTAATCAAAAAAGTCAAGAAATTCTCCACTGGGAATTTTAATCTAATGGAAATTTAATTTTCATAGTGATTTGGGAAATGGATTTAAAACATTTTTTAAAGATTAAGTCTATTTTTCAAAATTTTATCCAACTTATCCCCTATCAGATTTTAGAAAAGATGAGTCAATTTATGACTAGTATTGTAAGGCTTATAAAATCTGACCACTGGTTTGCTCATGCTTGGGCTCACACATCATAAGTGTCTCTCTCTCTCTCTCTTTCTTTCTTTCTCTCTCTTTGTGTGTGTGTGTGTGTGTGTGTGTGTGTATACTTATTTTGTTATCCTGGGGCTCAAATCCAGGGTTTTATGGATACTAGTCAAGTGCCCCAGCACACTTAATTTTATCAGTACCATTAATCTTACCTATGTATTTTCTCTACTCTGTGACCTTCATGAATAAGGTGTTCGTTCATACATGACTTCCTAATGTTCACAGCTGAAGAACAAAGTAAAGAGGCTTGATCTCATTTCTTTTATTTGCTGATTAGCTGAAATAATTAAGAATAGGTCAACGGTATTGGCGTTGACCACAGCAGTCTCTGGTGACAGGGTAGGGTTCCCGTTTCTGAGTGTATATGCTTTGGTGTATTGGTCCATCGCCTGGCTGTGTTCACTGTATGACAAGGTTGCCATTCAGTGTAAAAGTTTTCCCTGATTTAGGATTATAACAACCGGAATTTATTCAATAATTCACTCCCTAAAGCTTTTAAGATGCATATTTTCCAGAGCAATGAAATGCTCAACACCTCCACCACCAGGGATATTAAGAATTTGTTGACTTCCCTAAACTTTAAATTTAAAGTGTGTGATGCTTATCCTACATTTTCTAAGGTAATCTAGAAACTAAAATTTCTTTGTTTTGCAAAGGGTTGTGTGGCAGAACTGTCCGTTGTCTCTAAGAAGTGACATGCTCTTAAACTTTCCAAGGAAATTGACTGCAGGTAACAAGAGATCATCTGTGACCAAAATATCAGATCAGATTGTTCAGGTGAATAGTCAAGAATAACACAATGATCAACAGGTCTGATTGGGATCCAGGGAGACCCAGGCCTGCACATCAAGACCACACAGTCGTTCACAGAGCTCAACAATGGCTCCCACGTGCAGATGGATGCTTTCACCCAGAATGAATCCTCTAGTCTGCAGTGCAGAGATTATCTCCTCTCATGAAAAATTTCTGATCCAACAAGTAGTCTCTACAACATGCTCATCCGAGCACATCCATGCCTTCTTATCACAGGTCATTGAGGATCAACATTGCACAGCCAGTGGCATTCAAAGCAGTCCTGATGTCACTGCTCGATGTGACGGGAAGTCAGAAGTCATGGAAAGCCCCTTCATAACCTTATTTAGGAGCAAGTATCAAGAGAGCCCCAAGACTTTAAAGCTCAACAATGCCTATAATGTGTGTTTTCCTGTTTAATGTGTTTTTCAGTGCTTCAAAAAGCAGTGTAGAGATCATCTAGTCAAAGGTGAATTATGGGAATCCTCTATCTAGTTGACTGTAAATTAGCCAAGATAATCCATATAAGTAACTTTCTTCATAATTGGTACTGAATCAAAATATATTTATTTGAGTTACATCTAAGAAGAAAGACTATGATTTTAAGATGTCTTTTGGACCACTACTAGTACCTATTCAACCAGTCTTGAAAGTTTTGAGAAGAATGAGAAAGAACTTTAATTCTTTCCCTAAGTGAAAATCCCCTGAATGTTCTAAATCAGTGTACATCTTTGCTCTCCAGCAATTTCCTTTTAAGTAGCTTCAATTAACATTAGATTTATATGAGACTATATTTATATGACAGAGATAAGTCGATCAAGTTGGAAATGTTTTGTAATATTAAGGGTAGTATTTAAAAATCAATTGTACCATTGTAAGCTATCCTTAATGGTATTAGCCTTGATTAAACCATTCTAGAGGGAGATCCAATCATGTTAATTCTGAAGTAAGTAATTGACTCTTTTCTGTTGCCTGCTTTTTATTATCAATTTATAGATCCAAAGGCCACTAACTTTCAGTATTCTATGTTCAATGATTTAAACCAAGGGCTAAGGGGTTTGTAGAAAATTTTAGTCACCATGCCTTGTATCTGAATGCATATCATTCTGAGGGGTTTGATAATAAATTATATGATGGAAAAGCACAAGGTTTGGGTCTTTCGATATTGAAGTGTGGAAAAAACTCAAAAAATATAGGAAGTCAGAACTTAGCTGAAAGTCAGATTGTGGAGTAGCTCTTTCTCGTGTTTGCTTTTGCTTTTCAGGGGCAGCTCTGAGATTCTAGCCAAAACATACATATTGTGAGCAGTACCCACAAGAACCTGCAGAGATCACACACACCATGCATGCTGAGGGGAGCATAAATCTCTTCTCAGAACAGTTTGCACTTTTTTTTTTTGAACATATGATTTCCCAAGAAGAGTGATAGTATACCTTATGTGATGGGGTGCTGTCCACAGTGGCAGCTCTTACCCTCACAGAGTCATTTATAGAGTTCCTCTCCTTACTTCCTCCTCCAGGACCAATAAAAGGAAAGCAGGCATGATTGCTTAAATTTTCCAGGTGGGAAAGCATGGACATGGGGCAAGTGGGAGGAACCCTACTCACAAATGGTGGATTATAGATTGTCCAGCTTTGCCCAGAGACAGAACCCACTGGTGTTCTGATTCATTGGCTAGTAGTAAAGAACTTATACTGGGTTGGTGAAATGGCTCACCGGGCTTCCAAGTCTGAGGAGATGAGTTCAAACTCAAGGACCTACATGGTGGGAGGACAGGGCAGCCCCAGCAAGTTGTCCTCTGACCTCCACAAGTGCTCAGAAACAGACAATCACACACACAGAGAAAAAAAACAAATAAATGTATTAAATTATTATTTAAAAGAGGAGAAAAGAGAAAACAAATTAAACCCATATGTGTGAAAACTCAGGTCTTGCCTGAATCTTTTAGAATTCAGAAAGAGGCAGTCCATTCCAAAAATGAGATAATTTATCTTAGAGTGGGCCATTTACTTTTAACTTTTAAAATGAAATCAATTAATCATTCATCCTATAATGCTTGTTAGGCATTGACAGGAAAGTGAGAATAGCAAAGAACACCGGAATCAACTTAATTGTGAAAACAGTTCACTCCAGTGTCTTCAGAGATGGAAGGACTCCATCTCTTACCTCCAGTGAATCGTCAGAATGGAAGACTTTTATACTTTCATTTTTTCTTGACCATCCTTTGGGTTACTTGACATGACTAGTTTTTACTCAGATCTCTCTCTGTCTCTCTGTCTCTCTCTCTGTCTCTCTCTCTCTGTCTCTCTCTCTGTCTCTGTCTCTCTCTCTCTCCCTCTCATTAGAACCCATTGCATTTAGACTACATTATTTAGAGTAAATTGAACTAGTAATGTATTTAATACATTAATTCTTTTTTTTTCTTTTTCACCATTAGGTTAAATTGGGTGAAGATGCCCCCAATTCCAGCGTGGTGCATGTGTCCAGTCCTGAAGCAGGTAACAATTATGCCTTGAAGAAGACGGCTGGTGGGGCAGAATGCCACCTCCTTGACTTTGCCAGTGCAGAGCGCCCACTGGTGGTCAACTTTGGTTCAGCCACCTGACCACCTTTCACTAGGCAACTGCCAGCCTTCCGCCAGTTGGTGGAAGAGTTCTCATCAGTGGCCGACTTCCTTTTGGTATACATTGATGAGGCTCATCCTTCAGATGGTTGGGCAGTGCCTGGGGACTCCTCTCTGTCTTTTGAGGTGAAGAAGCACCGGAACCAAGAGGACCGATGCGCAGCAGCCCAACAGCTCCTGGAGCGTTTCTCCTTGCCGCCCCAGTGTCAAGTTGTGGCTGACCGCATGGACAATAATGCCAACGTAGCTTACGGGGTAGCGTTTGAACGTGTGTGCATCGTGCAGAGACAGAAAATTGCTTATTTAGGGGGGAAGGGCCCCTTCAGCTACAACCTCCAAGAAGTCCGGAATTGGCTGGAGAAGAATTTCAGCAAAAGATGAATTTTAGATTAGCTGATTAAATGTGTGATTGTTATAGTGTTTATTATTTTTTAAAAAAAGTTATGTAAAAGAAGTTGAGAACTGAATCTACTATTTCAACTGAATCCCATTGCCTCACTGAAAGACAGGGATATACCTGTCAGAAAACATCAACCTCTGAACATTTCAATACTTCCTTTAGTACACAAATGGCATCGTGCTAAATAGCAGCCCTGTTACCTCCCTTCTGAGTGAACTGATCCGAGATGGAGTGGAAGAAACCCTGATGCGGTGTGTGTTCATCCTTGCTTGCAACAGAAGTAATTCTGCACTGTGTGTGCCTTGGGAGCAGAGGACAACAGTTCCCAGAGTACTTAATGTTAAGGAAGCTATGCTACCTATGATCTGATGAACTTTATTGTCTCCGAAGTCCCCCAAATACTTACTTATCATGTGATCTTGAAGCAATGTCATGCCCTTAGGACTGGGGGTGTTAGTTTTAGCCGCGCAATGCCTGTGTTGGTCTCTATAGCCCAGAATTCCCAAGCGTATATGTAGAAACCAAGAATGGGTCTCCCAACCTGGGGGGTTAAAATCTGGCAGACGGGAAAGCGCTAGGTCAGAGAAAATGAGCTTGTCAAACAAAGAAAAAAAGGGAGCAGGAAGAGGAGAAAATTGTGTAGTGTTTTACCTGGAAGCTGTAGATGAGAGTGCCATCCAACCACACCAGCATGGAAGCATGCACACAGCTGGAAAGAGAAAGGGGTTGGCTAAAGGTAACACAGGGAGGATGCACATGGACAGAAGACATGTAGCAATACCCTTAGACTGAGCGAGAATGGGAGGTGGAAAGATAAAAGTAGGTGAAGGTTTTTAATGTGGAGATAATTACTTTCTAGAATATACCCATTTCGGTGGGTGATAGTCATTAAGGGAAAATCCGGGGGTGGGGACAAGTGCTGCTGAGTTGTTCCTGCCAAAGTCCTCCAGTTACAATGTTACGCTCCCCTCCATCCTTAATCTCGGAATCATTGTTTTCTCTCGATGCTGAGTGAAGGGTGTTGGAGCCAGGTACCCTAGCCACTCAGCCCCTGCCCCCTTTTAAAGTAGGCGAATTTTAATGAAAATGGGTTTCTTCACTTAAACGTGAGAGTAATTTACTCTGATGATTACTACCCATAGTTTTGAAGGTTTACAGATAGATTATTCTTGGTATCACTGGGATCTGGTAAAATAGAATTTTCACTGACATTTGAATTTGGGAATTGGGTTTTTTCTTTAACTAGAGTTAACCCATTAGGTAAAGTTTAGTAACTATGTGCATAACTATGATTATATCTATGGATACATTTTTATTAAAATAAAAGGAACACAGCTTTACCCACAAGCAATACCTAAAGATCACAGCCTCCAAAAAAAAAATCAGTCCAAGTGATATTGTATCATAATTGTTTTTTAAATTCAAAGACTTTTAGCTAAGCAACGTATATTTATATTTACAAGACAAATTGATTGGTTTTTATGTCTATCTCTTTCAATGATTAGATCTAAAATTGAACTACATGGGAGAATATAATCTAAAGTTAAAGTCACCTTATTAAAAAGCTGTCCAAAATGAGAAAATTAGGAAGTGGGTGTGAATAAAAGAAAAGTATTGTTTTTAAAAATGGCGGCAAGAAATAAGTCATATCACCAATCCATATTTGCTTAGACAATAAAGCAGCATTGTGGCTGTAGGTTTGACAGCATTTAAGACTGCCAGTGCTTTAAATCCTCTCAGACATGCCCACAAAGAAACAAAGTACATTTTGAAAACTGCAAGGGCGTCCGATGAACCGTTGGAAAATACACCTGAAGAACGACTTCTTCAGACTCCTCAAAAGTCAAGGCTTATCAGCGATTCCTCGCTGATTTCACTCTGCAAAAAATGGTGTTGGGATTGATGTGCCTCCCTAAAGAAGCAAAGTGAAAAATTGGTCTCAGAACACTCCCGTTGTTGTCCCTGAATGTCCCCTTTGTTTTTCAAGTGCCACGGTGGAACAGAACGTCAGAAAAGTGGGTGGGGGGATGAGTTTTGGCTAAAGCCATGCTAGTTGTCGGGGGAAATGAGTGATGGGAACAAATCACCCAGTTGTGCTATATTTTTTTTTTAAGAAAGAGAAGGTTGTATGTGTATACAATTTGTCTTTTGGAGCACAGGCCAGTGGAGGAAGGACGAAGAGGAAGTAAGTATACAAAGACAGTCTGACTGTCAGGGACACAGACATGTTCACTAGAACATGGCAGAAACACTGGAAGAAAAAAAAAACTGTTGAAGGGCGCAGGAAGAAAGTGGATTGGCAGAGCTCAGGAATCTTACACTGTGTGGAATGGGGTGGTCTTCCAGGTATGATAAGCCTGTCATTATGTAACCTATTTATCTCAATGTAAATGTCTATGAGTTCCTATGATGTGCCTTTTACAAAATTAAGAAGTCATTAATCCAGACAAGAAAATTTATGCTCAGCTCTTGTGCTCAGTGACACTACTAGGCTGTCAGTATCCACCTTTCTAATATGCCTTTTATAATGTGTATTCCTTCTAAGACTTATAGCTGTAATTCTCACAAGGAAATATACATACATACGCTTATATATTCTCCCAATGATATATACATATATCATTGATATAGCCAAGATATATATCTTGGAGTTATTTTTCCTAGAACATAAACATTTCTCCCTGTAAGATATGTTTACATGGGCATATCAGTTCAGAGTTTTAAACTGAATTGGCCTGACCGCTGTTGAAACAGTTTCTCAGAACTTACCACAGCATCTGGATTTCTCAAACACTTAGTGTTTGAAAGACATCTTGGTCTATCACTTTAGTTTATGGGTTAGAGGAAATAATGTGGACAATGACTTTCTTGAATGGGATGAAAAAAATGCCCGCCCAGCAAATGTGGACATACGTCATTCAATGGCAATGGACCTCGGTGGAGGCAGACCAGTCATTGTTCTTGCTCTGTGTGGCCAAAGTGGCAGTCATGTACTCACAGGTTACCTTCATTCAAGCCCGAGGTCTCTACTCCTGTGTCGTGACCTCATTCATAGTTTGTGTCCCTGGGTTTTTGGTACTATCCAGCGTTGAAGTGGTCTATTAATTTAGTTAACTTCTAATAACCAGCAGATGCTTACTCTCTGATCCCTTTGTCTGAGTGTATTTTACTATTTGGATTGTTTTTTTTTTTTTTGGTTTTTGCGAGACAGGATTTCTCTGTGGCTTTGGAGCCTGCGCTGGAACTAGCTCTTGTAGACCAGGCTGGTCTTGAACTCACAGAGATCCGCCTGCCTTTGCCTCCCGAGTGCTGGGATTAAAGGTGTGCGCCACCACCACCCGGCTTACTATTTGGATTTTGATTAAAATTTATAGAACACTGTGAGGTCACAGGTGGTGGGGAGGCAGCCGCCAACAAAATACTGGGGGAGAAGGTTGGGGATGCTACTTAATGATTTTCAGAGAATTCTCAGGTGGATGTAAGCTGTCCTCGGCATGCCCTGTAGCCTCCATCCCACAGCAAGGGGGATTTGCTGATGTCCAGGACATCTCATTATGTACTTCATAAGAGGATCAACCTGGACATTAGTTCCACCTGACCTCTGACTGACGGTTTGAAAAATAAGCTTAATTAGAATCCCTTGGACACTGCAGAGGGGGAAATCAGGCTGATTCTGCCCCATTGAACGATAAATGAATACACAGACTACTACTTCCACTCTTTAGAACACATCCAATGTCATCTCTCTTAGTGGAAGTTGGCTGTGAGTCTTTTAATTTTAGGATCTTTCGTTAGGAAACAGTCCCAAACTAGAACCCAAGGATATTTAGTTATACTCCAACTTCTATTATTGCCTTAAATGTAGAAGCCAAACCCCATTCTTTATATGGATTTCCAGAATGGACATAAGAATCACTTGCTGCTTGATGACTGTACTGCCTTGGAACTGTCCCGAGTCCCCCTAGGAAAGGAGGAATCTGAGGCTGTATGAACTAGGAAGCTGCTGGGTGGGAGGAATTAGCTCCCCCCCCCACCCCTGCTCTGAGGGCTTGGCTCAGAAAATTTTGAAATGAAACTTCTTATGCTTGGAGGAAGGCTGCTGGGTGTCAGTGGATTACTTTAAGGTAAACAAGCACCAGGCCTCTTCTTCTTGTTGTGTGTTCTAGATAACACCAGAAACAAGGTCTCAGACTTGACAGACTCAGCTCTGTTCCAAGATGAGTCTGAACCAGCAGAAAGCAAACACGTACAGATATCCAAATAAGACTTTTCATGCAAGCCAGGACTTGCTGCCTTTCTCGGGCAACGGCATCAGGGCTCTAGGGAGTTTATTTAATATTTACCAAGACTTTGGAGACCTAACAGATGTTTAATGAAGTCACTATTTTGACTCAAACGGCCCTCCCCCCATCTATCTTGAGAAAAAAATTCAAACAGGTAAACATAAAAATGAAAGAGGCCCACAGAAGGGAATGGGAAATAAATAGAATTTTCTCAAAACTGCTCCAGACCATGCCATGCAGTTTTTATGTGTCAGGAGTGGGGAAACGAGAAATACCTAGTACTTGATAACCAAAGCGATTAAACGATCTTGGGTAGGGAACATTGGCCAGTTTTGTTTAATTGTGTATCCGTTGTCACCAGACAGTCTCACGGACCCAGATAACCAGACACCAGAAGGGAGAAACTGAGATGGGCAGAGCCAGCTGGTGTGGAAATGATAACTACTGACGAAAGAGTCACCCGCTCAGTCCGTGGTTGGATGAAGTCACATGAGTCTGCCTCTCCCATCTCTGTCTCCTCGGCAAGGAGAACATTTGGGTCACGATGCAAAGCATGCTGGGTCAATGCGATGAGAGCGTGTGTGTGTCCATCTCTGCTTCTTGGTTGCAGACAAGAAAAACGCTTTGGGGATTATCGGTAGAAAGAGTGCTGTTCTATCGGTGCTGAGTGGCACGTGTGCTTATACAACTTGTTCTCATGTTTTAATAAATTTTGAATAAAAAGAATAGAGTTACTCTTTGGCTCTATTTGTTTATTTTTAAATAACTTCCTAGACCTTGCTCTGGGCTGAAACACACTCATGGGTGACAAGGAAAAGAGCATCCATATTTCTAATATGTACTCCTTGGTATTTGTAGGCAAAGCAATGCCAGACTATTTAATAAATGCTGTGTGCCAGGGTTTTCAAGGAAATCAAGATGAGCTCAAAATAAACTTTCAGATATTTTCCATATTTATTAACAAATTACACATAGGATTTATGAAAGGGGGCCTGAATTCTAGAGACCGTGAGGCAAGCATTTACTTTGTCAGATTTGTAGTCTAGGTTTTTGAAGTGTAAGGAACCTTCAAGAAGTTGGTTAAAGCAGCACACACGCAGACACACACACACAGTCATATAGACACAATATATATGTTATTCGCTATGTGGTCAGCAATGCACTAATAATGTAGCTAAATCATTAGACCCATGTATATCATATGTGCCCCAGTGTAAAAGAGCACAAGGAAATGGAGGTACCGTGGATGCCATGACCAGAAATCATAAGGAATATGCTTGGAATGTGGTTCAACATGTGATTTTTCTCTCTACAATTACTTAAACAAAAAGGTGATATTTCCTGAGACCCTATTCTTTCTCATGTTTTTTTAACCCATAATTTCATTAATACTTGTAGCATCTTATAAAATACTCTGACTTTTAGTGGATTTTTTTAAAAAAATTATTATTTTACAATTGTTCATTCAGCTTCACTCCTTTGCAAAGCCCCATGCTTGGTTACCTTGATAAGCCTATAAAGACCAGACTCCTTCAAGAGGCCTATCATGAATTTGTTAAAATTTTGCAAGAAACATGCACAAATTGGTTTAAAATTTTTAAAATGGTTCTATTGGCTAGTAACCCAACCCCAGAAAATAGCTGGGTCAGAACTGCCTGATGTTTTTTGTTTAGCTCTAAAGATATTGATTTATGTGTGTGCATCACTCTGTGTATGCATACTTTCATGATGAACCAGTGGAGGCCAGAAGAGGGCACTAAGTTGCCTGGTGCTGAAGTCATAGGAGCTTTTGAGGCACCTGTTACAGGTGCTGGGAACAAACCCTGGGTTCTCGGGGAGCAGTTAGTGCTTTTAACCACAGTGCCATTTACACACACACACACACACACACACACACACACACACACACACACCTTTACTTTTTAATAGATTTCCTTGAGTTTGCAGTGTTCAATTATAACAATTTCTACCCCATTCAAACAACACCCTTAAACATATGGTTGAACATCTTAAAACAACAAACTACCTTTGTTTACTCTTTCCTGTTTCTAGCACCGTCATTTATTCTGTGTCCATGCATACACAGTCCCAAGTATTATTGCTGCCAAGCTTTTGAGCACTGTTATCTGTCACATAGGAATAAGGAACTGAGTTTTTATTTCAGGTTTTCTGTGAAAGCTCTGTCTGTAGCTCCTAACCTATGTCATTTTTCCTTTTCTCTAATGAATGAATTTCCTTTAATATTTCTTATGAAGGAGGTCTCCTGGCAATATACATTCTCGATTTTTTTTTTGAGAATGACTTTATTTCTCCCGCAGTTTTGAAGGACAGTTTCAAAAGGTATGCCTCAGTCTTTCCATAAGCCTTTGTCTCAGAACTGTGATCCTCACAGGTGTTGCCCCATCTCCTGACCTTGCTCATGTTGCACTGACTAACCAGAATTAACTTGATTACTGTGTTTCTCTTTCCTGAGGTCAACCAGACTCTCACAACACCCAAGCTGGTTAGATGTAGTTCACCAGTCTTTCCTGAGGGTTCGACCTCTGGAAACAGGAGCTGGTGTGCTTCAAAATGGCTCTTTCTCTCTTCTGCTTGACATATGATAGAGAGAAAGTTTTCTAATTTTCTGAAACCCAGTCCAGTTTCTGGGGTTGAAACTTACAAAGCTGTGAGGAGACACCATGATTGGGTCCTCCTGGAATTTTTAGTACCCATTTCTCACATTAAGGCTCCTCCAATGCATCAATTACTGTTTGGATATTTCTACTCAGGGAAAGATTTCTGCAGGTGTTCCCAGCTCTTAACCTTCTACTAACTGAGCTTCTTAACCATCTAAGCTGTGATCTATTTACCTTCCTGTTTCCCCAGTCTTGGGGAAAGTTTTTTCTGAGTCTATACCCTCTGCATGGATTGAAAAGTATTGTTGAGTTTTCAGTCTGTTCAACTGTTTACACGTTAGTATGAAGTGGTGACAGACAAGTTAATAATTTACCTGTCATCTAAATCTGGACCTGATGTTTCCAGCTTCTCACTGTCTTAAAGAATTAAAAAGGTGCACACAGCTACTAAGGCAGTGAAAGGGTTCAATTAAAGAAACAGCGCAAGATATATTGCAAGGATTCTTGAATATCCATGAACATTGGCTGCTGTTTGGGACTTCTTTTTAAGGGGTTAGAAGGGGGAGAAGTCAGTTGCTAAGGGGCATAGTGTGGGTGAATCTCCAATTTGATTGACTGACTTTGATTATGAAAGTCTTTTTTTCACTGTGCATATCCTTTCTCATAATACATTTGATTTTAATCATATGCATAACAAGCTATGCATAGACAAAAATGGAAATAGGTTATTTTGCCTAAATATTCAAAATAGGACACGCTATGCCTTACTGCCCATGCACCCAGACCATCCCAACCAAGATCAGTCCATTGCCTCTATTCCTCTATTCCTGTATAGGTTCTAGCATGTTTGAATGGAGACTAACCACAAAAGAGGAGTTTGTTACTAAAGGAGAAAGACTTACACTGTTATTTAAGTTCTATGTTTGTGTGGCTCGGTGTGGGTGAGGATCCTGAATTGCTAGGTGCATCATGAGAGCTCAATCTAAATGGGATGTGAGGATGCTAAGCTATTCTGGGTTTGTATGCCTCACATGTGAAACTGGAAACTTAGAAAGTCAGAATACAGGGATGCTGAGAGGGTTCAGTGGGTAGATGTGATTGCCGCACAAACCTGACCAACTGAGTTCAATTTCAGCAAACTATGGGGAGATGGAAAGAAAGAACCAACTCCAAGAAGTTGTTCTTTAAATCTCCACACTTTTGTCATGACTGGTGCTACCACACTAAGCATCATACATATATACACAGAATAATGGACAGAAATTTTGAGAATATATATATATATATATGTCTGATATTCAATTCTATCTAGAAGGGGAGTCCAAAAATATACAGAATAACATCTAGAAAAAAGAATTTAAAAACATAAAAGGAAGGGGCTGGGTGACAACTCAGTTATTAAAGTGCTAGGAGCACAGGCATACAGACCTGAGTTTTGATCTCTACACTTGTGGATAAAACCTTGCATGTAATCTGGATAAGGGAAATATTACAAAGTTCTACTCTTATATAAAGAGTAGCATGCCACTAATGACTGATAAGAGAGAAAGAATCAATCTCCCCCAGGGTTCAGCCTTCTAATTGGTCATCCAAAACCATGTGCTCTTTCCTAAAAGCACATACATATACACACAGAAATAGACCCAGCCAGTTATATTTTCACATAAAACTACAATAAAGAAATCAGAATTTGAGAGGGAGCAAGGGACACAGGAATAGTTTGAGGGAGAAGCTGGAGGCGGGGGGAATGATGTAAATATAGTACTCATATAAAATTATCAATAATAATGACAGTAATGATTATGAAACAACTGGTATGGTAGCACATATCTGAACAATTGTCACGGTGGGAAGTCAAGGTGGAGGCATCCAGAACCTATTAGCCAAACATCTAGCCATCAGTCAATGGCATGTTCAGTTGGAAACCCTGTTTCAAAAAAATGAGATGGGACAATGACATAAGAGGACATCTGATGGTGACTTCTATCCCCCAAACCTACTAAAATGCATAAACACACAACATGAATACACATGTACCAGACACAAGCACATTAAAGGACCCTTCTGGGTAGCCTTGAGCTGTTATTGCCTTAAACTCTATTTTATGAAATCATTAACACAGTGTATTACATTGGGCATTTCTAATCTCCTCACAGCTTTGCATGCATGATGATTTGCTATGGTGTGAGCAAAGTGTTTAATTGCTATGGTGTGAGTTTGCTTAATATCCAAAAGGAAATGAATCTGGAGTAAAAGGCAGGGGATAAATTCTCACCATTCTCATTCATAAGACCAGCACAAAAGCTTAAAACCTTACAGTGAAGAAAACACAGATGCTGCTATGGTGAGGTTAATACGATGTCCTGAGTGAGCATAGCATCTAGCCTTTGGGAATTCCAGGGGTCTTCTTGCAGGACACAAGTCTGGCTACAGCCAAACAGCTGCAGTTTGCTCTGTGTTGAGGCTGTGGCTGTTTATTCCTGGCAGCTTAGGTATCATGAGAATCATTTTCAGTCCTGCAACTGCCTTGGCCTGCATGGCAGGAGCAGAGATTCCAGGTACATTTTGGTAAACCACAACCATTGTGACTGGTTAAAATCAGAGATTGGAAATGCTGAGCCTCTCATTCTTATTTCTGGAGAAAGGAATCATGGCTTGTTTCCTCTACTGCCTTTGCCCTCCCCCCACCCTACACATTTTCCTTGTTCTTCTAAGAAAAAGAAAACCAACGAAACAGTACAACTTTAGCATGTGGGGAACATGGAGTTTGGATGGCATGGAATGGACTGTTTAGGTAATTAGTCTATTTCAGACAAAAATCTTGATTCATCATTTTATACAACATGTGTGGTATTTTAGGCAATTTAGTAGCGCATAGAGTTTGTAGGCTTAAGTGCTTTTGTTATTCTTCAAGGTCAGTAAATAAAGGTTATATTGTGTTATAATAACTGGAATCCCTAAACTTGATTATTGTCAATATTTCTTATGGAACAATGACTTTGGCACAGTAAGCTTTCATTTTTTGTGTATTTTATGGGATTTCTCTTTTTGGGTTATATAAATCAGTGCTTATTTGGACTTTGAAAAATTCTAAGTTTGGCCTAGATCTGCTTCTGTTTCCTATGTTTTGGTGCTTATGGCTTCTATGGAAAGAATGGTAATTAAACATGGCCCAACTTTGTGGCTATATCTTTACGATAGTCATCATTTTTCATTACAAATAAGACTGTATTGTTCCTAGCAATCCATGCTGTTCGTGCTAGAATGTGCATATGTTGGTGACCTTCAAAAATTCAACTAAGGACAAAGGTGGGTTGTACTCAAATTAGTTGGCAGATGACATTCTAGTGACCAGGTCGAGCAGATCAGATATGTTAGTGGATGCACCATGATTATGGGAAAGCATCAAGGCATCGTTCAGGGCAAGGGCTATGTCTATTTCTTCATGATTCAGATACACCTAGTCCAGAAACACCCAACATATTCAGGTGATGGCTTTAAAAAGAGCTGGAAGGCTTCCAAGTAACATGCAATAATCCCTTGAGGGCTGGGTTGTTTTACCGGCTGCTTAGTCACCTTTTGAAAATAGCCCTCTACAATCACCAGTGATCTCCATCTAATCTACATGACAAGACCAATTTATTTCACTCGTCATTCTCTATATTTTAATGACATTGGATGTTACTAACTCCTAAAGCTTCTCATTTCCCTTCTCTCTTTCCATATCGTCTCTTAAAACTGGACATGTCTCTAGATTTTTTCTATGTACTTGTCTTAGTTAGGGTTTCTGTTACTGTGAAGAGACATCATGACCATGTCAAATCTTGTAAAGAAAACATTTTGTTGGTGTGGCTTGCTTATAGTTCTGAGGTTCAGTCCATTGTCATCACGGCAGGAAGTATAATGGGGAGCATGGAGGGATGCAGGCAGACATGGTGCTCATGGAGAGATGCAGGCAGACATCCTGCTCTTGGTCAGAAAGCAACAGGAAATGGACTGAATGTCACACTGAATAAATCTTAGGAGACCTCAAAGCCTACCTTCACAGTGACACATTTCCACACCTTCCAATAGTGTCACTCCCCATGAGCTATCGGTACCAATTTCATTTAAGCTACCACATGACTCCTTTGAAATAAAGAAAATAAGTATTGTTATGTAGGTAATATGAGGTAGGAGGAGAGATAGTGTAATAGAGACTCAGACAAGACAGATATGTGCTAGTCTCTGTTATCAAGAGTGTTGAGATAGGAAATCAGAGCAAGGATGGGAGCTATACTGCATGAAGCCTGCATAAATCCTGAAATGATTGCGTTCCCCATCCAAACTTTGACTGTTCTTACAGAACTATATTATGGACAAAGGTAGCAAAACAAAACTAGATGGGTAAAGCATTTGTGTGTCAGCTGTCTTTTAAGGAGGATCATGTTAACTGCTTTAAAGATATTTCAAAACACACCCCATTGGCAAGAAGTTTATCACCCACTATCTGTTACCTTCTCATTGTTGAGACAAAATACACTGAGAAAAGAACCCTAAAGGAGACAGGGTTTGTTTTCACTTAGCACTCCAGAGGACTGTAGTCCTTTGTGGTGGTAAAGAAGAGCAGAAGGCTGGGAAGGGGCCTTAACAGGAGAAAGATGTTGTCTGGTCACATTCCATCCACACTTGGAAAGCTGAGAGTGAACAGGAAGTGAGGCTGGGCCAGAAAACCCCGAGTCTGCTGTTCAGTGACTCACTTTCTTCCTCAAGACTCCACCTCATAAAGGTTCCACACTCTTACAAAGTAGCAGCACTAGCTGAAAATCCAACACATGAACCTATGAAGGCAGTCACATTGAAACATAGCACCAGACTTGACTGTCATGTAAGGTAGATTGGAACATGCGGTCTTTATTGTTGATATCTATGCATCTGTGTAAAATTCCATTACTGTGGAAGAGGAGAGCAGCCAGGCATGGTGGTACATGCCATTATTGCCAGCATTTGAAAGGCAGCGGCAGGATTTCTGAAGTTGAAGCCAGTCTGGTTTAGTTCCAAAACTACCAATGCTACATAATGAGACTTTGGCCCCCCGCAGAAAAGGAGGAAGAAGAGAGGGAGGTGGAGAAGAAAAGGAAAAGGAAGGGAAGAACGAGATTTTCTTGCAGAAATTTTACCTTTTGATTATATTATGTATATGAAGATATTTTCCTTATGATACTAGTTAAGAAACAAAATTTCACTTTGCTCTCCTATCAGGTAATTATTAAAGTACCTTTCATTCATTTTTTACCAACATTCTATAATGATAGTTCTGGCCACAAGTTTCCAAATACATGTATGTGCCTCTATGGTATCTACTATAGATTTTTTCTCTACCAAATTTTTCTGTACCAATAATATATATTACAAATGTATATTATATAAATATTATATATAAATTATGTTATAAATTTATATAAATATTATAATATAAATATATGATGTGGGAAGGCTTTCTGTATATGTGTTGCTTTTATTGGTTAATGAATAAAGAAGCAGGCTTGGCCTGTGATAGGGTAGAGTAGAGCTAGGCAGGAAGGGAGGGTGTAGAGGGGAAGTAAACTGAATGCTGGGAGAAAGAAGGTGGAGTCGCAAGATGCCATGAAGCCACCAAAGGGGAAAAATGCAAGCTGCCATGAGCCTTGTGATAAAATATAAAATAATTGAAATGGGTTAATTCTAGATGTATGAGCTAGCTGGCAAATATTATTGCAAATAATATAGTTTCTGTGTAATTATTTCAGGAGTCTGGGTGGCTGGGAAACAAACAAGCAACCTCTTACAGAAAATATATTATATGTCTGTACCAATAATTTATATATTATATATAGTGTATATGTCTTTATGTACATGTGTATATGCATGTATATATAAATTATATATTATGTATACATGCAATTTTCTCAACACTATTAAAAGATATTATCCACTAACTTCTTATAATATTATCATTTAATTAACTATTCACTAAATGTAATCAGTTACCCAAGTATATGGATCAGTCAATAAATACAGCTTTAGAGATAAAAAAGGGGGAAATTACAATGTTTGTTCAAAGAAAGAAAGAGCTGTGATATGAAAGAGATGAACTCCTAATGACATCATTTCAGCACACACACACACACACAGAGAAAAAGAGAGAGAGAGAGAGAGAGAGAGAGAGAGAGACTTTATTATTTTGGTAACTCTTGAGAATTTATCAACATTTGGTATTGAGCTATACAATACCAGTTTCCTATGTATTAAAATGAACACTGTAGTTTTGTGATGAGCTTTGTTATCTTGTTACAGTTAATTCTGCTTCTGCTTTATTCATTTATAGTTATCTACCAGGGACATCTTGATTATTATTTGTAGTAGTCTCTTTTATATATGTTTTAGAATATACTTGTCAAGATCAATGAAGAAAGTCTTTTAGCATTTGGTTTGATTTTTTAAAAATTTACCATTATTTCATAGGATAATTGACATCTATTCAACATATATAATATAATAATGTTATTATTATGTATTATATAATAATTATAATTAATATAATAATATAATATATACTCACACGTGTATTTGTGCATATATTACTGGTACTGAGAATGATAGAAGAGAATGGAAATCTTTGTTATTCCTTCATGTGTTTTGAAGTCTGTTAGTTTTATTTTATCCAGAATCTATTAGGAATTATAGTAGAAGAGTCCACCCCTATGAATACATAACCTATCCTATTGCTGAAAGCATTCTTAGGGAATGTTATCTAATCTGAACAATGTCACGCTAAACTCTATGATCATGAGTGATTCTGAAACCTCCTCATGCAGAACCGAATCCACATCTGCTTTCCATTGCTATGGACCTTTGGAAACATGAATAAGCCACTCACATATTTTATTAGCTGTTAAATCAAAAGATAAGGAACAATTTATCTTCTTTCACAAATTGATTTTCCTGTCAAACTGCTGTTTTATTATTATAACATGTCAACATTATTCTTAGATTTTAGCACATCAGTGTTGAAAATACTGCGGAAGATAAGAATTGTCTGCCACTGGCTCCTCTGTCTGCCCCATAACATATATTATACATTTTCATTTCTAAGTTCGACATAAAATTCCATGCCCTAGTCACCTCACTTAGGATTAATTCAATAAAATTTCAAAGCTACTAATATCTACTGTTCATCTGGTCTGTCAGTGGTAATGTGTAAGATGCTACAGGTTATACAAGAGACAAATGTTGTTTGACATTTTCCCTAAGATTCTTTGTTTCACCCACCAAACCTCAGAGACCCTGGAACAGCCTCCCCTTATGTGCAACCATCCACCACCCCATCTCTGATCACTGGATTCTTGGCCCAGACTGTTCCTGGAAAGGTGAGTGTCTGGGTTCCCAGATGAAAGGCTCTGCTTTCTAGGCCCTAGCCCTGCGAGGCACATCCTGTGCCCTACTACCATCCACCAAACCACAGAGACTCCAGAGCAGCCTTCCCACACACCAACCATTCCCCTACCACATCTGTGACCACTGGAGTCTTGGCCCTGACTGCTCACGGAGAGAGACTTGGCCCTGCCTATACCTGGAGGATCCCCAGAGCCATAACAGTGATCACTAGAGGCATGGACCTGCCTAAACCTGGAGGAAGAGTGACCACCTAAGTCAAAGGCCCCACCTTCACAAATTGGAGGAAGCGGGACCCTCTGCCTCACTTGTCCCCACTGGAAAAAGAGATGGGCAGATGGCAGTGTAAGAACATATTCAGCAATTGACATCACCAGAACCTACAACAGAAAGACCTGGACATTCTAAACCAGAAGAAGCAGAAGAAAATGATCCTAAATGAAACATTTTGAAGATGATAAAGA
>JAQHUG010000081.1:1514975-1563369 GCA_028555095.1 Dicrostonyx torquatus
CAGTCTGTGGGGCCAGAATTTATCCCTAGTGCTCGAACTGATGTTTTAGAGCCCATTCCTTTTGGAGGGATGCCTTGCTCAGCCTAGATATAGTGGGGAGAGCCTCAATCCTGCCTCAGAGTGATGTGTCAGACTTTATTGACTCCGCTTGGAAAGCCTTTCCCTCTCTGAGGAGTGGATGGGGGAGATAGGTTGGGAGAAGGGTAGGTGGAGCAGGTAGGAACTGGGATAGGTATGCAAAATGAGAAAAGATTGTTTTAAAAAATAAATTTAATAATTAAAAAAAGTTTCTCGGTTTCACAACACTAATAAAGAAGATATTAGCTATGAACCTCATAAACTATTAATATTTCATTAAGTATTAACTAAATGTAATTAGTTCGCAAATATCTGAGTCAGGTTATAAATGTGTGGGTGGACATAAGAAAGGAAAGTCTTCAATATTTGTTCAAAAATAGGCAGATCTGTGATCTAAGAGAGATGGACTCCTAATGACATTATTGCTGAAGAACCCGAGTTCCTCTCTTTTGTCCTCTGCCTTCATCTTGTGTCTTGTGTAAGCTAGTCCTCAGAAATGGCTAGGGGCAAATGTAACATGGTAGCCATCTTGAAAGTACAGATGTTCACAGAATGTTCCCTTCCGAAGGTCAGTTGATAAGAAAACTTGACAATCAACAGGTGAAGTTAGAAAATAAATTTTCTGAGAAGTCCCTAGACACGAGACAATTAGGATTGAAACTGTCACCCCACACCTGCATACGTTTCCTGGTTTTTGCCTTTAAATAATGCCCTCTAGAAGGGCGGGGTACCTCCTCTTGCTGCTACTGTGCCAGTTTCTTTGATGAAGTCCCTGATGGCTTGTATTGTGCACACAATAAACCTTGGTTTTGCATTTCAGTGAGTCAGTCTCGCTGGTGATCTGTTGGGGTCCCTATGGACTGGGCACAACACTACAGTATCTTTGTCTGGCTATGCTGAGTATAGTTTAACTAAATATAATAAATTCCTCTCCTCTCTTTTTCTTTAATTTCTTTTTGTTACCCTTTCAACTTTCCACTTAGAATATACTGTTTTATCTTAGCCATTTTCCATTCCTCATTGTGAGTCTAGCTGAGAGTTAACACTGTGGTAGAAAGATTCTCTGCCCCCATTGATATGTTGACCTTTCTGCTCCTGGAGATGCCTGCCCTCTTTACTTTTGTAGTTATTATTACCTCCTAAAAATTCAGTTTTCCCTTGAAGACTGTTTTTGACTGTTCTCACTTTTAGCTTCTAGTGTTGGATATCTACTGCATATACTTTCTATGTTTTTAGGGTATCAATAAAGTAATAAAACCATACTCTTTCAATGTATATCTTTGAATGAACTTTTTCTCGAAGTGCTGGGAATCAAACCCAGGACCTCTTCCTTGTTAAGTTCTGCTGTTAGGCTGCTTCCCCAGTTCTTAAATTAATTTTTAACCTAAGAAGTTAGCTACCTTATAATCCTGTTCCTATATTTTCAGTGACAAATATTGATGTCCAATTCATAGCTATCACTTAACTCCATTTAAGAAATAAATGTGTAGAAAGGTGACTATTCTAGACATTAGGGGAAAAGTTGATCATCCTGCAGCTTCCTCCTATTGCATAGAAGGTTCTGATTCAACATACTCATTTAGAACATTCTTTGTAGGTGGCTAGGAACTTTTTCTTCTATCATGAATATTCTTCCATAATAGATAGGCTTTAGAATAAAGCTTCAAAAAAAGAATCTAAACTTTAACTAGAAACACAATAGATCATTAAAAGTTAATACTTTTACCCATTCTTGAAAATTTGTTGAATGATTAATAAATTTGCTGATTCTATTTGAATATTTTAATTTTAATTTGTCACTAACTTTTGACTAAATTATGAATCACACATGTTATGCTTAATATAATCTAGGAAATATAAAGAAATAGACCTGTTTTAGGTCTGGAAAGCATGTCTAGCTTACTCACTGTTGGGGATTCAGTTCTAGATGGCATACTGATAATTTATGACCATAAAAGCAATGGTTTTACTGTTCTGTTCATTCTTTTTTTATCTTCACTGAGTGTCCAATATAGTTGATAGAATATAATATTAATATATAACATAATGTTGAATAAATAAAGTGCATTTATAATAAGTTTGATACAGAATAAACGGTTATATTTTTATAAAAAGTCAGCCCTCAGATGACATTGCTCTGTTGTTACTCAGATAAATTGCAATATCTGCCTGGAAGATCTGTTTGTCCTTCAACAGGATAATGTGTGACTGTAAACATAGAAGAGATCAGGCACTAAGGGAGCCTGGAGTAGCAGCTTGGTATTTTACAGTACAGCTCACTTTTAAATTACCCAATATAGAATTTTATGTTAGGTCCTTATTGCATTTTGAAGCTTGTTAATAAGAAGAGCAGTGGCCTGAGTAATCAGAATATTCAATTCTGTACTATCGGTCTCCTGTGAACCACCACCTTGGGTGATCCCACATCATCCTTCCTTATTACAAATGAAAAGGCTGAGTTAATTTTGCTAAGGCTTCTTCCTGCTGTAATTTTCTTTGTTTGACATCAAGTCTGCATGATCTCTGGTCCAGAACTGAAGGCAGTAACCATCCTTGCTATTATTTGAGCTAAGTTATATTTCCTGTGTTGAAATGAAATGCAAGACCTATGTGATCGGATATCTTTTTAGCTAAGAATTTGTCGTTTTGAGGGATTTCAAACTTTTAAATATTGGTGTGGCAGTTTAAAAAAAAAGTCCCCCCCCCAAAGAGTGCTACTATTAGAAAGTGTGGCCTTGTTGGAGGAAGTGTGTCACTGTGAGGGCAGGCTCTAAGGTCTCTTTTGCTCAAGCTTTCCCCACTGTGACTGTCAGTCAACTTCCCGTTGCCTGATGTAGAACTCTCAGCAATTTCTCCAGAACCATATCTACCTGTACATCATGCACGCAGTCATGATAATAATGGATGGAACTCCTGAAATTGTAAGTGAATCCCCAAATTAAACTTTTTCTTTGTAAGGGTTGTCATGGTTATAGTGTCTGTACACAGCAATAAAAACCCTAACTAAGACAACTGAATAAAATAAAATCAAATAGATTTTAAACTATTCAATCCAAACTAAACACAACACAGAGTAGGTCTTGGCCCTTGGGCTGACAATACAAGCTTTAAAGTTTTCTTTTCCATTCTCAATGATTTTGGTTATGGTCAATAAACAGTTACAGCTACACATCATTTTATTTCTGTTGACTATGCAAAAGGATGGAATGAGCACAGAAGAATGGATCACCTAATATGTGGATTAAATATCCTAACATGAAATTATAGCTGTGGTATGGGAAAAATTCTGTTCTTGATCAAATTTCATTCAAATTTCCAAGGTATGGCATGGCAAAAATTATTTTATAGAAGTAGTAAGTAGAAAATTACTTTATTATCATGAAGAAGAAAAGAGATTCTAGAAAGAGCTTCAGCATCACCACAGCCAATTCTGTAGAAACTTTGAGGCCCATTCTCGTGTTCAGCCAAAGAGAAGAGGCAAGTAGACTTGATAAAGGATTAATGTTGTTCTATATTAAACTTAACTATAGTCATTCTAAGTTTTATGCCTGGTGAGGTCATTTCAACTTCATTAAAATTTAATTAAGTGAGAATGGCCTAGTAGAAACATCACATGGCCATTGCAATCAAACTTGGATCTGATTCTAATTTTAATCATTAAGTGGGTGACTGTAAAGTTATTGATCTTATCTATGCCTTATATAACTCTTTTGCAAAAGGGATGGCATTTGCAATGGATTTATGATGTGCATAAATAATACATAAAATAATTCATGTAACATATATAGCACATGAAATGGTAGCTATACTTCAACTAAAATTAGCATACTTTAGGGAGACCGAGTTATATGACATTTTGTACCCTAGTAGAAAACAAACACAAAGCAAACATGGCTGCTTCTCCCAAAGTTTTAATTCTCTAGTTGGGAGAAATAGGACATATCATATATGGGTAGTATTTGTGGCACAGTGTAGTGCATACCAACCCATAGGAAACATGAGAGTTAACTCAAAGGTGAGTTTTCCATTGCTTTTTCTTGAACACTTCCATTGCAGCTGGTAAGTGTTGGAGTCTTGTCTATTTCAATAGGAAGAGAGTGCTTTGTAAGAGATAACAAAAGGGACCTTCCCTAAACACAATGTATGAGAAAATGTATATTTTCTAAAAGTATACAATATATAGTAACGAGATTGATAAAAATAATAATACAGGAAATAAAATATTAAAAGCAAAGAGTTTGAAAACATAATGGCAGCAGAGGTGTACTGCATTCTTTCACACCACCAGGTTTCAATAAAGTAATCAAGTCTTAAAAAATATGGGGAGCAGAAACTTGACATGTACTTGCTATATCCAGAATCTGATCATTCTTCAAAGGCAGTAGGGTTGTGCCCTTCGGTGGCGCTCCTTGGGTATGATGCAGCCCTTGTAAGAGTGATCCTAATGGAGGCCCTCAGGTTACTAGAAGCATTTCTCTAAAGAAAATTATATGACCCTTTCCACTTCCGTTCTTCTTGTCTCTTTACAATGAGGTAAAGAGTTTTGACCTACAGTGCAATCTTCCTGGGATTTGTTTCATTTCAATCCCACTAAAGAGTACTGTTGCCGGGTGGTGGTGGAGCACACTTTTAATTCCAGCACTCAGGAGGCAGAAGCAGGCAGATCCCTGTGAGTTTAAGGCCAGTCTGGTCTACAAGAGCTAGCTCCAGAACAGGCTCTAAAACTACAGAGAAACCCCGTCTTGGAAAAAAAAGAAAGAAAGAAAGAAAGAAAGAAAGAAAGAAAGAAAGAAAGAAAGAAAGAAAAAAGAAAAAGGTCTGATGACCATGGTGTCTAACTTCTAACCATAAATATAAAACACAAACCTTTTATATTTATTTCTATTACCTCAGTGATGGAAAGGCAACCAATGAACCATATCCTGAAAACATCTATAATTCCCAACTGGATTAAATCCAGTCTAAGGCACAACAAAGCATAAAAGAGTGATCTGAAATATTGTTTCTTGTAAGGGGCATGTGGCCTGTGTTGAGGAAAGCAAGGATTTAATGGAGACTCTTACAGAGGAATGGTAGGACTGGGTAAGAATTTAAAGCCAGAAAGACAGGAATTTCTCCTTCAAGAAGTTGAAAAAGAACCACCTACTTTTATAGTAAATGCCAAGCATGGCTGACTTTATTTCTTCATTTATGCAGAGATATTAATAGGGTTGTGGTACCTGACACATAATACCAGATACATAAAGATTGTACTGTAGTTCAAAAGGGTAATTCTGTCTTTTCTAAGGTAGGAAGAAAATTTAGAAGTATTGTTATCCTTATTATCATGATTCAAGAGGTTGTCATAGCTATGAAATTTGAGTGAGCAGTTGTAAATGGGTGATATTCTGTAAGAAAGATTTCATAGAATTGTACAAAGTGCTTAACTAGGAGAAAGTTGCAGAGATTTGATTGAACACTGTAAAACTGGATAATAATATTGAAAACGGAACATTTCTCCAAGATACTAAGGGAGTACTAAAGTACAATTCTTAAATGGAAAAAAATAAAAGAGAAGATCAAACACAGATTTAAAGAAAAAAATTACACACATAAGATAGAAATTTGTAGAATGACAAAAATGGAAAGAGTAGGGGAAAAAGTAAAATGAAATGTTCTGAATGGACCTGTCTTTAACTGAAAAGAATAATTGGTTATTTATTTAAATTTAATGGAAATACATTAGCACCTACTTTAATACTGAAACATTTAAAAATCAAAGATGAAGTAAACTGGAAAATTTTAGAGCTAATTGAAACAGGTTGTATAGAAAAATACCTAAGAAAAGTCTGACATCAATTTTCTTCAAACTAACAGAGCCAATAAGGATAGAGAATGAAAAGAGGTGGTATTAGAAGTTTAAATATTGTATGGAAGAGTTCTCTAGATGACAGAAGAGTCCTCTAGATAAGTTTAAAGAAAGAAAACATATTTCAGGCAGGTGTTTAGAGAGCATGGAATGAGTGTATACTTCTGAACAAACTTGTTGGAACAACATTATGTGAAGACAATTGAAAATTCAAATGAAGCCATCAACCCAAAAATAAAACAAAGATTTGGTCCTAAGAGATAAAGCCATTTGAACATTATTATTACTGTTATATTACTATTATTGTTATTATTATCTAACATTGTATAGTTAAAATAACCTTTATAATACTATTTTTGTTATTATTATATAACATTGTATAGTTAAAATAACCTTTAAAAGGTAGGTTACAAGAGGTCATAAATGTGCTATGGAAATCAGATTATTGTAGCAAAAATTGGAAATTTCTTAAGGAAACAAGAATAGGAAAGTAGCATCACCATGGAAATGAATACACCCTTTTCACACTTACTAATAACTAGAGGAACCAGGCTCTAGTATGTTTTTTTAAGATAGGAGCTATGTAATTCACTACTGCTCATAACAATACATGATGCAAAGTTTTGAAGCCAATGAAAAACAAAAAGTATAACAGAATGAATACCATAATATGATGATCAAATTAAAGAAGCAAGAACTATACACACTAAAAATGGCAGCAGCGGTAGGTCTATGTTGTGTAAGTATGTCGTAGGGTTGCTTGTCAACATACATGTACATGTCATAACTTTTATAATCAAGTACCAAGTATACTATAAAAATAAATAATTATATTTTCATTCAGGGTCACAGATGATATCGAATACGTACAATTATTTTAGATATGGGGAAAATGCCACTGGTAGTACTACTGAATAAATAAAAAGAACCAAGATGTTTCTACTTTTGTAAGTTAGTCCATGTGTAAATAACCAAAACTGCTTTTGTGTTCGGTGACAAAGAGTCGAGGTTTATATATTTTTTCTGTAAATTTTCTAAAATTACCTAATGTTATTAAAGTGTTGACAGAAACAGTAAGTAGACAGGAGACAGATGCAGTGAAGGAGTTGCTAGAGGTGAGGCTATGAAGAATGACCATCAGGCTAAAGGGTTTGCGTAGCTTCTTTAGTGGTTTAATGAATGGAGAGCCACTGCAGAGGTTTTTAAGTAGGGAAGTGATGCAAACAGCTTTGTATTTTGAGAAGATTTAGACAGAAGTGTTATTGTTTAGGTTGGATTCAGATGGCTAATTGACTGGAATTCATTGTAATGGTCTAGACAGGAAACACATCTTGGCAGCAGGGGGAGGAAAGAGGAGAGACATTTGATGTGATGGAGAGAAACAGTTTAGAGGAGGGACTTGGGTCAACATGTGGTGTCAGGGAGTAGAGGAACAAAAGACACTGAAGAGACATGGGGCATTGTTAGCATAAAACATTACTTTAATTAGGACTGGGCAGGTTAATGATATTTTAAATATAATGATGTCATATCTTTGGAGGTTTCATGGAACAGTGGCTAGAGATCTGAACTTATATTTTAACTGGATTCACCTAGGAAATTCTCCAACAGACCCGTAGATCTCCCTGATTGATCCTACACTTCCTTTAGAGCACAAGGCAGGAAAACAAAGATTTTCCATTCCCTCACAGCAATGGCTACACAATGACTCCTTCCTTGCTTGCCAATGGACTGTAATCACAGGTGTTGACACCATGTAGATCCGTGAGTTCCTGGGTGATTTCGGACATTTCCAGTCAGGGTTTAGCAACTAAAGCTCCAGCTCTGTTCTCATCACTACAGGAGCCTGGCTTCTCCCACACCATTTAAGATTTTATTGAGTGCTGGGGTGGCGTGCCCCCTCAGCCTGGACAGATTCCCATTTCTGCAATGATGTGGAGCCTAAAGTCAGTGCTTAGGTCTTGGTCAGCCTTCCTTACTGGCTTATGTTCTCAAGGAGAAATTATTTTCTTCCCTTGTTCCTCTTGATCTACATGAAGGACTTGAAGGCTAAAATGGGCTGCTTTAGAAGAGGAATCTGGGTTCATAAGGTAATTTTTGTGGCCTATTGCTCTTGCCTAAGGTTCTTTGTGGTAGTCAGAAGCAAGTACAGGAAAAGGCAGGCAGCCCACAGTGTGAGGTCTCCAGGTAAACTCCTGAGTCATCCACAGTCCAAAGGGGCATTCTACCATGCAAAGGGAAGCAGCCAGGCAGCATGGTAGTGAAAGAGGACTTGAAATCTGAAAGTGTTTTAATATTTTGGTTTCTGGTGATAATATGCTAAGCATATTAGCTCATAAGCAGAAAATTAGATACAGATTTTTTAACAAGGCTGCCTCCCAAACCACAATTAGAAACCCATTTAATGGAATCTTCCCATGCCTTTGTGACTCATGGCAGACTGAAATCACCATTTGCTTTAGAAATAGATTGATGAGAAACATAGAAAAGTGGAGATGTGTGACACTTTAGTCCAGTCCAGTTTTTCCTTTTTTTTTTTTTAAAAAAAACCTCTATTAGCGATGTTCCTAAGATGAAGACCACTGCTCTTTGCTAGTTTTCAACCCCCATTTCCTCTCATGTCTCTAGATACACATCAGCCCTGAGTTGCTTCCACAGGGCAGACATGTCTCCTCACCTGAACTCCATACCCCTAATGTTCACTTTTACCTTTAATCTAGTGTCCACATTAAGCTTGATTCAGGTAGGGCACCATAGTCAGTATTCTTAGATGATAGAAAGTATAGAAAGTAGTCATGGTATATTACCGGACATTCCATTATAAACATACACAATAAAGAAGTCCAGATCTTTGTGAGTTCGAGACCAGCCTGGTCTACAAGAGCTAGTTCCAGCGCAGGCTCCAAAGCCACAGAGAAACCCTGTCTCGAAAAACCAAAAAAAAAAAAAAAAAAAAAAAGTCCATAAGATAAGGAGATTGCGGAGAGAAACCAAAATATAGATGACCAAAGTGTTCAAGTGAAGCCATCAATGTCCTACTCCTGCACTTGCCAGCTCTATCTTCTGTCCTTGGTTAGCCCCAATCTTCTTGGATATCCGTGGATACTCTTGAGATTTATTACAATATAAACACTTGGAATAACTCAACCAGGTTTCTATGCTTTG
The DNA here is from genome assembly GCA_028555095.1 of Dicrostonyx torquatus. Classification (NCBI taxonomy): domain Eukaryota; kingdom Metazoa; phylum Chordata; class Mammalia; order Rodentia; family Cricetidae; genus Dicrostonyx; species Dicrostonyx torquatus. Next base: position 1,524,067 of record JAQHUG010000081.1, read on the forward strand.
TAATAAACTATCACAAAGACCCAATATCACCTATCCTTAGGCTAATCCCTTTATTTGTAAGACTCAATAATTGACAACACTAGATTTGGATCATGGTTCATCTCATACAAACACGCTAAAGCAGACTGTCAAGGTCACTCAGACAACTTCAGTAAGAATTGCGCAACAAATCTTTGTACGGTTTCCTTTCTTCACAGGTCCTTAGAGCAAACCCTATTCTAAATTTAAATGCCTAACACGTAAATAGTGATAGCCTACATGCTACCAACACTCTTGCTGAAAATATCTGCAAGCCTCATGCTATACCACCATAATTTATCTTTTTCTGGTTTATTAATTTTTCTTTCTTTCCTTGTAGTCCGTCCTTCCTCACTCATTATAAATAATGCATTTTATTAACAATCTATGGCTCTAAATGCAACAGTTTAATCCTTCTGTTCACTAGAATAGTATTTCAGACTTTGCCAGTAACTATGCTATAGGTGCACCCATGAACTTATAGAAGCTGTGGTTATCTGCATGAGACCTGCACAAGATCAAGCCAGGTAAAACTCTTGCATAAATAAAGGAGGAATTCGCAAGGCCCTGCTCTTAACTGAGGAGCTGTTGGCAGTTGGTGGCTCCCGGGAGAGTGAGGGTCATTCTTTGGGGGTATGGTCACTGGTAGGTTGCCCATGCTCCAGTAGATGGCCCTACACCCATGGACATATGGGCAGCATTAAATATACTTAACGGTTATTTATAAAAATAAGAGGATGTGGAGTGAAGAGGCAGATTCATGAGAAATTTGAATTCATGGACCAACAAGAAGGAAGGTAGATATGATTTTAACTTACCAGGTACTTTAAATTCTCAAAGAATAAGAAATAAAACAAATGTATAAAATCCTCTGTTCTCTGGGGAGGCAAGGTAAAAAGCTTCATATTTAACCCAATTATCTTTGGTGGGTGGGATAGTTAAAACATTGTAATGGACTTTCATAATCTCCCACAGACCCCGGGTCTCTAAACTTAGTTGATTCTTACCATGGGTGGGGTCATGCGTGAGAAAACATGCTATCATGTCCTCTGAATATTGCAAGTTCTTTTATTGCTCTGGTGAAGAGGATGCCTGATCTTGGTTTCCTGTGTTGCTTAGAAAGAATTCTCCGAATGTCAGTCATGGAGTTTATGTGGAAGAAGCATTGCACTATGCACTGCATGTGACCTGGAGACCCTCGGCCCTACCTGCCTCCCAGACAATTTTGACTCACGTGCCCTGATGCACTGCATTGATACTTTCATGGGAGATATGCATGTGAAGGCAGAAAGAGTACAGGTTAACAATTCACTCTCTATAGGGATTTTCAGTTTACAAAATGTTTTCACTAACTTGACCTTACTTGACCTCCGAATGCTATGTGATTATGTCTGTTTTTAAAGATGAACTCAAAAGACGTAGAAAAGTTATTAAGTTTGGTAAAGAGATGCGCTGATGATCTTCAAGTCAGGGGTTTGATACGTTTACCAGTACCAAGGACTGAATCTTGGTCTTCCTGTTTGCCTATCAAGTACTCTATGACAAAACTATAGCTCCAGTCTGCAGCCAAGAATTTGAGAAAAAATAATTGACACATAATTGTATGTTTTTGAATAGAGTGCAGCCTGAAAATTCACTATACATTTACAATATGTAGCAATCAAATCTATATTAGCATCTACAAATCTCTATATATCTTTTTTAAATGTTGGGAACATGTGAACTCTGTCTTTTAGCTCATTATAAAATGAATCATAAATTAGTCACCTTACTATCATGCATTAGCTTCAGCTGTATTTCTTCTCTCTAATGTACATTTGTACCTACTTTTTATTACCCTCTAACATCCTCCTCTCTACACTGCCTAACCTCTAGTGACCACTGTTCTGCCCTCTACTTTGTGAAATCAATGTTTACCTTTATCGATTAATAAGATCATTCTATATTTGCTCTGTTATATGAACAACTTTCTTTATATGACTATTTTCATCTTAATATAGTACCTTTTAATTCTATCCAAGTTGTCACAAATTAAAAAAATTTCATTCTTTTTATGGCTAAACACATTCCAATGGTCATAGTATCTCACATTTCTAATCAGTTCATCTGTTGATGAGCACCTTAGTTAATGCTGTATTTTGGCTATTGTGAATAACATTGACTCCAACAAATATACAAGGGTGGTTATGTTCTAGTTAGGGTTTCTATTTCTGTGATAAAACACCATGATCAAAATCATCTTGGGGAGGAAAGGGTTTATTTTATATTGCAGCTTATCAATCTATTATTAAGGGAAGCAAGAGCACACACCATAGAGGAATGCTGCTTTGTCCTTCATGACTTACACAGCCTGATTTTTTATACCATTAAGGACCATCAATCAAGCCAGGGGTGCCACCACCAACAGTAGTCTGGTCCTTCCCACATCAAACATCAATCAAAAAAGTGTATCATAGGTCAATTTGGTGGAGGTATTTTCTTAATTGAGTTTTCCTCTTTCCAAAAGACTAACATATGCTCAATTTTTATAAAACTATCCAGAGATATAAAGCCATCTCTGTTGTATGGATTCCTATCCTTTTGTTATATATCCATTAGTGCAATAATGGATCATGTAGTTGTGTAATTGTTTTGTGAAGTCTTCATGTTGTTCTCCATGGTGACTATACTAACTTATAATATATTTCCATAATTAGTGTACAGTCTCCCCTTTTAGCATCTTTATGAGCATTTGATACTGTTGTCTATTTTGTTTAATTGACAACCCAACTTGAGAAAGGTATCTCATTGTGTTTTTACCTACATTTCTCTGATAAGTAGTGACCATGAGCATATTTGATATATTAATTTTCTGTTCGTAAGATGTCTGATCAGATAGTTTGCCGATTTTTAATTAGATTATTTGGCATTTTGTAATTGAGTCTTTTAAGGAGTCTGGATATCAATCTTTTGGTGGCTAAATAGCTTACAAGGGGGTGGGGAGATGCCGTAGTAGATAAAGGGCTTGTTATACAAGTATGAGTGCATGAATTCATTAATTCCAATCTCCAGAACCTATTAAATGTCTGGAGGCAGAAATCTCTATGGCAAGCTGGCTAACTAGACCTTCCAATTCTCAAATTGTAGGTACAATTGAGAAACATTGTCTTAATAAATTAAGTGGAGAATGATGGAAGAAGACACAAAAATCAACATCAAGGCCTTCACAAACCACATACATGAGCAAACACCTGCATCCACATGTGCACTACATGCTTCTGAACTTACATATACATATATACTTGCTAACAAATAAATACCTTTGAAATAATGGCGCTTCTGTTTGGGGAGCCTGTTTCTTTCCTCTCTTGTTTTCTTTTGTTATAAAGACCCTTATTAGTTTGTTGTTATTCCCACGGTATATTTTTTCTTTTATTACCTATGCTTTTGAAACTTCAGGCAAAATATTGTTGCCTATACCAGTGTCTTGAACTGTTTCACATATATTTTCTTTTAGAAATTTCAATCATTTTGGTTTTTAAGTTAGTTCAATTTGTTTCATTTTGAGTTGATTATAGTGAATGGTGATAGACAGGTATCTAATTTTATTCTACATATGCAGTTTCCCCAGCAATATATAATTAAGAAATTGTATTTTAAGTAATAATTTTTGTACCTTTGGAGATCTGTAGCCTAAGGATATATGCATTTTTCTCAATTCTCTATTCTCATTGTTATTTTATTTGGGCTATATTTGAGTAACATAATGTATTTACTATGTTTTACTTATGTGTATCTATGCTTCTACATAACTTTGTATGCATTATCTGTCTGTCTGTCTATCTATCTATCTATCTATCTATCTATCTATCTATCTATCTATCATCTATCTATTTACCTACCTACCTACCTACATCCTCTGTCCTGGTACCTGTGGAGCTAGAAGAGGGACTTAATCCCCAGAAAATGAACTAACAGGTGATTAGGAGTTGATCTTTGTGGGCATTGGGAGGTCGTCATGAGTTGCCTAAGGTGGGTACTAGAAACTGAACTTGGGTCTTCTGAAAGAGCATTAAACATTTGAACTGTTGATACCTCTCTCCAGTACCTTGTTGTAATTTTGTAGGGTGTTTGGAGGCCTGTTTGGCATTACCTCCAGCTTTGCTGTTTCTGTTCACATTTATTTTTGATGCTAGAAGTCATTTGTGGTTCCACATACATCTTTAAAGGTTTGTTTATTTATTTTACATCCTGGTCACAGTTTCCCGTCCCTCCTCTCCTTCCATTCTGTCCTCTCCATGCCCTGTTTGTTATCAACCTCCAATTCACTCCCTAGTTTCTATTTAGGAAAGGGCAGGTCTCCCATTAGTTTCAACAAACATGGCATATCAAGTTGCCATATCGAGCTCCTCCCTTTGTATTAAGGCAACAAGATATGAGGAGTAGGGTCCCAAAGGCCTCTGAGAGAATCGGAGACAGCCAATGTTACCACTGTTAGGAGTCCCATAAAGCGAACAAGCTACATAAATATAATGTATATGTAACATATATGCAGAGTATCTAGCAGTCCCATGGAGGCTCTCTGGTTGTTGGTCTCTGTGAGCTCCTATGATCTCAGTTTAGTTGATTCTGTGAGTTTTCTTGTAATGTCCTTTTTTGATCCCTCTGGCTCCTGCAATCTTTTTCCCTCTTCTGTTTTTGCAACAATCCCCTAATTAGAATTTCTCCTAATGTTTGGCTGCTTCCATATGAATTTTTAAGGTTACTTTTTCCTTTCTGTAGAGGAAGTCATTTCTAGTTCAATAAATTTGGATTTAATCTGCAGATAGCATATGATAGTATGGGCATTTAAACAATAGTGTAATTTGGCAATCCATAAATATGGGGTAATTTTCACTTTTTTGTCCTTTTCAATTTTATTCATCATATTTTATGATTTTCTTTATATACATCATTCACTTCCTTGGTTAAATTTATTGTAAGGTCATCTACTATTTTGTAGCTATTATGAAGAAGATTGTTTTCTTCATTATTTTTTGTCAGCAAGTTCATTATTGGTATATAAAATGCTGTTGATTTTTCATATATAATTTGTAGTCTTCAATTCCATACTTAAGTTATTAGTTCTAGCAGATTTTTGGATGGAGTCTTTCTATTTTTCTCTTTATGGAAAACTATGATTATCTTTAAATAAAGATAATTTTATAACCCAAAGATCTTCTACATTTATCTTTGCTAACATTCATTCCTTCGTTTCTACTCAGTAAACATTCTTTGACTAGCTACCTGATTCGGATATCATTCTGGGGGATATACAGTTGTACATATCTTTTTTGCACTAAGAAAATTCAGGTTAACAGCAGGATATACAAAAGGAGTTTCAGTGAGGGTCTGGTATTGATGGTGTACCAGAATTCAGAGGCCTTGAGCCTAACTAACAACATATTACACAATGAACATTTGCAAGTGAAGCTGGTTGGACAAAAGGGCACACTGCATGATACACCTCAGCTCCCAATGCCAGGAAGATGAATGAAGAGGTGATGGAGAGGAGGAAAAGATGGAATAACAAACTGCTTTTTGTTTGCTTTTGATTTTAATTCATAATCTTATCTTTATTGTTTCTCTTTACATTTTCCTATGGGGGGATGCCACAAGTGTGAAGGCAGATATCGAGGGACTGGGAAATGGGTGGGATTGGGGTACATGGTGTGAAATTCCTAAAGAATCAATTAAAAAGTATGTAATTAAAAAAGGCATTTTACACACACAAAGAAGAAAGTAAAAAACAAATCAAAAGGTTTTATAATAGGAGTGAAATCCAAGCTGATGAGGGGCTGGGAGTGGGGAGAAGTGGTAGATGTTATTCAGGCAAAGTGGGAGGTCTGGGAGAGTTCCAGTTAGATCAAAGTTTTATCTTTAAACCATTCCAGTAGATCTGAGAAACAAAAATTAGTCAAGGAAGCAAAAGAACAATAACAAAATTACACAATTGTGTAATCTCATATTTAAAAGATGACAGTATCTATCAATTCTCTTTCCTTTTTCTTCTGCAGTCATATTGAATATATCCTCATGGCCAAAGGAAATTAGAGACTTTTCAGAATATTTTCACTACTTTAATAATTTGGCAGTCTGATTTGTTTTTATTATCTTAGTGATAATTAAAGACAGAATTCTGACTATGCCCTTTCATGAGAATGCCAAAGCTGCCTCTTCTTCTTGGGCCACATTTTAAACAAGTTGGAAAGACTTTTTCCAAGGTCAACTGGTGGGCGTTGGTTGCACAACAGCCCTTAGAAAGAGCCATGCTGGCTATTCAAGTAAGGTCAGCTCCTGGATGTCACCTAGGCTTTGTGTGTGGAAGAAAAATGCTTGTAATCAACCAAACAAACGGTCTGACTTCCTATTTCATACTTGGGGTACTGGTTTACCTAGCAAAGATCAACAAAATCTCAGGCAGGATCCCCCAAAGAGACTGATACAAATGTATTAAAAGTTTGACTTTGTCAGTCCGTAGATGGACAAGTGTCAGGAAATAGGACAAGGACTAATCCTTGCTAAGTCATTAGGTCATCATTTTCCTAATCAATACAATATTATACTGGTTTCAAAGAAAGTTAACACCCAATTGGTGGGATAAAAATTCCATTTGGAAACAGGGATATACTCGCAGTGGTGATGTAAGGAGAATGCTGATAACAAAACCTGAAGAGCATTACTAGAAAGAAAGAGAAATGTAAGAATTGGAGATAAAGCTGGCCTATATTTGATCACATGGACACATACTAGAAGAAAAAATCATCAGGACCCTTGTTTAAACAGAAGAGGGGAGGACATGGTAAAAACATTATCTTCTGTCATCCCTGGGATACTTATGTCTGGATGAATTTATTAAAAGTAACTGGGAAACATGAAATTGGATAGATAGGGAGTTTGAGTGGATCTGGGCAGGAGTTAAGGGCAGTGATAAATGTGATTGAAATACCTTGTATGGAAATCTTAAAGAATTAAGAAAAATATTATTTAAAAAGAAGTATCTGGGTTAGCAACAAACTTGAGGGAATTTCGCTTTATGGTATTATGGGCTATTTGAAGAACAAGGGGTAAAAGAAGATGACTACAACTGACTAAATGGTACATAAGGCTGTGTATCAGGTTGGGTAAAAAAGTTATTCAATGAATAAAATAAGAAATAAGAAAGCATTTATGTTGCTACTGTGGCAATATGTTATTGAAATAAAGGACTTTCTGTTTATAACAAGCTCATAACAGAGAAGGGGTGCTTCTGATACTCTATAGTGGTATTTAGACAGCTCTTATTAAGTTGTATGGAGGATTGAACCAAAGTTTCTAAAAGTCCCTGTTGAGAAGACTTTTGATGTGGATAAAAGCAGAGTTTTCCAGAGTAAAGAAGGAGGAAGCATATTTGAGGTGAAGGGATTTACCTATTTCTCATCTTACCCTTTTCCATGACTTCTGTTAAAATAAAATGTGTTATTTGAGAAATCCCAAGCTCATCATTGTCAATGGTAAATGGATATATTAGAAATAACAACCCTGAGGATAGAGAACTATGTGCTCCAAAAGAAATACAATGAGAGCCACAAATATAACCACAAATGTAATTTAAAAATTTGTACTAGCCACATTTTTGAAAATGTAAAGAGAAATAATTTAATTTTAATAACATACTTTTTTTCTAACTTGGTATTTCCAAAGTATTTTCATTTCAACATTCAAGACAATTTTAGTGTAATAATTTAGAGTTTTGTACTAAATTCTCGAAATATCCCTAATATATATTTTTAAAATAACCTTGTATATTTTAAGTGTAAAGCGTACTTCAGCACAGCAATGTCTCCATAGCTCAGTAGATCCATGTGGCTATTGGTGATTATATTGGATGATTCAGCTTGTTGATTTTGGCTGGAGAGAATGGGTATCTAGAGGTTGGGGCATCTCTAGGGATAGCACACCAAAGATTGGTACAAAAGCAACTTCACAGAATAGATACAGATTGATCCTGTTCAGCAGTTGCCCCAATGACCAGCTCACATTGTCTGCTTTCATCCAAACTGTCCAGCAAGGATCTAGCTGGTGTCTGCTACTCCACCCACAGAAAATATGTCCAAGTCAAGTTTTCCTGGGAAAATTCTCATTTTGTTTGACTTTTATTATTTTATTTTAAAAGCCCACGGGCAGCTCTTCTCAACACCTAATAATGTCTTTCCCAGCTCTCTTAGGAAGCAAGGCCTTGAAGCTTTCCTCACATATAAGCCCCAGTGGACACTGTCTCCATTCCATCGAAACACTGCCCAGAAATGAGCTCACAGACCTTCTTCTCATCATGGCCAGAGGCAAGGAGGACTGTCTGGGATACAGGAGGAGAGGTCAAAGACAAGCTTGAGTTCCCTGAAATATTGTGCTAATATTTCCAATCCCAGAGACCAGTCACTGATGTTGCCTAAAACTGACTCAGCTTTGGCTGAGGCATTTGACAGAACTAGTCTTGGACACCCCACAATCCCATTATCTAGTATGGTGACAGAATCAGTCTTTGTAGATATCATTTTGTGTATGTGTCATGCTTCTTATTGACCACCTGGGTTCCATTAAGTCCCTAGGCTTTGGCACCCACATGATGCTTAAGACAAGTAGGATACTATTGCATTCTACCTGGGAAAATTCTCTAATGAAAGTTCCTAACTATGGTTTTGTTCCTGCAAATTCAACAAATCTGTGATTTTAGTTGCTGAATGAGTCAATGAAACAATTTATAAAATGAATAAAAGAAAAACCATTTGGTATCAAACCTATTATTGACTTTACTTGTCTAAGATATTCACAAATGCCACAAGTCTATTTGAAGGAGCAAACCATTTATCTTTCTGGTCATCAGAAAACTTAGAATCTCCATGAAACTGAGAATCATCAAAAAGCAAATCTTACATAAGATAGTAGTATAGGAAGTAGTTACACCTTTGCTGCAATGTCAAAGCAGGTTACACTGGATGTTCTAAACAGATTTGTATGAATTTCAAAACCAGCACCATTGCCACCACCATCCCCATAGTCATGAACATTATAGTGTCATCATCATAGCATCATTATTTCCTTCAGTTTTTCTTTTCTTGAGTTTTAAACATTGCCTGTGATTATAGTCTCATTTCTGAAGCCACAAAAAGCAAACTAATCCACCAGATGACTCTCTCTTTCTCTCTCTCTCTCTCTGTCTGTCTCTGTGTGTTTATTATTATGTGCAGTAATTTTAATCATTGATTACAGATAGATAGGACAAATCATTTAGTGGTACAGTAATAGACTGTATCATCACACACAATTCCATCTGCTGGTATTTTTGTCTAGTTTTCTTTTACCAAAGAATCCCTCTTAACAAGCCTATAAGTTAGCCCATAGGATAACTAACAGGAATCCAAGTAACTGTTTCAACGTTGTTTGTTACAACCCAGTGTCACTAAGTCTACTCTTTTATTGATGATATTTTAATTAAGGTTATAAATAGCCTGATCCTGTCAATTGATGTGGGGGAAGAAGTCGGGTGGTAGTTTTGGAATAAAAGACTAAATTCCACATAGTTCTTCTTTGACATGGCAATTCAGAGCTGTAATGTGGCAATTTCCTCCAGGCATGACATAACCACTATTTTTTTGAACTAGAGTAGCTGTGACCATCTGTGACATAAGCTCATGAGATATGCCTCTTAACATTTCTTTGTGAAAGGAGAGAAGAGATTTATGAGCCTTGCAAAGTCCCTCTCTTCTGCAAGATTATGTAAGAGTTTAACAATGCCTTGGGTTGAAATTCTTTGTAGTGTATCTACACTAGGACTTTTCAATGGCCCAGCATCCTCTCAGTCATTCATGATGCAGGTGGAACTCTTTAGTTGTTCCCTATGTTTCCCATGTTTCTGAAAATAACCCCCAATAGACTCATTAGTTCATCAGGCTTGACTTGGATGTTTTTCCCTTCCTTCCTTCCTTCCTTCCTTCCTTCCTTCCTTCCTTCCTTCCTTCCTTTCTTCTTTCCTTCCTTCCTTTTCCCCTCTGTCTCTGTCTCTCTCTTATCTTTTGGTACCTTCTCTATTTGTGTGAATAGCATCACCAGGAAAGACGTGATACTTCACACCCAAACATGGACCAATAGACTTAAAGAGGCCTCTAGAAGGCCATAAAGTCTAAACAATAGCTCTCTCAAAGGATGATGACAGGCATGTGCTTGTTACTCTCGCTGCATATGATCCATGTGTGTTCAGTGAGGATAACATACTGTAGCATTGAAATATCTTGCCTGCTACACTAATTAGGTGGCCAGTAAATGTTACCTGCTGGGGCAGGACATGAAAGGCAACTGGAAGCCTTAAGTTGAAATGTAGTGGTTTTCTGTTAGTATGCAGAACATTTTAGATACTGGATGATGTCCCAGGATTTTGCTTTGTTTTCCTGCCCTATGCTATAAGTAAGAGTGAAAATTCTCATGCCAACAGTGAGCTATTACCCTATGAGTGATTCCCTGGGGAGTTATTTGAAGCTCCCCACTTAATATAGACTATTGTCAATGCTATTGGCTGCATTCCAGAACTCAATGATAAGTTTCTTATCCTTAAGAAATTACATATTTTCGTTGTAAGGAAACAAAGTCAAGTCTGGTTGGTTAGGAACCTTCTTCCTCTGTAAGTTGCTGGGGAGATGAGTCTCTAATAGCCCTACTCAGCTGTGGTCTCTGCATATGATGCAGTCAGCATGCCAGGGCAAGGTGTGCTACTGATGCAATAATGACACAACTGTCATGGGTGTGACCAATTGTTTCCCAATTGTGTTGAAAGCTCATTCCACAAGAAGAAACACACGTTTGGTACCATGAGCTAGGCAAAAACCTACGGCTGGGTAAATTGCAGACTGCAGTGGGGAGACTATTGCTATTGTTCTGTTGGGTGGGTAGGATGCTGTAATATTGCTTTCTAAACCTTTGTGTTTATGTCTGTAAATAACTGCTGCTCTCAGCTAGAGGGGAAGGGAGCTTCTTTTTATAGTCACTGCAGTTACTAATAGTTAAGTGATTGAACTGCTTGGAGTGAGTGTTTGTTACTGTGGCTTACAATGTTAAAGTAGCAGAATGGTTCAACAGTCAGCCCTGAGCAGATCAAGGCTCAAGGGAATGTTATAGAACAGGGAGTGGAAAAACATAAGAGTCAGAGGAAACAAGGGAGTATAATTACTTCCTCTAGGTGTGGCATAGTTGTCATCTTGAGTCACAGCAGCCGTGATCACCTGCATGAAACCCTCCTTGTGAGATTTTGACTATCATTCCCTCCTGTATGGAAAGAGAAGGCTGAAAAGGTCCCGGAGATTTGTAAAATCCCCTCATAGATTATATGAGTTAAACAACAGCCCAGGAATTGGTTCAGGTTTTTGGGTAGTGCATCTGTCCATAATTATCTCACAGATGTCTTTAGCATTGCAACTTTTTATGGGTTATTCATGCTGTGAGTAAGACTCTTTGGTTCCTAGAAATACCCAGGGAAATTCATGGTAGTGTAGCAGCCATCTTTGAGTCATCCATGGTTCATCTAGAAAATCATGAATAGTATCAGTTCATTGATTCATTATCCAGGACTTAGGTAGAATCCTTTCTTTGATCACTGGTGCCTTCTCTTTTGGGGTGCATGGATGCTTCTTTATTTCTCTCAAGAAAAAAAATGCTCAAAATACCATAGTTTAGAAAGTGAACCTCCCAGTGGTAGAAAGTGGTTTGTTCATTTGAGACAATGTACAGAAATGATGGCTACTTTACATTTATATTTGTCTTGAGATACAGCTTGGAGAGTCTCACTTGCAGTTCATGTAAAGAATTTCACCTCTTGTATTGGGACTTGTATTGTGCTTGATATAAATCAATTCATAATCTCTCTCTCTCTCTCTCTCTCTCTCTCTCTCTCTCTCTCTCTCTCTCTCTGTGGCTTAATCTTGTTGACTTACCTAGTCTTTGCATATATCCTAATATTGGTGATGACTATTATCCTAGTTCTTATTATTTATGGGAGTCATAACTCAGGCTGACAGTAAATATTTTGGAGACTATCGTGTTTGATGCAGACCAGGATCAGCATGAAAACCAAGTTCTCCATTGCCAGAGTGAGGCTGGCCTTCTCATCCAAGGCAACCATGGTATTGAATCCATGGATGGTATTTCCGGTTAAAAAAAAGTAAAAAAATGTTAAATTAGCAAAAATAGAAACTAGAACCAAAAATTTCAAGTGATTGTTAGGGTAAAACTAAATTCGGAGAGACAGGATAGCAAGTCCGTTGTTGAGAGTTTAGACTGAAGTGTTTGGAACTTGGTACATGGTATTAATTCACAAAAGTAGCTAATGCAAGTTTCAAACAATAAGGTTCTATTTAGCATAATTTCTGAATCTCTATATACCATCATCTTTTCTTCTCTCAAGACTTTGGCCAAGTCATTGGGCTCCCTGTGTCATAGGTAGAAATACAATCTTCCAGGGTGGTTATATTTCTGAGAAAGTTCTGGAAAGACTGTGCAAAAGCAAATAATTATCATCAGATATTATTAGTCACTTCCTAGGAATATTCAGAATTACGTTTTTAAAAAATGGGAAAACAAAACTAGCTTTGTCTTTGCATGGCTTACAGAACATTCTTAATAGATAAAATTCTTCAATGTTAGTAACGTACTTAATTTTTATATTACTACGTTTTGTGGAATGTTTTTCATGGAATCAAATTGTTAATTGGTTAAATAGAGAAGTTAATGAAATCAAAGCAGCTGAACTAACCCTGTATCGACACATCACAAACATTCTTTTCTGATGATCCTGGTTCTTCCAAGAGTAGTAGAGCCCACAACAGGGAAAATATTGAAAATTAAGTTTTCTTTGGCTCTTTGTGGACAAGCAATTAATGTGTCATGAAGTTCCACAATGAGGATGTAACAGACCTACCCATTTGGCAACTTCTATGATTCACTGATCTGGAGTTTCAATAAGGAACATGCACACAATTCCACAGGTAAGAACATGGTTCAGGATCTCAGATAAAGTTAAATTTTTACTGGTAGGTGTCTGCAAAATTTTCCTTCCCATGACATATTAATATAATTTCTTCTCATGGATGTTGGAACTGTGTGACTTATTTTTTTCTATTTTTATTTCAATCTCTTGGCCATTCTAGAATTAAACTTTATCTTATAGAAACCAGTATACTCACGTGTATGAATGCTTATACTTACATATAATGTAGAATAATTAATTTCCCCTATTTCTTTGCTTTTCCTACTTATGTAAGTTTTCCTGATTTTAGTTTAAAACCTAACTTGTTGTATTTAAAAATATAATCTCTGAATTAAAAATTCACTCTAGTTATATGTGAAAGTACACATTTAGGAATGGGAAGGAAGGCTCTAAGGTTTCTGCTAACTAATGTTGCAGATAACCTAGATTCAGTTTCTACCTACTCAATGGTTCTCAACCATCTGCAATCTCAACTGTCGTAGTTCCAATACCCTCGTCCAGCCTTCACAAACACTGCATCCATGTGGTACACATACATACATGCAGACAAAGCACTCATGCATAAAAAGTAAAAAGAAACTAATCTTTAAAATAGATATTTAAATAAAAATTTTAGTAATTATGATGACCATAGTCTTGTAAGTATTCAAAAATCAGAATATTTCAACATAGTGGTCTTATTTTAGCTGATGGATTTCAGGAATCTCAAAGTAAAAAAATTCCTTCTCTTTTCCTGCCTGGAAGTGGAATTAATTGTCCTTCATGGTCCAGCTCAGGTTCTATATTCTTATGAAGAATCCAGGCTGTTCCTGCCAAACGACTCTCTGGGATTTTCATAGCACTTGGAGTTTACAGTGCAGAGTTCAGCATTGAGGCTGCTGTGGATTTTTCCTTTACCATGTCTGCTCCAGCCACAATTGTTTTGTTTGTTCTCAACTCTGCTTCCACATGTCAGATATGACGTCTTCTGTTCACCAGCTCTCTCTCTCTCTCTCTCTCTCTCTCTCTCTCTTTCTTCCTTCTCTACCTCTCCTCTCTCATTTCTCTCTCTCTGCCTTTCTGTCTTGCCCCAATTTTTCTCTTTCCTTCCCCTCTCTTTTTCTGATGGGCTCTCATTGTGTAGCCCTGATTGGACAGTAACTCACTCCATAAACCCAGTTGGCCTTGAACTTTATCATACATAGCTTTTACCCTCTTTTAAACAACATATTCCCATGTAACGAAGATCCATGGCAACTCATGTTTCTCCATGAAACCTGTGTGAACCAACCAGTCCCAGAGAAGTATAAATCCACAGTGATCATGAACTATCTGATGAAAATTATTTTTATAGATGCCTTTACATATCATTTGATATATATATTACACCCCTATGTTTATTTAAACTGTAAATTTAATTTGAAGAACCACGGGACATATATAATTGTGTTAATTTCCCATTGATCATCATCCACCGTTATATTGGTTTTCCAATTAGTTGTGCAACAGAGTCTCATTTGGCAATAAATAAATATAGTCTTATAGGTCCTAACCTAGATTAATGATTGATGACATCTGAGATTTGAGCCTGGGTATTAATATTTCAAATCAGCTCTTTTTTTAACACAGAGCTAAATCTGAGAACTAATGGGGAATGGAGAGACTGACTGAGAAAGCATTTATAAAAATCTCTGTCAAAGTTTATAGTTTTCTAGAAAGTGGTTTAGTAATCATTGCATATTAGAAATTAAAAATTTCAATTTTCAAAAATAATAGACCCTTGATAATTTGCCAGATACTATAAACTTTTAATTTTATATTTGTCAACAGTTTTCACCTCTTTACATTTTGATCCTTCGTTTCCAGTTCTAATAACAAAACACAACAAAATTTCCAGGAGCTACCTGAATATAACACTGAGGGATTTAGGACCTGACCAATCCTTCCTTACTCTATTGCAGACCTTTGTAGTCTGCACCCTTGGCTGCAAGTGAAACGTGCCAAACCTGAAGGATTGAACAAAGACCAAACTCAATTAGATAGAAGTTTATTGGCTACCTCAGATGTAGGATGTACTGTACTCCTTTCTGTCCTCCCTCTCCCCTCTAACTCCTCCTATGTCTCTATCACTCCATCTCAATTCATGACTGTGTCTTCTTTGATTATTGTTTTGAACACACACACAAACACCTTGTTGAATTTGTCTGGTATTGCTTACATGTGTAGGTGTTTAGGGCTAACTGCTTGGGATTAGATAGCCCATCAGGGTCTCATAGCCCATCAGGGGCACAACCCTGGAAGAGACTGATTCTCCCTCCCTCAGCAACCATTAATTGCCTGTAACTCTTTATCTAGGGGTAAGGCCCTGTAAGGTTTCCTCCCACTATGTTGGATGTCAACTGGTATTGTCACTGTGCAACACCAGACATTTTTATCTTATATTTCACAGGTGCAACTTCTCTATCATGTATGTAAGACACTATCTCATAGCATTCTTCCTGGTTTTTTTACTCTTACAATTCTTCTGCCCCATCTTCCATGATATCGTGATAGCCATAGATGTAGGGGTTATATTGTAGAGGGTCTGTAGAAGCAGAGCAAACCAAGGTCAATTGTTCTCTGCATTTTGGCCAGTAGTAGATTTTTCAAATAGTCTCTGTTGGTTGTACAAAGAAGCTACCTTGTAGAAGGGTGAAGGACATATTTACCTATGGGTATAAAGGTAAGTATTTAGAATGCAATTAGAAAGCACACTTGCTTAGGAGAGTGGCGGTCATAGGATCTCCTATAGGATCCATGATATTACCAACTATAGGCAGTTGGTTGTTTTGAGTGTTAAAAAGATTTTAGATTCTCAGACCAAAAGGATATGCATTTTACTCTTAGAAATTACAGTTTCATTTTTTGTGTGTTTCTCACCTGCTATGGGAAATATTGGGTAACTTTTAGATATCCTATTCTTGTTCAATTCCTTTATCTTATTTTAGTAAATGACTAATGTAGTAAGGATGAGTGGGCTGCATCCCACCACCCAGCTAGCTTAACCCCCAAAATAACCACACAGAAAACTGTATTAATTAAATTACTGCCTGGCCATTAGCTCTAGCCTCCTATTGGCTAACTCTCACATCTTGATCTAACCCATTTCTACCAATCTGTGTAACACCACAAGGTTGTGGCTTACAGGGAAAGATTCTAACCAGTGTCAGTCTCAGACAGGAGCTTCATGGTGTCTGCCACATTGCCCTTCTTCCAAGCTTCCAGTTTGGTTTACTCCACCTATCTAAGTTCTGCCCTATCAAAAGGACAAGGCAGTTTCTTTATTAAACCAATAAAAGCAACACAAATACAGAAGGACCTCCTACACTAGACTAGTGTGCTTTCTCATTGATGGTTTTGATTGCCACTTGTCTGAGACAAATTTATTTGGCTATAATATGCAAATGAAAATTTCACTAAATCTCCAAAAGTAGCAAATCATTGTTTCAAAACAAACCTACTCATTTTGAACTAGATCTTGCTTTGCTTATTCAGATTGCATTAAAATAGCAATTTGTTATTAAATAAAGTATCAAGTTATTTTTTGAGAATTTTATACATGAATATTTTGCATTTTGCATACTCATCCTGAACTTTTTCAACCCCTCCCTCAACTTGTTTTTATAACCCACGTAGTACAATTTATGCAGCTCATATTCATGGATATAAGTCCACTCAGTGAAATATGTTTGACCTACCAGAGGCTACATTTCTCCTCCAGAAATTATCAGATGTCAGTAGCTCATCAAGTAAAAACTGGTACTCACGAGTTCCTTCCCATGCTGTATGAGTTATTATATACTGATCATTCCCTGTCCAATACCTTGCAATACTGACAGAGGCTAGACTATTATTGTTCTACTTATAGCTCTTTGCTGAAGGTAGGATCTTTTGATAGTCAACACATTCCTCTTCTCCATAATCCAAGAGTGTATAAAATAATATAATGATAAATGAACCACATTGCATGGTACAAATAAACCACAGATCCACAATAAAAATGAGGAAGAAAAGAGTCAATTTCATTGATCCTGGAGAACAATTTCAACTGGCAGTGGAAGCTAAAATATATTAAGGATTTTACACAAATATTGGGCTCCAGTCAATCGATGTGTTTTTTACCAGGATATGTGTTAGCAATTACTACACCTGTTTATTTGTATGCTAGAGTATGCTATGAATAAACAAGTGGCCAGTATTGATACTAAAAACATAGTTTCTTGTGAAGGAATCTGCAAGTAAGTGAAAGAGGAAAGTTAATGAGGACCAGGCTGTTGGTTTGGAAGCAGATTTATTTGTATTAGCCCTTGTCCTTTAATAGTCTTGAAAGTGAAAAAGTGATTTGCATGGGTTAACACACAAACACATACATTTCCAGCTCTGTTTCTGAGATGACATGAAAATCATGGCATCCTCATAGCAAAATGAGCATCTAGACCCTGATCTCGGTTTCTCAATACTTGTCACTAACTGAAGGCAACTGATTTCTCAGACAAATGTCACTCTCAAAGGCTGGAATCAGCAAAGTTTAAGATGAACCTAATAGGAGAGGCTAGGAATAAAGAAAATAACTTCTATTATGCTGTACACACATATAAGTGTATACATATATATGAGCGTGTTACAGAGCCCACATGAAGGTGCCAAACACAAACACTCACACACGTACACATAGATATACATACATGTGAGCCTGTTATGGAGTCCATGTGAAGGCCTTCCTATACCACACACTTGAGTTAACTTTAATAATTCAACGTTGAGAGACAAGGATGACTCAAACCATACAAATCTCAGCTATGAACAAAGGAGGACTACTGTAGCTTTGTCTCAGAGAAACCATATAGATATAATCTTACACAAATGATCATCCCATCTAGATCTTCTTAAATAGAAGACTCTGATTTAGGAGAGTTGGGTCTAAGACTCTAAATTTCAAATAAGATTCCAGATGAGCTTCTGCTGTCAAGTGAACCACATTTATGAATCAAGACCTTTGGGGGAAACCCTTAAGCCTTTAGCAAAAGGAGAGCAGGCAGGAGTATAGTTATCTTTGTTTTCTGACATTTCTGCAGAGTTTACCCTGTCTTACTAAACACTAAGTAATCCTACCTTTATCTAATGTTCGTTAGTCTCATAAACTTTCCAAAGTCAAATAAGTAGTATTGTAAGGAAGTAAAAAGGAATGATTTGTGCATGTGATACATTTCCTTTCTCAGAGCATATATGTAGCAGGTCTTCTTTGGAATAGGAAAGAGATCCAGACATACTTATCTAAAAGTCACGGTTGTGTACCACACAGAGGCAGAAAGCATACTTCTCAGCAGTCCCGAGCAGTATATCCAGGGAGACATAAGTCAAGCTGCACACTTGATTGCAGTTTGGCATGCTCAGAAGTACTTTGAGTCTTCTCAGTAATCCCTCAGGTTTTCTCAATATCCTGACAGGGGGTTATCAGCTTGGCAAGGTTCCATAACTATTTCATTTTGTAGGTGGCACCTACCTAATGTAGACCTAAAGGTCCCTCTTCAGCAGGGAAATATTAGAGCTTTTGAGTCATTTTGTTCTTGACATTGGTTGTTGAACTGAAAAGATCATCATCTTTAAGAAAAGACAAATAACGTAAAGCCTGGTGTGTATGTATTTCTGGTTTTGGTATCTTCTATAAAAATGAATGAAAGTCGAGACGACCTTGTCAAAGAAAACGCAAATGAGGAGGGATAATGACCAGGTGTCAGGACTGTGAGAGGCTTCTGCAGTCAGCTGGTGGAGCTAAGTTGAAAGCTATCAGAGATCTTTTATTTGATTTATTTATTTGTCTGTGACATGTTTTATGTTACCACATAAATGTCTCTAGTTCAAATCCTTTGTTTGAAGAAGGCTTTCTTGATTCTTTCCCTGTTCTTTCAAGGTTTAATTGATGAATTGGAAAGTCTACATCTGAGGTTGTTGATGACCCTTCACCTCTCTCCCCCAAGACACTTGTGCTGCCTTACCCAGCAGCACAATATTACTCAATCTACTTTTCTACATAATCGCTGAGATCCTTTTCCTGAACTTCACTGAGCCCTCCCAAGTCAAGGGATACTTTACGGACTCTGGAGAATCGGCATATCTAATTTAGAATTCTTTTATAAGTTAAAGATGTGTGAAACCATATGTGAAAGTAGAATAAAAGGTTTTAAAATACAAGCAAGATTCTAAAAATATTACTGTTCCCAGAGGAATATTAATTTTGACAAAAAAATTTCTTAGCAAAAAATGCTAAAAATGTAGCATGTAAAATGAGAAATATAGCAAAACTCTAAGAATGAAAGATATAGAAGAATCATCGTTAACATAGAAGACAGCTAAGAGGCATGGCTAAAGGGAAGAACAATCTCAGGAGAGCAGACCTCAAAACTTGTAATGCGGATTGCAGCAATGACAGAACAGGGAACCTAAGGGGCAACGTGTTGAAATGTATTGGCTTTTTGAGGAAGGTAAAATATGCGTGGGAAGTAACTGCATGTCCAGAGCTAATGTTCATACTTACCTTAATAAGAATGGTATTCTACACTGGTATACATGCAGAAACCAGGGAGTGAGGGTAAAGGGACAGAAGAAGAAGATATTTTGTTGTGTTGTTGTTGTTTTCTCTCTGAAAACTTTGGAAAAGTCAATTAAAGATTGTGTGTGTGTGTGTGTGTGTGTGTCTATGGACACACACATATTAAGAGTCAGGTGACTAGTTTTGATTCAATAGTCACTTTTTAATCACATACTGTGTGCTACAAGTTTTGTAATCAAAGATAAGCACCATTTCCACAGTAAAGGAAAACATAAACCAGAGCAAATAAAACATGCACACACACGCGCACACATACATGTACACATGCACGCACACATGCACGCACGCGCGCGCACGCGCACACACACACACACACACACACACACTGTGACATGGAAAGTGAAAATAATGTTGCTGCAAACTACTGGGGCATAAAAAGGAAGGGAAAGTGATGTGAGAGTAGCTGGACAATGGAGTGCACAAGAGGAGCTGCAAGCAGATGCAGATACTGTTGCCTGACTGGGCATTAGCTGGGGTTGCTCCCCTCCTGTGGGAGGAGCAGAATGCAGAGGAGAACCTCTTTCTGAACTCTCAACTACCCTGGGTTAGAAGAGATTTGGACTTCAGAAAAGAGACAAAGAAAAACCCTCCTGATGACAATGCTTCAGCATGTTTCAGAAACAGGTGACAAAGTGCCTGAGGAAAGCAGAAAGGCTTGTGGGTCTAGAGTACACGAAGGAGATCCGGTCAGCGTTCAGTAGAAAACACCCTATTCAGAAAGGAAGAGGTATGTTTAACTGGAGCAACGACATGATGTCAGAGTTAAACTGGCTCATGAGGACTCTGGGCAAGAGCTGTAAGGCGGTCCCAGTACCTTGAAGATATCTGGCATAGGCTTACTCAGTCGATTTAAGAAGGGTAAGCCTGTGTCCTTTGAAGCAAATATGTGAGGTGCTGGTCTCTGAAGATATGTCACTAATGCTTGACGGTGTTGGTGGCTTGTGTTTATCCAAGACTGACAATGTGGTCCGCTGAGTTGAGCAATGATTATGACTTCTGGTTAATATTAACAGAAAGTCCATTCTTGTAGATGATTGAGAGGGAGACAGAGAGAAGTTAAACGGCATGTAGATTTTGGAGCAATAATATTTCCTGTTTTATTTTAAATTATGTAGCCAGAACTGTTCATGTTTAAAGAGGATTAAGGAATAGACAGTCTCCAGAATGGGAGACTTTGGGACAGGTGCTAAAACAAGAAATGGATGAAAAAACCTAAATGATAATAAGTGATACACAGATACGCAATTTAGAACAGTGTGCACATCTAGTAGTAGACGGAAATTTCATCCACTAAATGGATACTTTTTGGAGGGGGAACCATAAGGATATACAAAGGATTTTAAAATGTTGAAAAGACAATGGTAATAGGTGAAAAACTGAGAAAAGAAGTTAAGAAAGAAAATGCCTGGCAGGGGAGATACCACTATCAAGAGAAAGAAAAATATCACTTTTGCATACTTAGAAACCACACTAAAACAATCAGTTAAGACACTCATAACATTTTAAGTAGTAAAAGCTTATGGTTGACTCAACATTCAGTCTTGAGTATGTCACTATGGTACACATTATTAGAGATTTGATGGATATGGAAGATAAATATTAGTACACATTTGTTATGTGACAATGCTCATGGGGAGACATGGACAAATATATATTTGCCCAAGATAGGGAACTAATAATAAACTAAAGTGATGGTTGCACACCAAAATCAGAGTAAATGAATTAAAGAGGTATTGGCCTCCATTAGGCATGGGATGCCTAGAGGACTGAAACCCTGGATTCTTGGTATAACTCTCAGAGCCTGACTGGTCAGAATCTCCTCTTTTCAAGGGGCTTGTTCTGAATCTTCGCAGTCCTTACTGCTTTTGTAACCTTGAGGAGAGAAGGGCTTGTACATATGATCTGTTTTAGGGACTTTCTAAGACTTACACAGTATTTACTAACTGAATCTTATGAATTGTGATATTCTTAATGAGCCTTTTTTTTTTTTTAGGACTTTGTGAGTCTTCAGGAGATTTCCTCCAGGATGGAATGATTGAGGCAAAGAAAACACCACACAGCATGAAATATAATTAATTATCATATTGGATATATAAATACATAGAATTGGAAATGCAGACAAAGACAAAACAGGAGAAAATTCTATAAATAAAAGAAGGTAAAAATTCCTCAGTGGGGGTGGAAAGCCAATCTTATAGACATAGATAAAAGATGAAACTAGACAAAACCAAGATCAAAACTGAAACCAGCACACTTTTAAGTATCCCTTGGTCTCAGAGCTTTTGTATGGTCAAAGCAGACAGTTCTGAGGTAAATGAGCCATGGACATTCTCAAGCTATCCAGCTTTGGGTTGGGGGGAAAAAGTTTACCCAAACAAGTAGTCATGGAATATCACACTAGTGAACATGTCTTGTATGAAAAAAAAGTCAAAATGGAAAATTTTCATGATGATACACTTCAGCCTCCCCAAAGAAAAGTCAACCAAGAACTCAGAAAAAAAGAAAGCTTGGCTTTGGAAGATGTAGGAGGGAACATGGTGTGAGTGGAAATCTAGGTGTCATTCTAAGCATTGGTAGTGTTATGATTACAAATTAAAGGTCAAAAAAAAAACCTTGACAAAGTAAAAACCAAAATATGCTGTAAAACCATCTGACTTTGGAAGAAGAGGGGGTAAGATGCCGTTGGGACTAAGCAGTGAGGACACACACCTTTAATCCCAGCCTGGTCTACAGCGTGAGTTCCAGGACAGCTAGGACTTATCTTGGAAAACAAAAAACAAAAAATGAACAAACAAACAAAAAGCTGATGGTGAGAGTTATATTTTGTAACTGGTAATAGCACATAGCCAAAATAGTTGAAATTGATAGAAACGGGGAAAAATCAACAATCAGAGCCTTTAGTATTTGAGTGTTCGGTACCAAATTATAAATATACTCACTAGAACAAATTTTAAAAAGTAAAAACTAAGACAGGCCGCGTGCCATGTGCCACGTAGCCACGAAGTGCAAAAGTGCTGCGTGGATTAATAAACTTGTTTAAGCACAAACTCACCTGCTATGGTGATGTCTGTAGTAAAACAAAATTAGTGTTCAAGAGAAAAAAATTTATTTTCAAGTTGTATTTAAAACAAGCTACAACAAAACAATCAAACTAATTTTGCATGTCATTGAAATAAAGTGATGGAGTGGTAGTTCGTTGTGTTGCCTTAATTCGGGAAGACTTAGGTGGCTGAAACATTGTTTCTGGTGTGTCTTTGAGGGTGCTGTGGGAGGAGGCTGACCTGTGAGGACTGAGAGAGGAAAAATCTGTCCTAAGCTTAGGCAGAAGCCATCGGTTGAACAGAGAGAACAATGGAGTGAAGGAAAAATGAATTCTCTGTCTCCTGGAGCTAGAATGTCTCCTTTTGTTCACGGACAATAGAAAATAGAAATCTAGGTTCTGGGGTGTTTGTGGTTCAGGACTTCCCGTGAGGGCCCTCTGGATTCTCAGCCCACTGGATTTACAGGATTATACCACTAGCTTTTGTTTAACTTGAACTGAACCCTGCCACCCACTTCCCTGGTCCTTCCACTCACTACTCTGGGATACTTTGTGATTTCTCAGCCTCCTTAACGATGTAAGCCAATTCCCAGAATCAACGTCTTCTCATCCTTCTCCCCACTGTATTTTATTGGTGTTGTCTTCATAAGAATACTGAACACTACACCAGCAATGATCAACATGTAAATCACTTGGAGAAGAGTTACACATGTTTGCTCCATTTTTCTTTTTTTTCCTTTTAAAATAACATTGTTATGTTTTATTTGATAATTTTATACATGTATAGAATGATCATAATCACCCCCATTCCCCTCACTTATCCCCTCCAACTCCCTCAACCTTTTTTCTTATTAACACAACCCCTCTCCTAATTTTATATCTTTAAAAAGAAATATAACCTGCTGAATTTAAAGAGATCTTGCATACACTCAAATGTGAAATTATTTACAGGATCATGAGTAACTAACTTACCAATGGCTACATTCCCTGAGGAAAATGACTGTCTTTTCCCAGCAGCCATTAACTGCCAGTGGCTCCTTAGCTAGGAGCAGAACTCATGTGTCCTTCATCCATGCTGAAATGGTAAGAGCTAGCTAAAACTTTATTATTTGATTATTTGCCAATCCAATAAATAAAATGTATATTACAGTTTGCATTTAGTTCCCAGTTACGCCCAATGCCTGTTGTCAAGGCAGCTATTTCTCCATTTGACCCTCACTTTAAAAGCATCCTAGTACGCAAATCCTAGTAATAAAAAAACCACAATAAATGAAGTAGTATGAATCACAGCATAGCCTTGTATTTGACATGTACATGTACAAGTATTAATATTTCTTCTCAAGTGTTAAACATGTATAGAGGGATGTTATTTTATGTATCACCTCTTGATCTACTCTCTCATAGATCTTATTTGTAATAACCAGAACCTGGAAACAACCTAGGTGCCCCTCAATGGAAGAATGAATCCAGAAAGTGTGGAATATATACACATTAGAATACTACTCAGCGGAAAAAAACAATGACATCTTGAATTTTGCATGCAAATGGATGGAAATAGAAAACTCTATCCTTAGTGAGATATCCCAAACCCAAAAAGGTAAGTATGGTATGTACTCACTCATTAGTGGACCTTAGCCATTAACAAAGGACATTAAGCTTATAGCTTACAAGCCTGCAGAAGCCAAATAGCAAGATGAACTCAAAGAAAAACATATATAGATTTTCCTGGAAGTCTGAAGCAAACAAGATTGTCAGACAAAAGTTGGAAGCACCGGTGTGGGGATGGGTGTGGAGGTAGGGATTGGGGGAGGGGGTAAGTGAAAGGGAGGGGAGTAGAAGGGAGAAAGGAAGAACTGGGGAGAGCCTGGGGTTGTGGGAGGGTGGAGATGGAGGAAGGGTGGATATTGGAGAAGCGAATAAGATGCTCCATTTTTTCCATGCACACATACACATGTATGCACTATTTTGTAATACTTTTAAATATTCTATTTGAAAATATGAAGTTGTAGAATAATTTATAATAATGTAAAAAGGATTCTTTAAGGAAAACCTGATAAATGAATAGAAAATTCTGGAAGAATGTCAAGAAACTATTTTTATTAGTTTTATCTTGGATAATGGCATTCATTTCATTTTTCTGTTTTCATATTAATCATGAGCATATATTACTTTTAAAATTAAATTTAAAATATATAATTGCCTTTTGTATAAAATCGTTCAGTCTATTTCATTATGCTGTCTTCAATTCCTCTATAAAACATAATGCATAATGCTCCAATTTGATAGTCAATTATAAGACAATGTCTGAAACTGGTATGATGCACCATAATTTTATTCTTTACTTAACTGGCTAAATGCATGGGAATTTGGAATGAATATAGCATATGTTCTTCATTTTTGTAGACTTGGCCACCAAAACATAGTCTCCATTTAAAGTAAAATCATATGGGGATATATTTTTCATTTTTGTTTTATATTGTAAATGAATACAATGGTCCACAAGTGACAAAAGTTTATTTTCTCTTCATACATAAAGAGAGATCTTCAAAATCTACTGGAAATTAAAAAGACTAAAGAAAAGACATTATTATATAAGCAGTATCAAAGGGATTGAGGGTTACTTTTTATTTGTTATTTACATTAAAATTTTATAATTGACATGTATAATTTTGAGTTGGAAAAGCAAATTCCAAAAACGTGAAAGCCAAACATTGGTATGTGAACTTTGGTTTCCTTTTTTCTTCACATGGGAACTTGCTTTGTTTCTGATCCTCCTTAGTGGGATGGATGAAGAGAATATTTCCCTATGTACTCTAGACTGAATGTGAGCTCAAGATCTCCCTGCCTCAGTCAGATTGTAGGTATATAGTGCTCTGATAGTATTGGTGTCATATGGGCATAGGTTGTGACACTCTGCTGTCAATTTCCAGTGGCCACTGGCTCCCAGAAAAAAAATACTGGATCTTTCCCAAATCACGGAAGTTGGCAATGATGTGAACCTTATGTTGTGACCTTACACCTTTTAGTAATTGCCTCAACTTAGAAGGCATCTGAACAGATTGGCCAAGATCAGCAGTAGAAAGTACAGTGTCGAATATGCTTCTTCAGAGGTACAGATGCAATTCTTGCTTTAACGGGCTGAACTTGGCAGTGTGGCCCAATAGGTTCTCCAGAACATACATGCAGATTTTTTTTTCCATATCAACTGAGGATGGTGAGCTGAAAGCTCAGGGGCTCAGTGTGGGAAAGATGGTACTGAGCTGGAAGTTGGTGGTTTGACAATGGTCCAGTACCAGGATCTTAAAGGGCCTGCTCCCTTCTCTAGCAGAGCTCAGAAAGAGCA
Organism: Dicrostonyx torquatus; assembly: GCA_028555095.1. Taxonomy (NCBI): domain Eukaryota; kingdom Metazoa; phylum Chordata; class Mammalia; order Rodentia; family Cricetidae; genus Dicrostonyx; species Dicrostonyx torquatus. The sequence continues at coordinate 1,550,126 of JAQHUG010000081.1, forward strand.
TAGACTAAGGGTTTCACCTGCCTGATACTCAGATACTTGTAAAGATGCTTCAATTCTGATTTGTAAAGTGGACTTGACTTCAAACAAAGACAATCCAAGGGAGTGCAACTCCTGTGCATCTTGTATAATTTCCCAGGGAGGAAGATGTCATCTATTTAAAACTTCCAAAATTTCCAGCTTTGTAAATGAGCATCATGTATGTGGGAACACTGTTATTTTGTGACCCAGAATGCTCTGTGTTTGGACTCCTATTGACAAAGGAACATTTCTGAAAGTTACTCACTTTGCCAAAGTAGGGTACTAGTATTTTTCTGCTATCTTGATACCCCAAACTTGCCACGTCCAGTACCTTGATGCTCTCCAGTTGTAAAACCTGCAGAACCTTCTGGTTTTTGTACACAGGCCTTCATGGAAACCCATAGCTTCTTGTAAACATAGCTGGATGGCTTCTTGTTTTCATCTTCGCTCACTGCAATAGGCAGGCTTGGGATTGATTTGCAGTGGCATATTTGATACAAGGGTCTGATAATCTCAAGGGCTACTTTCCTCTCATCCTTCAACCATGGTAGTTTGTTTGCAGATCACTCTTGGCTTCTGGTAAGCAGACATGCTACAATGGTTCTCTACTTTGTGAGCTAGAAATTCAGGCCCATGTTCTGAAAATAAAACACTTGATGTTTCTGCTCACTGAACTGAACCTTCTGAGCAAGGAGGACATGAAGACCATACGGTGGAATGGCAATGTTTCCCGAAGGGCGGGTAAGGAAACAACAAGAATAGTACCATCGATTTCAAGACATCTGTGTTCCTCTGTGGAGGCATCCATGGCATTCTGCAAGGAAAGCTCGATTTGTAATTTCCTCAGGTACAAGATAGAAAAGATTTCATTCTCCAGAAAGCTCTACCTAGGCAGGTCTAGGAGAGAAAATGAAGCACTCAGTTCAGACTAGAGGAACAGATCCAGGTGTGACAGTAGAACCATGCTGAATCGGGGCAGATCCAGGCTGTGACTCTTGGCTCTCAGAATCTTGAGTTTTTTTCCACAAAGCATTTACTGCTCAATTGTGGATCTATCTCATAAACTTCTAGGAAACAATAGTTTCCATACAGTACTTTAAAATTTAAGGACAGAGAGCAAAGCATCGATAAATAACAATAGAGAGACATAGTCTCTCTTTGTAGCCCTTGCTGTCCTGGACCTCATCGTGTAGACCAGGCTAGCCCCAAAATTATAGAAATCTGTCTGCTTCTGCCTTCTGAGTGCCGGGATTAAGGCATGTACCCCTACACCTGGTGATAAATAAAAATAATACAATTTACCTTGTGCTGTAATAGAATATTTAGCACAGGAAAGGAGTTCATTAATTGATTGAAGAGTTCTGGAAACTTAGTGTTAAGACAATGAAGAGTGTTAGAGGTTCACGGCTGAGAATATTCCTTAGCAGAAGTTAAGGATACACAATGAGACTTTGAGATTCCACTGCCCCCTGTTTGGTATGCCTACCATAAAGAAGGTAAGCCTGGGAATGGACCTAGGCCTTTAGAACTGCAGAAAAGAAAGGAAAAGGAAATAAATGCAGAAGAAAAGAAACAGAAAGGTGAGAAAGAAGGGAAAGAAGACAGCAATTGTTAGCCAGGATTATGAGGTTGTCAGAAAAGAAACTCTATGACCTGTTTGTGGTAATACACCATACCACAGGGATACTCATTTATGCTTTTTTTTTGTGACAGGACTCTCAATAGATAAGCTTTGCAAACATCCTAGATGTCCTTTAACAGGAGAATAGATTAAGAGGTGCATACTTCGGTGGATATTCATTATTTAGCCATGAAGAAGAACAAAATTATATGATTTACTGAAAAATGGATGGAGCCAGAGATCATCACATTAAGTGAAATAAATATATTCAGAACGTGAAATCTAGTTTTTGAGACATACCTTAGGATACATTAAGTTCTGTTGCTCTTGTTCCTAATGAATTCCGGTCCTTTGCTATAATTCCACTTTAATAATGGAATTCTGCTTCAGGTGGATGTTCAGGAATATTTGTTTTTACTTAGGAAAAGAAATTTTAAAAGGAAAAACAGATTATAAGCAGAAAATATGAAAAAGGAAAAAATATTCAAAGACAAACCAACTTCACACAAAACCAGAAATAAGATACCATGTCAAAATATTTAGCATATTGATGAATGATAAGAAACATAGGAAGGAAAATGTAATGATGTTTAGCACAAAACGATTCTAAATGCAGTTGTAGCCAGCTCCCAATGTGGAAGCCACAGTTAGAACTTAAATGAAGACTCTGATTGACTGTTCTTCTTTGGCTACACTCTTAATAACAATCCATGATGTGATTGATACAATGCCACTGCTAACCAGGGAAGTTTCCTAATGAAGTAAAGGCATTAAAGCCATGCTAGGGTTATTCTAATTTATTCAATAGCTCAATTAATATTAAGTGTAGGTTATCTGCTTTTGTTGTTGAGAGTAAGGCGTTAATGAGATCAGGAACTACAAAACTAGCCAGTAAAGATTTACATATTCGAGAACATACACCACACACTCAATTTCATTTAGCCTAGTGCACATGTGCTTTTTCATGAAAACAGTAGAGTAGAATTATCAAGATATTGAGGCCAGAGAGGGAAAATAAATTTGAAAATTATGTGCACATTTTATGGAGTGCGTTATTCTACTGGAAAGAAATGTGAGGACACTCCAGTGCTGTTGGAGATGGTTGGTGACATCATTTTTCTTAGGCTATGCGACACTGTAACCTGTAAAAGGCCAGCGTCTCAACTGTATACTTCCAGTACATTCAAACACAAGTGTTAACCACTATAGATAGAGTTGGATATTTCTTCTGTCCTTGGATTTTTTTTTCTTTTGATCCTTTGGCAAAGTAAGTTTCAACATTGTCAAATAGCTACAGTACCACTTAGAAGTTACTTTGTGATATCATTAAAATATTTGAGATTGATAGGTTGCAAGCAGGTATATCAAAAAATGTTTCTCAATACATTATTAGATGGTGCATATTTAAACATAAAACAGCAAGCCCTTTAAATAGATAATGGATCAAGATTATTTGCTGATAATTATTACAAAAAGTCTAAGATAATATGCGATCATGGAAAATTTGACTTTCAGTGAGGTCATATTTGATTAGTCCTGATCCTGAATCAGGAAGAAACACATATTCAATTTCTTTATTCTTTTCAAAAGAAGTCACAGACCAACATACATACATGTATATGCATGCATATTCTTACACACAAACAGACATGCACACACACACAATCTGTTTCTGACTTTGTATGTGATTATATCCAAGTAAATGGCCACATGCAAGAACCACTGATGTCTGTACTTAAGAAAATTATATGTACTTCATTTTCATTCATTCATTTATTCTTCTATTAAAGAACAGTTGCTGAGGGTCATAATTCTTTGTTCAAAGCTATGCTAATAGCCAGAATTTTTGCTCACTTCAGCCACTTTTTTGTTTGTTTGTTTGTTTTTGATACAGGGTTTCTCTGAGGCTTTGGAGCCTGTCCTGGAACTAGCTCTTGTAGATTAGGCTGGCCTTGAACACACAGAGAACTGCCTGCCTCAGCCTCCTGAGGGCTGGGATTAAAGATGTGCGCCACCACAGCTCAGCCTCTTTTTTTCACAGCCACTTTTTATAGCATTACAAACATCAAGAACTTAAAATATAGAAGACCCTTGACCATTCATTTTTCAGTGACTTAATTTCCCACAAGAACCCTGTAAACTGTGAACTATGATTGTCCCTGTATGAGAAATTAGGAAAACAATGCTGGAAAACCAAGTTGGGCAAGACCTCATAATGAATGGAAGAACCAAGGAGAGGCCAACTGACAAAGATCTCTCTTCTCTTAGTTGTGTGCTGTCCATCTCTTTTTGGCCTTTTTTATCAGAACTTGTAGCATTAAGAGTTCAAGTTGAAAAAATAAAAAGAGTTCAAGTTGTAAAGTATTTGAAACTTAAAAGCACCTGTGAATTTGAAACAAAAAGGGAAGCCAAAGTAAAAATTTCTTAGCTGATAATCAAGGCAGCTAAGCTTCTTTAAGCAAACAAACAATTAGATTTGACAATAACAAAAGCTAAATGGAAATACAGGTGTGAGCCTACTACTTAAGTGCTATCACTAAAGCTAATAGCTGCTTTCTGTCCTTGCCAAAATATGACGTCAGTGTGATGAATTATGCATGATTTGGGCTAAAGCTGGTTGTGAAATCCTCTGAAGAATTTATCTGAACCTTGTTTTTCCAGTTAGGACTTTCATTTGCCTCAGGGAGAACTTGTAGCTGGGTGAGTTTCAAAGGACAAAAAAACCCTATCTGGGAAAGGAAGAGAAATGTCTCCTGCCCACTTTACTAAGGAGTATCTGGGAATTTACAAACATGCTTCCACAAAAAAAGGTAATGTAGGCAACAACACCTGGCATTCTTGAATACTTACATCTGTTAGACTCAAATGGCTTTGCATATATTAATTTTCTTAATCTCTATAAAACAAGGACATTGAGAACCTAATAAAGCCTGGCATTATGGTTTGGTTTTGTTTAGAAGAGTGGGTTCTGCCTTATAGACAGGTGAATATATCAATCATATATATATATGTTGTCAATCATCAGTAATGTGGCAAAAAAAATCACTATACACTTATTTAGAATGTCAAGCTTTTCTAATGTAGTTGAAGTATCACTGAATTTATAAAACATTGATGAAGCCGAACTTTCAAAAATATTACTTCTAGAAACATCTACAACTTGGGAATCTCAGATTTAGTTGTCTATCAACTCCTCTAGATGTAAAACCTCCTATTCAGGTTTGAAGAGATAAGGTTAGCTAGTAAGGAGTATGTATGAGTTATATTGTTTACTGAATAGATAACTTCTGTAAAAATAGTTGTTTTATATTTGGCTTTCTATGACCTCAAACGAGGTCAGCACAATTTGCGCGAAAGTTTAATATATTGTTGGCTTCTGCTCATCTGGACAAGGATAGATTTGAAATTCTTCAGTTGTAAAGAATATTCTATATATCACATGGAAGTTTACCATTCTTCTCTTCTTAACTCCACAACAAAACAACCCCAAATGACAACAATAACATTAAACCTTGCCCCCCAAAATGCTACAAAGGAACATAAACACGAGAGAGACAAAGTGGTGTGGGTTTTGCTGGGCAACTTATTTTGCCCATTACATCATTCATTTCCCTCCCTCACCTCCTTTCTACTTTTCTCATGTGTGTCCCTTCTCTTCTCAATGTATAGCCTCCCTTCTTTAGTTGTAATTGTTACATATTCATATAAACAAATTAACATTATGCGTACAACTTTCGGAGTCTGTTCTGTGTTGCAGTGGGGAAAATTAATTTGTCCTCTCTCAGCAGTTGTTAATTGCTTGTAGGTCTTCATTTGAGGGTGCGACTTCATGGAATATTTTCCGTGTACACTGGGTTGTCACCTGTCTGGGTATTGTGGTACCCATATTGTTGGGCTTTCATCTGGATGGCCTCCCTGTCACAGCTACGAGGCACAATTTCACAGCGGACTTCCAGGTCCTCCGGCTCTTACGATTTCTGCCCCACCATTGGTGATGCTCCCTGAGTCTTGGGTATGAAGGTTGTGTTGGAGATACATCAACTGGGGCTGAGCAGCTCAGCATCAGTTGTTCTTACTTTTTGACAAGTTGAGGCTTTCTGTAATGGTCCCATTACTATTACCATTTTACTAAGCCAGCATAATTTCTAGCTGCATTCTAAAGACTTATCCTCATTTCCACAGATAAGTGACACTCTTACCCCTCATCAAAGATGCCTCTTTTTGCAGCAGGAATATACAATTCTTATTTTCTACATAGATTGAATTGTCTCACATAATCTGACAATACTCAGTTCTGGCTGTCGTCTCAGAATCGTGCAGGCAATTAGGCAAGGTAGAGACTGTTAGGTAGATTGGATTCTTGGTTAAAGAGCAGAGAATTTTTAAATCTTCATTCTTCTTCATATTATTTTTTATTAAAATGAGCTAATCCTCTGAGAAAGTATAACTTGACTAAAGCTCACAATCTAAATATCTGTTCTACTAGCTGGAATCTAGCCTCAGATGTGCTCTTGACCCCTTTCTTTCTGCGCAACACTTCACAGAGCTCAAAGTCCTGAATTAATTGTAGGTCATCCCCTATAATATTTAATGATGTGTAATCAGGATGCTTATAATATCTTTCAAAATAAATCCCTGGAGTGGTGTTAGGTCACCTCACAAAGACAGTACAGAAGAAAGTGTGCCTCATGGACATTTTTTTTTTGTCAAGGGATGAACAGGGCAATCTTTTACAATAAATGTTCAACTTGAGCCACACAATGTTGAATGAATTAAAGGACAGATCATGTGGGAGAACCTAAAACACAGAGGATGTGATCTCTGCCTCAAAGGAGTTTCTGTGGTAGAATGAGTCAGGATGAGGTATTACGGGTAAGCTGGAAGAGGAAAATCTAGCCACGAGATAAAGTAGATAAAGTTTACCTACTGACGTGACGTGGATGAAAGGAAGGAGAGCTGAACTGTCAGTGCCATGCATGTTAAAATCACTTCATTTGTATGATCTATATCAATACATGTAATACATGTCATAATAATCCAAGTTATAATAATCCAAGGAAGTCGAGTCTGTTGTCCTCATCATGTAGCTGAGGAAACATGGACGATAACTTACTTGCCTGTATGGTGAAAGAAACAGATTTTCAATTCAAGCTAATCATTCAAGAAACTGATAACTAAATCATTATACCACAAGGATATGTGACTGTGACTTGAGCAGTTGATCTGTGACAAGCACAATCATTTAAATAATCCTAAACACGATGTATTCAAAGGTGCTTACATGGCTATTTTGTTTCCTTGGAAACTGATATGGTCTATGATCCAATTACTAGTAAATCGAGCATTCTCAGTGCTTCTAACTGCTTCTATTTACCATAGTGCAGAAAATTTTGAGAAATTGCATATTTTTTGGTAAAGAATTTAACATTCTTTTTACTAAAAGATATTTTTCTATTTTCACTATATTTAAAATGCTTATTTATTGCCTATTACCTTATCAATATGCTTAATTAAATGTTTTGAATTACATTTTTAACAAAATTACTATACAAAGAGAATAAAGATGACTTTGTAATAGTTTTCTTTTAGATAAGCAGATTACTTACAATAACATCGCTCTTCTACACAGACTTTATAGAAAAGAAATCTCCAGTGCTGTAATAGTGAGTAATTCATATATATCATGAATTTATATAATGGATTTGGAGGATATCTATATTATGTGAGGTAAGAATGTAAACTAGAAAGTCAAAACTGGCAGTGTACTTATGGAGAAAACGGTAAGTGTGCTGTTCAATATATTTATTAACTCTCCAATTCACTAATAGCTTTATACTAGTGGTGATTAGGAAAAACATAAATTAATCTTTAAGTTAGATAATCAATTTTCTGTCACTCCATTCCTCATCCCTTCCAAGAAATTTGAAGCAAAGCAGTGTAATGTAATCTATCCATCTCTTATAAAGTCAGCAGTCATGTTAGGACATATGTTATTCTTGAATACTAGGATTATTGTCCAAGAGAAACCATTACTGTCCAATTCTTACATGAGTCACAAACTTCTTAAACATGTTCACCTGGATTATGTTAGAAAGCCATGATTCACTAAAATATGTCAAGGATATTAAGAAGAGTCTTACTGGAGTTCCAGATAGTTTTCCCATAAATTCATGAGAATCTTGGTCTGTAAATGTATATCACTACATCCTTTCAGAGAACTAAACTTATATAAAATGCAGTGAGAGTCTCACCACAATGTATAGTACATATTGCTATTCTCATGATACTGAAATTGCCCAAGTCATAGAAATCAGATATGCCTTAACTGCAATGCAGTACTCCACCAAGATTCAAGGATACCTTGCTTAATATTACTAATGCAAATTTCCCACTGACTTTTATATCTTACTATTAGAATGTTTATCTTAATATCACATAGGCATGATGATACAATGAATCTTCTCTCATCACGGAACTACAGATTAGGTGACATCATGGGTTGGATTTGTCTTTTAGCTTTTCTTGAACATGTTGCAAAGTACTGACACCATCATCGGATTTGGACACTAGACTTTGTCCAGGCAGGCACACTATCAGATCATGTTGTCTTCTGGCAAACTGTTTTGTATACTGACATAATTCCTAGTGTCATAAAGAAAGGACTCTTAAAAGTCTGGATTTACATAAAATTTAGAAGTCTGACTATTTTGCTTATAATCCTATTAATTTGTTACAAACCTTTTTTGCTGAAAAGTCTCCTAAACAGCAACTGGTAAAATCATTAGAGTTAATAAATGAATTAACCAAACCATGATTTTGGCTAAGTGGTTATGGTTCAGAGAAAAGTTGAGAAATAGTTTGCGTCACTAAGCCTACAAGTGGTAGAGGAGAAACCATTGATTCTAACAAAGAGCCCTTGTTCAAGCAAGCAATTTAAAATCAGCTAGTCCCTTAATACTCTGAACATCAGATGCCTTATCTATCAAACACTGTAATTATAACTTTTAGGATTTGGAAAATTCTTTCAAGAAACTGTGATAGTTTAAAGGTACTTATTTAGGCACAGGAGGTAGCTTTGTCACTTGTCAAACAAAAATGAGGACCTGAGTTCTATTCCTGGAACCCACATTAAAACAAAAACAAAAACAGACATGGTTGCACTGGTTTTCTCGGTGCTAGGGAGGTGGAGGCAGAAGAATCCCTAGAACTCACTAGTCATCTAGCCTACTTGAACTGGCTATCTCTAGGCCAATGAGATACCATGTCTGAGCAACCAAGGTGGATTGCACCCAAGGATAATATACAAGGTTGATCACTGACTAGCACATTACACCTACTTATATCCTCTTCCCACACCTTTATTTAAAGCTGATTTAAGCTCTCTTAAACATTAGTATAGTGATCAAGATTAAATACTTCTTTACCCTGTCTAGCCTATATATTATTCTCTACAAATACATGACCAATAGTATCTAATAACCTGTTTGAAATTAATGACCACATATCATTTATCATTATATGTACCACTTTCTCATGTAATAACTAATCAATATATTGTTGCTGAATAGACTAACCTTTTATCTAAAGTTATAAACCAAAGGACAAATACTGAAATCTGTTCTTTAGTTCAATTATAAAGCAAACTCCACAGATCCTATTAAAGACCCTGCCATTCAATTCTGCTTGGCCACATACATTTTCATCCAATTAAAGAAGTTCTTCTTTATCCTCTTATGGGGGTCCTTGTCTTCATAAAATTGCCTAGCAGTTTATTTAGTAGAAAAATTGTTAGATTAACATCAAATAAATTACAACAGCTCTCTTTTGTAATTTATATAAAATATCTAATACTTTTGCTGAAAATCAAGGTTTATCTTTCTCATTCTGTATCGTTTTTTATTATATACTACTAAAATGACACTATAAGAACATTTGCTTCTCTTTTCTGGAGGCGCATTCAAGGTTGTAACAAATTAATGGGATTATATATCTAAATATTCTAGAACAAGGGTAAGTATTAAATATATCTGTTATTTATTTATTTTTACTCCAAAGAACAATAATTTTATTGGAAATATATTCTTTGCCAGGAATTATTTATCTTGCATTTTTGCTTTATTGTCTTTTTATATGTTCATAGGTACCTCTAATTTATCTATGTTTTTATATTTCTATATTTTTAAATTTTTGTGCCTAAGTGAGTTTCTTAACTCTGTTTATTAACATTGGGAGAATGAATTTAAGAATTCAGCCATAGCTCAGCCTGATGTTATTCTGATCTTTATTCATCCTTCTCTGAAAACCTGCTGTGTGAAATTCAGGTCACTGTCTAGCATCACCACCAGTCTTGAATGTTAACTAGCTTGGGACCTCTGAGGACTCCACTCCTAAAACAACTTGAAGCCACCTGTGAATGTGGTGCCCCAAGACCAGGGCCTTTCAGCTCCCTGTTATACATCTCAATAATAGCCACAAGACCTTGGGTTTGTGTTATTTCCCAGGCTTGGTCTTCATGCACAAACCAGCTTGGAAATGAAACAGAGACTTAATTCAGTTTAGTCCTTTTAAGAGATGGAGTGAAACCTCTTTATTAGTTTCCTTTTCCAACATGACTAGTTTTATTTCCTTTTCAAATTATTGTGTCTAAATAGACAGGGCCTTGGAATGAGATCACCAAGTCAACATTCCATTACGAATCCTTTTTGACTGCAAGGAGTAGAAGGGAAGAAGTTGAGTAGGGAATTAAGTGTGGAAACATTCCAGACAAGCATAGACACTGGTGCCTGATGTCAGGACAGATTTCCACCTGCATGGCCTGGAACATTCATTTTTGATTTGGGAATATTTGCTAAGGTCTATTTGACTTTTCCAGAAGGCTAGTCTGTGTGTCCATTCCTAAGACTAGTCTGTCCCAAGACTTGTTACAAACCTTTCCAGAGACAAAATGCAAAACAGTCTTTACAAGTTTCTTTGAAGGATATCCAAACTGGACTCTTATTAGCATTAATTTGCTGAAGATGGATAGAGACTTCCCTTGTATGTCTTAATTGTTATTTTTCATTGGTACCCTCTTTCATCTTGAATTTTACTTTTATGCAAAGAAAAGGGGAAATTTGCTTTGGAAAGCAAGAGAGAAAACTCAACAATATTCTACTTAATCCCATAGTTACGAAAATCGCTCAGTCTTTCTCCTCCCTCCCCCTCTTTCTTCTATTGGCAAGGTATCACACTGTAGCCTGGACTATTCTAGAATTCATTAGCCTGACCAGGCTGCCCTCAAACTCACACCAATCGCACTGTCTTATCATCAGAAGCTTTGGGTTTAAATGTATGAGCTACTATACCTGACCTTTTAAAATAAAGTTTTTAGTTGAGTTTTATTGATGTTTTTAGAAATATGAATGTATATGTATCTATCATGAATAAATAGTGATTCTATGCTATAATTAACTTCCAGAATGATATGCAATAATTATCCAATTGCATAGGCCTATACTTCACTTAATATGATCAGTATATCTTTCTAGAATATGAAAGTACTGAGGAGGTATCACAAGCTAAGAATCACAAAGGGAATTAAGTCCAGGTAATGTACCATTTCACTGTATTACCAGGTCTCTCTATGCACCATAGGCTGGCTTCAAACTTCTAAACACCGTGTCTCCCTCTCTCTGCCCCACAAGTAGTGGGGTTATGGGTGTTAACCACCTTATCTGCTCCCTTCAACAGATACCATATTTCAAGTAACGAGCTATTGAAAGAAAATATGTAGTAATTTGAATGAAAAATGTTTCCCATCATTTTGTGCTTTTGAACACTTGATACCCTGCTGGTGATGCTGTTTGGTGGAGGTTTAGGTGGTGTGCCTAGAGAAAGCATGTCACCGGGGCCTGCCTTTGAGAGTTAAAAGGCTAGCATACTTCTAGTTTACTCTGCCTGTCTTGTGCTTACAATTGAAGACTTAGGTTCTTAGCTTCCTGGCTCCTCTCACCTTGCCTGCCACTTATTTCTATGCCTTCCCACCATGAGGGACTCTTAGCCCTCTGGAAGTCTAAGTCCAAATAAACTCTTATATCTATAAGTTGCCTTGGTCATGGTGCCCTATCACAGCAGCAGAAAAGTAACTAAGAATGTAAGCCCAAATAGTGTAGAGGAAATTGTGTACAGATGCAACATATACATATTTGCTATGGAAAAAATTGTCTGCTCCATTTTCTTCCAAAAGCAGTATTTCTTCCTGTTAAACAGGGCAATACTGGAAGAGCATTCCCCAAATTCTGCAACTATTTCTTCTTTGGGTCAAAAATCATTAGTTAGATTAATATTAGTATAGTGCATTAAGTCTCAGCTGTTCATTCCAATAACCAATTAGTTGGCAAAGAGACATGATTCTGACAGTGGTCTGGCATTCTGAAAAATACTCCTTCCAAAACAAAACAAAACAAGAAAAGGCAGCCCCAAAAGTACTTCTGATATGTTTATCTAATTATTCTTATCAATAAAAAATTAGGGGTCAGACATCAGGGTAAATACCTGAATGACCAGAAAAACAACAGAGAAACCACTATCAACTTCCTTTTCCATTACTCCATTCAAAAGACTGAGATCCATCCTCTCTAAGCCCTGCCTTGCTGCTTTCTGTTTCTCTATCTTAGTCCTCCAAAACCTCTATGGTTAATTTTGGTCAAGTAGAGGCTAGTTCCATCCTTTTACTCAAAGCAAGCTTTATTGTCAGAATTGCAATCAAAATACCACACAACATGCTTCTCCTATTGAAATGTCAGCTATTTCTCAGTTGGATTGACAGCATTTTGCAGAAATAATTCTACCTTCACTAAAGAGTGCTCTGCCAGAGGGAAGTGATGGCATATCCTTCCAGGAAAGCTCTCTTTAGCAGTATCTTCTCTTTGAAAACAAAGAGCTGTCTTTAGATATGACTTGGCATCAAATAGAAAAAATTGCTGTTTTAGTAACCAAAGTGTTTCTTCAGCTTGAATACTACAAGGAAAGATCAAGAGCTGTAAAACTATTCTATTCTATTTTTCCTATTTACAGACTTCAGCAGTAAGTAATTCCTCCATTCTCAAAAGATTATCTTTCTTGCTGTCAATCTAAAATAAAGCTACATTATAAAAAGAAGGCCAGATATAACCACAAGAATGCACATCACAAAGGAAGTGTTAGGAGATAGATTGTTGAGTGGCCTTATGTCACCTGTTAAAAATGTTGCATAATTTTTTGGGAATGTATACGTATATGGAAATGGTACAAACAAAAGTAGAAATGATCAGATGAATTATGGTAATTAGGTATCTTACACATAAGAGAAAGAAATAAGAAATGGGTTTAGGAGGAATCACTCTTATTTGCCTTGTAGAGTTTCATTTCTTATGTTGAATCGTGAGCCAGTGTATTTATTTTAGTCTTTTTGAACTTTTTGTTTGTTTGAAACATCTCAGGATTAAGAAATAAATTCCCCCATTTTTGATGGTGGCGGGTCCTTGGTTAGTCCTCCTGTTTCAGATCCGTCCAGACCAGAGCGGTAAGTGCTTCCCAGCCCAGCAGTCCCACTGAACAAGTACAGGCATCCTCCAATCCCAGAATC
>JAQHUG010000081.1:1572517-1595944 GCA_028555095.1 Dicrostonyx torquatus
AGATGACCACAAGTCTTCTGAGTAGGCAGCTGTATTAAAGAGATTAGAGAAAACAGATGCTCCAAAAATATAAATGAAGAACTGTAACATGCAGAATTAAAGATAAAAAGCAAATATATGAAGATAGATGAAGAGTGGTTTAGGGAGATGGTGTAGCCTGGTAAAGTGCTTGCCATAAAAGCATGGGGACCCAAGTTCAGTTCCTAGCACTCACAGAAAATGCTGAATACGTATTTCCCTAAGGCTAACACAAGAGGATCCCTGGAGCTCACAGGTCAAACACCTACCTGCATGGGTGAACACTAGATTCCTTGAGAGGCCATGTGTTGAAAAATAGTGTAGACAGTGATGAAGCAAAACACCCAGTGTCAGCCTCTGGCCTCCATACACACATACACACATGTGCATATGCACTTGCATATGCATATACATACTTCTACTTGAACATGCTTGAAATATATACCTCCACAAACACATACATACAAAGAAAGACAAGAAGGAAGGAAGAAAAGAAAGAAGGAAGGAAATAAGGAAGGAAGGAAGCAAGGAAAGAAGGAAATAAGGAAGGAAGGAAGGAAGCAAGGAAGGAAGAAAATGTGAGGTGGTCCAGGCAATTCAGAAGATGGTGGAGGAGAGGAAACAAGGAGAGACAAATAATGGAGAAAAACACCAACGCAAAGGATGTTGTTAGAGGAGTTGACACAAAGGACTGAAAATGTTTCTCAGAGAAGATTTTAAGAGAGAAGATAGAACATGTTCCTTGTCTTTGGCAACATGGAGGTCACTACTGTCTCTGGCAAGGGAGTTCTGTGGAATAATGGAACTGAAGCCAGGATGCACTGCAGAGCTAAGGGGAAAATCAGAAGGGCGAATATAAGAAGACATGGAGACAAAACACGGGCAATCTTCTGGGCATTTTCTTTCAGAGCAGAAAAAGATACAGGGATAGAACGAGCCAGGGAAGCTAGAATAAGCAGGAGGAAATTCTGTGACACAGGGAGAGCACCCCTAAGTCAGCTCTCATGTTACTCTGTGTGGATGAGGACAGGAACATCAGGGGTTCCAGGTCCAGCAGCCCCAGTTTTCCTCTGCCTAGATTTTCCATCCTGTTTTAGACTTCTGGGGAGAAGAGCTCTTTGGAAAGAACTGGGTTGTCCTTGTCTCTTTGAGAGGCATGGCTGCACCTGCTGCCCGAACATTGGCTTTCTGCTTGTTAACCTGTGAGTTTAGAGTGGGTATACTTCATGTTTAATGCTTGTTGAATGAAGGATAAAACAATAAGTATATGAATATAAGTGAAGAACGGTTGGGGAGATGGTTAAGTCTGGTAAAGAGCTTGCCACACAAACATGAGTACCTAAGTTCAGATCCACATTTCCCACATAATCAGCTGAACACACTCACACAGAATTTTCCCACAACGCATGCAAGGAAGGAATAGGAGAAGAGCACATTGAAAACTTTGTCCTCTAAGCTGCAGTTTAAGTTACGGGACCCTTCTGCCATTGAACAGAGATAGCATCGGGACTAAAGTAAGTCCCTAGGTCCGGGGATATTAGATAGCCTTGGTGAGTAGAAGAGACTGAGAAAGAAACACATGTGTGGTTTTATTTTCTGAAAAAAAGTACATTTTATTTGGTACATTTGTTTTCCCCCAGATACAGTGGGAGTTTACGGAGGGCAGAAGGCTAAGGGAGATGTGTTTTCTCTTTGTCCCTCTCCCGCAACATTAACATTTTATAATCCTCGGATCAGAGGACAATTTGTAGGCACCAAACCATATGCTCCCACTGTTTATCTTGAAGTTCTTCTAGGGAGGAAAGCTGTAGTCCCCTTGCCACGAGGAGGAGCGGTGTTTCTAAGGGGTCTGGGAAAGTGTAGATTAAAGTGATGATTATTTAAAAACAGTTAATACACTGATGTCCATGTCACATTATCAAAACTCTTACCTGAAAACAAAAGAAAACATGGCTGGATTTTGAAAGCTAAAACAGAAAAGTGGAGCATAAGTCCATTGTTGCAGTCACAGGTCAAAATTAGGCTCGATAATGATGTTCACGAAACTGTGACACGGCAGTGCCCCAGAGGAACATGATTAGGACTTGCAGTTAAGAGACGGTTGCCCCATGGGGCCGCGTTCTGACCCATGTGCACACTGAGATAGTTGGAAACACTTGTAATCTTGGGCAAACTTAGCAACACAGCCACCTCTAATGGTTAAAAAAAAAAAAACAATAACCCCAAGGAGAGAACTAATTCCAAATTTAGCTCCTGCCACCACCAATCTGGTCACAAGAGAACCACCATTTATGTTTTGGATACAAATATTTCGAAGTAGGCTTCTATCTTAGGAAATTAAATGAGGATTGTGGAGGAAGTCTCATTGTAACTTGCTTCTCAAACAAGACGGCATAATTTCTACCAGCCTAATTTAAAATAATATTAGCACATAAACAACTGGGGGTCATTACTGATTTTTTAAATCAAAATATGGTTGTTGTCTCTCTTACGCTATACTTCTGCATCCCCCTTCCCCCAGGACCCTCCCAATCACCAGGAATCTCTTTGCTGCTTTCACACCACTAAGTCCCACATCCCTTATATATCTCCTGTTATCCTGTTTCAGTCTTCTGTCTATTTTCACAGCCTGTACCCTCTCTTTCATACCATCTTATTTACATACTTATAAGCATTAAGAGCTAAATCCACATATGAGAGAGAAAATATGATTTTTGCCTATGTTTGAATATCCTCATTTAATATGATACTTTCTACATCCATCCACCTTCCTGCAAATTTCATTATTTCAATTTTCTTTATATCCAAGTATAATTCCATTTCAAATGTATTAGTTTTCCATTATTCTGTTGATGAACATCTAGGCCAGTCATATTCCCTTGCCTTTGCAAACAGATTAGCAATAAACATAAATGGGCAAGTATCTTTGTGGTAGGGTATAGAATCAATAGGCTATATGCTGAGGAGTATAACCTTAATAATTCTGTCTTCTCAAAATAACCTAATTAGTTATCTTAAATGCTGGACTGAGCAATGCTTAGAACCAAAGTTGCCAGTCAGGATACAGTGAAGGAAATGGTTTTCCTTGGTTGAACAGTATCCTGAAATCTCAACTTGACTTTCTGATTTTACACCAAGGGCTACAAACTCTTGTTATAAGTAGAGATATTACATAACTCTCCATTTCTTAACTGGTAATTCTGAAAGCTGTAGTCTTTCTACAATACTTCAAAAGAAAATTAGAATCATGCAATATGATTTTGATTTTTAATTGTACTCATGAAGCTGTATGCCACGGACTCTGAGCTCCGTGAGGCAATTTATGTACTTTCTCACTCAGGGTCTCAAGTCTCTTTCCTTCGACTGATTTCTGTGGCTTAGCTGGCATCTCCTTGGGAAGAAGGCAAGATGAGCAGAGAAGGGTAAGTGAGATAGCTGGGAAGGCACTATAACCAGAAACATTGCCCTAATTGCTTGGCCTCAAGGGGCTCTTTGTTGGCTTTCCTCTCATTTCCAGAGAGAGCCCTGTGGAGTCTCACCAGAGTCCAGTTTCAGCTGTGGTTCATCTGGAGAGTGACCTGTCAAAAGCCAGTGGAGTAGATGCGAGTGAAATGGAGCAGATGTTGGGAAATGCCAGTAAAACAGAGGCTGTACTTCATTACGTGACCAGATTCTGACAGGACAAAGCCAGAAGGCCTGGAATCTGATCTGCCCTGGTGCCTTGGCAGCCAGAGTGTAGGCCATGAGGCAAGACACCATGGTTCAGGGCAAACTGTGCTTCTCTGGAAGCCCATGGATAATGGAGTTATATAGAAACTTGAGGAAAAAGAGTTAAAAACCAGACCAGCAGCTCCACTATACAGAGGGGAGACTATACTTCCCATAGAGTTCGTCTCTTATTATTCTAGACAAGGAAGTATCTAGAGGACCCGAGGGTTCTAGCAAAGCTGTGGACTATTCAGTCTTAGCACACAAGACTGAAAATATGACTTGATATTCAGGAGCCAATTCCCTGAGTCAGTTTGCCTTGACTTCTTTGTTCTTTAATGTATATTGTGGGCAGGCCTTCCTTGGTATCTGTACATTTAAAATATTCAATTTCATAAATTTAGGGTACATTTTGATGCAGGCCAAGCCATTCAGGAATAATGCAAATTTCTGAGGTGTGGAAGGAACACTGAACATAAAGGGAGTAGGGTGTAGGATGTCATAGTTATAGGATCTCAGAGGGCTGGCTAGACTGGACAAATCAATGCGGATGTGAAGAGGTGCAATAGGAGCTTGTTCTCACCATTGAACTGACCATCCTTCCAGTGAACACACAAAGGCAGAATGATTTTAATCATTCCCCTTTCTTCAAGACGGTGTAAGAACTGAAATAGGAAAATCATCTCCTAATGGTTATTTAATTGACACAAATCCGAACGGCTCTCTTCTCAGGGTGGAAACTCTGGGGTGGAAAGAGTGGGTAGGGTAATTAACTCAACTGAGCAGACCTCTAAGAAATTCTGCCTGTAAATTACGCTTTGTCTCATAACCATGAATATAATCGGATCTGCCAAGTTCCAAGGTTACTGAAACCTGAAATGGTATCTTGTTCATTTTTATGCTTGGCTGTGCATCTAGCATGTGGCTTGCCTTGTAGGGGCCAATCTATAAACACTGGAGGGTGGGGCTCACTGAGACTAGATGTACTGTTCATCTGCCTGAAGAAGGGGAAGAGGAGGGGAGCGTTGGGGAGAGCTTAAGGGAATAGGATAGTTGAGGTAGAGGAAGGACAAATATGAGAGTAAGGAAAGAGATATCTTGATTGAGGGAGCCATTTTGGGGTTTAGCAAGAAACCTGGCTTTAGAAAAATTCCCAGGAATCCACAAGGATGACCCCAGCTAAGACCCTAAGCAATAGAGAGTGTGCCTGAACTGGCCTTGCCCTGTAGTCAGAATGATGATTATCTTAAATATCACCATAGAACCTTTGTCCAACAACAGATGGAAACAGAGTCAGAGACCCACATAGGAACACTGGACTGAGCTCCCAAGGTCCACTTGAAGAGTGGAAGGAGGGAGAGTATGAGCAAGGAGGTCAAGACCATGAGTACTTCACCCACTGAGACAATGTGCCTGATTTCATTGTCAACTCCAACTGGACTGGGAATGAATGAACATGGGATCAAACTAGTCCCTCTTAATGTGGTTGACAGTTGGGAAAGACTGAGGGGTCAATGACAATGGCACTGGGTTTGTCTCTATTGCATGTACTGGCTTTTGGGGATCCTATTCTCTTTGGATGTATACCTTGCTCAACCTGGATGTAGTGAGGAAGGCCTTGGACTTTCCACAGGGTAGGGTGCTTTGCCCTCTCTTAAGATTGGAGGGGTTGAGGGGAGGGTATGTGGAGGGAGTGGGAGGGAAGTGAGAGGAGGGGAGGAAGTAGGAATTTGGATTGGTTTTTTTTAAGTAATAAAATAAAATAATTTAAAAAAAGAATTTGTCTACCATACTCACTTTCCTATTCCTAACACTTTACTGAGGGGGCTCATACTAACTATGTAGGTCCAGGGAGATAGCACTTCTTGAAGTCTCACCTTACCTTTGTCCCAGCGGTTTGGTCACTAGGTTCCCAGATGAGGACATCCTCTCATCTTCCTTGTTAGAAAGCCCACTGACTTGTCTATTTCCCCTACAGCATGTTGCACTCAATGTTAAGAATGCTGTCCTTAGTTCACATGCCTAATACTATGAGTAGTCCAATAAACATTCACTCTCTTAATGAATACCTATGTAGGAGAAGTAATAAATAAAGATGAGTGCCGTAGAGTTATGGATAAGAGTTATGGATATGTTTGGCTGTGCTTTAAGATTCTTTCCAGTCTGTTTTTGACAGTGAGATTGCTCTCATCTACATCCATGTGGGAGGTTTCATTTCTGTGATTATCATGGAAGAGGTGCAATTATCAGGGTGTTTACTAAGCCTTCTTCTCCCACTGTTTGCGCTGTTACTTCATATAAGTGGAAGGCTCGGGGTAGGTTACAACGCACCACAATCTTCTCACTGTGACTCCTTCATTTCAGTCCAATTGACCAGTACATATTGGCTTTTCCGAGTGAGCATTCACTGGTGCACTTGGCTTAACAAAAATCTTTACGACCAACTCCGTGATTGGATTTCTCCTGTCCTCACAACTGCCATGTAAGGAAACTGAGTTATGTAACTTGTAGGAGGTCAGGCCAGGCTAGTGACACAGATCACTTTTGAGCTAGGAAGCTTACAGGCTGTGGCAGGCTGCTATTCCCCCAGCTGCCTTGGAGGTCTCAGTTCATTATCTCCTGTCAGTAAGGAATGAATAGGGTAAAAAAAATGTCTCCTAAGCTTGGGTTCCTATCAATTTCTTGGAAAATAAATAGCAGCTTTTCATAATGCCTCCCTTCTTAACCAAGCCAGCTTGCTGAGTGACTTACTCCACATTTGAAACCAGCTGCTCTACCAACAGTGGTTATGAGAAAACCGAATTATCCACAAGGTCAGTTCTGATTTCCCATTACCTCCTCTCTGCTACCATTCCCATGCCCAGTTTCCAGAAGCTGCGGCCATGCTATTTTCTCTGGTGTATCTTGAATTCAGCTTTCCTTTCTGCTAAGCTTTATATTTCATAAGAATATGTCTTGTCTCCAGGACTCCCTCCATGTTCCTGTCAAATTTCCTGAGATTCTTCCAAGTAGGGTCAATGGCTATCTTTAGCAACTGGTAAAGTCTGAAACCGCAAATGCCCAAGGACAGAAAGCCAATTGATTTAATTAGGTTCTACAGTGGTCTGGATGTGTGTGTTCCACCAAAATTCACGCGTCAAACTTGATCTCTGATGTGAGGCTATTTGGCGAAGGGATATTTAGAACTCTCTGATCACTACTCTCTAAATAGGATAAGTGCCCGTATCAAAACACTTGAAAATCTCCCTTGCTGAAGGACATTTTTAGTGAGGGATGGCCACGTAGACAAAGGATGCCATCACTATGTACCTGATTACTTGGTGACTTCACTGTGGGTGTCTATCTCCAGAACAGTGAAAAAAATGCTTGCTGTTTATAAACCTTCCAGATTTATGTTACATTAGTATTAAAGGCCAGTTTCACAGTAGAAAAGGAGTCAAAAGTAAAGACAAAGCAAGCTTAGTTTTTCACTCACTCTAACCTAACATTTCTGATCTGTAAGATGCATGTGAAAGTTCTGTTCGCCCACGCTGGCTAATTCCTCAAGGACAATTGGGTGTCTCTATATGAAATTCATGTCTGACATTATTTACCTTGAGCTACTGCCAGGTTCCTCAGGTAAAGGTTTCAGACTCCCCGACTGTGTCTCACTTCAAATATCAAGAACAAATCAAGGCCTCTCATGATTTGGAAGACTATAAATTGAAAATGGGGAGTTGCTTACTGAGAATGGTGTATAGAATGCAGCGAAATGCTTTGCCCACATAGCTTTATTTCTGATAAAAGGACACAACTCAGGGATGGCACAATCAAAGATGCAGAAAGCCCATGTGATGCCATGTTCCCTTGTAGCATAATGCACACCCAATCCTTCTCTATTCCAGTCACCAGGAATCTCACCAGGCTCCAAACTTTGGAGTTCTTGAGGAGGCTATGTCGCACAGATGTGATACACTGATCTATAGTTTTATCCCACAAAGGATGGGAGTGGAGTATGGAAGTTAAAATTTCTGATCATGAGTTGACATCTATAGTGGTTAATTACTTTCCACAAGCTAATCAAAGGTTGCTTTATTGGGGAAAGTAAAATATATTCCCATGAAATTCCAACAGTTTTAGAATTCCGGATCAGGAACTAGCATCAGAGAGCAAATATTGGGAAAGAAAGCCTCTCCTAACACCATTCTCTGTAAAGGTTGTATGAGTTATATCTTAGGAGTTTTGGATTGACACTAAGTGTATATTTTCTATTACATTATAGTAGCAAGAAGGGATTCCCAAGTAAGCTGTTAACTTGTGACTATTGCCTGTTTTTCCAACATTCCCATTATGCTGTGCATTTCTTCTTGCTGTGATAAATATCAAAGTTATTTAAAGGAAGCAAAGATTTATTTTGGCTCCCGAGTTCTGACGAGTTGCCTTTTATTAGCAACTATACATAAAGGATGGAAGAGCATCATGGTAGAAGGGCATTGCAGAACAGAGCTGCTTCTTTCATGATAGTCAGGAATGAGAATCAGAGGGATGGGGGCACTGAGATGGGGCTGTACAATTTTTCATCATATCTATGTTGTATAGCTTAAACCATCTAGCATAGTAGGCCCACTAACTTGGGGTCAAGCATTCCACATGCAAATTTGCATGACACATTTCATATTGAAATTATAATACTCATAAAGATCAAAGTCATAGGTGATATCTATTCTTTTTCTTTTTCAGGAGCACGTGAACACAGTGGGAACAGTAGCACAAGTAGTTTGTCAATAATGTATACAACACCTAACTGTAGTCATTGTCTGCACATTCTGGGGACGATTGACAGAGGAACTAAGAGAGAGAAACAGGTTATCATTGTTATTATTTATTTCGGATACAGAAAAGCACGCATGAGCTGCAAGCAGCACTCTATATTCAGTTCAGTGGGGCCTCTACGGATATGGTCCTCTCCTATTGAGTTTTGTCTTCCAGAATTTAGAAATACTCCTGGCGTTTATTGAATGTTTAATAAATACTTGATGATTTCTTGATTTTTATTATTGCTTATACTGATTCTCTTAATTTAAATTATATTTAAGTAGAGTTTCTAATGTTTTAATATTGAATTTAGGAAGTGCCAGAAATTTTCTTGTTCCATTTAAATTGCTTTGTCTTCTTATTTTAAATAAGAATTATTTGTGAGAGGTTCTTTTTTTCCTCAAGAAATTTAATTAAATAATTAATATATATCAAAAGACTTTAATGAGCCTATGGAGAAATGGTGTCCCTATTAGTTCTCTAAAGAGTGATAGTGGGATTTTCTCATAAAAATAATTGTCATTATATGTCTTGATCTGCTCAATATCATCCCTGGATGCCTCTTCTATTGAATTAATTATAATTGGTTTTTCCTTTTCTCTCTTGATAGTGCCCCAGTTTGTACAATGGATGATTCTTTCCAAATCTTAAAATTAGGAGATACAGGTATAATACTAGAATTCTCATCTGTGTCCTAAGACTAGAGGTTTACCGAGCCTGGGATCTCAGTAAGGTGAGGCTTATCATTTAGCTACGGCTTCTCCAAGAAGCAGTTGTAGTGTTCTATTTTCTCTTCCTTTGCCCTGCCACTTGATTTCTGAGCGTCTTTTCTTATAGTATTCTCAGTAGGAGCCATTTCATGACTTTAATTCACATCTACTATCTTTCTCACTTCCTGTCTCTTCCACAAAAAGGTCTTGAAACAAAGACTATTTTGTTCACATGTGTAATCCTCACATTTAGAACAATGCCGAATACATATCAGCAGGGCAATAAATATGTGTGGATTGGCTAACTGGAGTGAAGGCACATTGTTAATGCTGAAGAAGACAGGTGCTAATGGCATAACAGCATTCCCCTTTCACTGTGCCCTAACTAAGCTGGAATGGGTCAAGTGGTTGACAGTCAATTTGGCTGAGTCGTGGAAGAGAATTTGTCAGGTGCAAAGAATTAGAAACCAAAGCTAGAATAATAATGACTCGACATCCTGTAGAAATGGTCCATCTTTGGGTTTTTTTTTCCTATTGGTGGTGGGCATACTTTCTTCTTGACATTTTCCCTTAATTGGAAGCCCTGTGTCAGCTAGATCACTTGCCAGTGTGGAATTTCTTTGAATGTGGTAATTTCATCACTTGGTACAAAATTCAGCTTATGTTCCCATCTGAGATGTTAATAAGGTTACTTTCTTCCCAAAGAGCTCTTCCACTGTCACCAATACCTCGCAAGGAAGAGCAGTATAGTTTCCTTTTATCTACTACAGTATTTAAAGGGCAATGGATTAAGAGGCATTCCCAAATCAGTGCCTTTTTTTTTCCTAAAAAAGTTTTTAGCATTAAGCAACAGAGTAAAGAGAAAAGAATAAAAGGTATTTCCTTTGGCGAACTGCAAAGGTTGGAGCTGTGAATTTTTAAAATCTGGGTGTTGTGGTTTGAATAAGAATGGTCCCATAGGCTCATAAACTTGAATGCTTAGTAACCAGGGAGTGGAACTCTTGGTGAATTAGTAGGTGTGGGCTTGTTGGAGGACCTTTGTCACTGGGGATGGGCTTTGAGTCTTTCAAAAGCCCACCACTAGCCCAGTGTTCCTTTTTCTCTTCCCAACCCTATGGATCCAGATGTAAGCTTCAGCTACTGCTTAAGTATCATGATCTCTGCTTTGATGATAATAGACTAACCTCTGAAATTGTAAGTCTCCAATTAAATCATTTTCCTAAGAGTTGCCATGGTCATGATATTTCTTCACAGCAAAGAACAGTGAGTAAGACATTGGGTTAAATTGTGTATTTTCCACTAGAGAAGCATATTCTCCACTTGGCCATCTTACTATAAAATATGAAAATCATCAGAAGTAGATGAGTCAAATGACATTTGGAAAAATTGGGTGAAAGCTAACTAAATAGACTGGGTTTCAAAATAGTCTACACATTTACTGTTGTTATCATTCTTTATACTTCCCATGTCTGGGCCATGCTAGATTTTAACTAGAAAATAAGTTACATTTCCTTCAATGCCCTATTTATGATACTGGGCTCCAGCAGGAAATTGGCTTCCTTGTGTTGTCTTTTAGTTATTTCTCAGAGCACCCAAGAGAGTTTTTCCCCGGAGTTTCAAGGAGATATGTTAGCTGCTGTTTTGTTTTGGTAGCTGCTGTTTATTTTTCCTGATCCAATAATGACTATTTGTCTATAATCTCTAAAAAGCACCTTGAGAAAAGTATATCGTCTTGGTGAGAATTTCATCTTACAAGCTCATGGCAGAAGTGATGTATCAGTGTCTCTTGCTCACAATTGAGTCTTATCTTCTGGTGTTTATGATTTGCTTTATCCCTGATGCAATAGCTCTGGGCATGACCCAGTTAGCTTTCTTGGTTAAAGAGTTAATAGTGAACATGATTCAAATACGGTGTTGTCTTCTACTTCTATCCGATATTCTTTTGGAAACCAATGTCATGAATGAAATCTCATGTTCTCAAGTCTCCCATGATGTGGAGAAGCCAAAGATGGGCCAAGGAGAGACCATGTGAAGGTGGGTTAGTTTAACAACTGGTTCATTCTTTTTCTTTAACCAGCTTTTCTGATTTAGTTAATTTTTCTATTAAAAATTTGGAATAAATGAACATTTCTTGCAGCATTAATTTTGAACAATTGGTGTTATTGCTACAAAAGTACTCTGCAATTATAACTAAACCTTGGACCTGTTGTTGCTACCCTTTATAGACAATCAGTATGATGAATTGTGCTTAAAAAAACTTCTAAACTGCCTCCCTCTGGCCTCTCAAGTTTCAATGAGTCCAGATATGCTAGACACACATTACTGAGGCTAGAATGATATACTGTGGACACAGTAGCCAACTGTAATTTGAATGGTAGTGAAAGTGCCCACTTGCTCTGGGCCTCTTCAATCTTTAGAGCCAAATCACTTGGGGGCTGAACAACTGCACTCCATGCATGGTTTGTTACTAATTGTTCAACAGAAGAGGACTGAGGTATTTGCATGGTTTGTGAAGCATGTAACAGAATACTGGACAATAAACATTCCTGTAATATCCATGATGACATTTTTGTGACAGTACCAGTTGGTTCCTCTCTGCAGACTGTTCTTCCCTGCTGTTCTCATTTTAAATTCTCTTTATGAAGGGCCATAGACAAAAACATTGGCATCAGAGGAGCATACCTTTTCTACCAACCTCAAAGGAAAACACTGGAAACTTCATCTCTCCCCTTGGTTTCCATTCAATGGATAAATGAAGGCAAATATGGAGATTAAAATACCATTAAGTTAAAATCAGTGAAAATGTCTGGAGCTTTGATTTCTGAAGGATCTACAAATTGGCATGTAAGTTCTGAATGATTAGGGATCTAGAAAAGGATTAGTACTGAAAAGCAGATTTTGAGTTCCTAAAGACTGAAGGTTAGCACAAGAGATTGGGCTCACAGAATTGTGTCTTCTAAGCACCTAGTCTTACAGCACTGGACATGGGTATGGGGGAGAAGATCCTGCCCTAGAAACGCAGCAGAGTCCATGTGCTAAAGGAAAGAGTGAGGTTGTACACACTCAGGAGATGCAGGTTTTGGTTAGGCTTATGCTTGGGCTAACTTTTAGGACAAATGGCTGTGAAGCAAAGGCCCTCTCTTGGGTCCCTCCGCAGAGAACAGTTATCAGGGTTTAGGAAGGAGCAGTGCCCTTTAGGATTTGCTATGGCTCTCTGATTTCAGCTTTTAAAGAGCAAAGTTAATGAATAGACAAGACACTGCAGGATGGAAAAGGCAGTAGAATACTGATGATTTGCTTGTAAGCAGTCAATGGCATATTTCAAAATAGCTGGTGGAGAGCACTAGGCCTTAAACAGGACATGTATACCACACCCCTCACCTAAAAGCTCAGAAATCTAAGAGGAATGGGAGGCAGAAAGAGTGTAAGAGTCAGGGGTGGTGCAAAACTTCAAGGAAACAGTGTTTTCCAGACACAGCAGGGCTGATGCACATATGAACTTACAAAGATGGGTACTATGCATTAGATCTGCAGAAGTTCTAACTCAATAAATTCTCAACACAGAGGGGGGAGCAGCTACAAAGTCTCACCCATAACTAAAGAGGTATTTTCAACTGATGGTTGCTGGAAGAAGGGAAACCAATTTTCTTCAATGGAGTGATACTCGGTATTGCAACCACATTCCAAGGAAGACTTTGTGCTCTGCAATAGTTGAACAACACAAAGTAGAATTATGTTTTTGTTTTCGTTTCTCTCTCTCTCTCTCTCTCTCTCTCTCTCTCTCTCTCTGTGTGTGTGTGTGTGTGCACATATCTTTTTTGGTTTCCTTTTAGAGAGAGAAATAATATTAAGCAGAATGGGTAGACAGTGGTTCTGAGGGAATTGTGGGAAAATAAAGAATATGATCAAGAGACAGTGTCTGAAAATTTTAAAAATAAATAAAACAAAAGGCAAAACCATCAGTGAAGGGAATTCGAATGTGTCCAACAAAAAAAATGATAAATGTTTGAACTGATGTATATCAGCTGATCTGATCATTAGTCATTATATCCATGTATTGAAATAACACTCAATATCCCATACCTGCCCGTATTTATTTTGTGGGAATTGCAAACATTTTAAATTTAAAGTGTAGAAACATGATGAAGGGAAAGTAAGTTAACGGTGCTTATGAAAACAAAAAATACAGCACACATTACATGGATGTGGGAAACAGTTCAGTGAAAGGCAGGGAATACAGAAGCCCATGTGGAACATTGACAGCAATGGATTTGTTTCTCTCAGACTGTGTGCTGAACTTATGGACATATCATCCAATCAGTGCATTTCAGTCATTTCCTGGAATCTGAGTGAATTAGGAGGAATAAAATGACGGGAAGAAAGTAGAGGTTTTATGGTACTCTACCTTTGGAATCTTGGTTCATGGCACAGTTAAGGAAAAAACAAAGGCTGGTCAGTGGTGGCACATGCCTTTAATCCCAGCACTTGGGATGCAGAGGCAGGCAGATCTTTGTGAGTTCAAGACCAGCCTGGTCTACAAGAGCTAGTTCCAGCTCAGGCTCCAAAGCCACAGAGAAACCCTGTCTCGAAAAAAACCAAAAAAAAAAAAGAAAGAAAAAGAAAAAAACAAAGTAGCTGCAATTTTATGGACTGCTTAATTTTTTTCTCTCCTATCCATACCTCCTTATAAGCGTGTAGAATCCCACGGATGAGGTATATACACATATAGTTTGGGTTTATCATAATCCCTGTTACCTGACGTCTTTGATTTCTTCTCACAAAGGCTTCTTTTTCTAGAGTGCCTGGCCTATGACCTAAGCTTAGTGAAGCTTAAGATGGGAATATGGTAGCATTTGGAGATCTGCTTCATTCTAACTCTTAGATAATAGCAATAGTGAGTAAGGTGAGAGTAAACAATGCAGAAGAGAGAAGATCAAGAAGAGCTTTTCTTACCTAGGAGAAGACCATGCTGGTTTCAGGCATCAGGAGTTAATTTTCCCTCTGTATTCACATATTGTCTCCCAGCAACCATATGATGTGTGCCTACTTCCATCTTCCCCAGAGCCTTCCAAGGTAATCAGTCATGGCATCAAACCACCAAAAGAGAGGTCAAGGGTCTGCTTGATATTAGGGAATCTCACTAACCTTCCTTGACCGCCTTTGGAAAGTGATTTAACTCTAAAATCTTTCTCACATGGACATGATTTTTTTTATAGTTAGGACAACCAGTGCTTTTAATATTTATTCAGTGACTGATATAGTGTATGTTCTGAGGCAAAAGGATGAAAGGTAAAGTATGTGATGGTCTGTATTCTCTTAGAACTTGATAGAAATAGGAGGGACAACTTTATAATTAGGCAATTAAATACACAACTAAAAAAATTTGGAGGAAGAAATAACCAAAGGGGCACATGCCTATATTCTCATCACTTGAGCAGTATGAGTAGGAGTTTAAGATCAGCATATATCTAGAGCTATATGAGATCCAACATGTGTGTGTGAGCATGTGTACACGCACGCGTGTGCATGCACACGCGCACGCGCGCGTGCGCGCACACACACACACACACACACACACACTAACCTCTTTCCAAAACATAACAGTAACAACAACAAAAACAATGATTCTATGAGAAATAGCATGGGTTGGGAGGAATTAATCTAGTCTTGGGGCCAGAAAAGGTTTCTCCCTTAGAGATAGGAATAGAATAAATAAATAAATATTAAATTGACAAACGAGTGAAAGGGGGAAATGGGGCTCCCTATGCTAGAATTAGAAAGGCCTTATGGTCTTTGACCTAAGTCATTAAAAACATCATAACAACTAAATTTAAGCTTAAAGAGTACAATATATATGCTACTATCCCCTACAATTAACTTGATAGAAATTATCCCAATTGGATCTATTTGGTTAGAATGGCACTTCAGCTAGATAACATTTGATAAGATGTATTGAAGGGTGGGAACCAATGGGGTGCGTGCTTCATCCATGCAGCACGGAGAAATGAACACAGCTATTTTCAGACTACAGTGTTCTTCCATCTCCAAAGTCAGATGAAGCATTGAAGGTAAAATAAGGACATCGTAAAGCCTGAGATCGGTATTGCAGAAGAATAGTGGAAGGTGCTGGAAATACACTTGCATAATTTTGCCTAGAGTCAATTTAACTGGAAGAAAAATCGCAAGAACATCTCATGGCAAAAAAAAAATATCGTGAAAACTATTTTTAAAACAATTTCACAAATGTCCGAGGCAGCGAAGTCACTTGTGTGGCTTGTGGATTGCCAAGCGCTCAAAATGACGCACGTCATCCAGGCAGAGATGAGACAGGAGCCAAATGTCAGCTTCAGGTTATTGAAACCCTCCTAACAACATACATTCACTTAGCAGCATTCAGTCTACAGGGGGATGCAAAGGTATCATTTTACTTATTTCCCACATATTCCCCAGGGGGTAAAATAAAGAAACAGCATTTTTATTCTTCTATGTAGAAGAGAAAATTGAGGCCCAACAAGGTTGAATAACAAAAATCCATACCGAAGAACTAGTAAACAGCAGAGTAAAATAAAAGGTTGAATTGTCTGACTCATAGTCTGGGGCTTGCCCCCAAAATAAGTTCATAGGTTCAGTTCTACTTACCTTTCCATGGGGTGCCTCATGTTTGTGAATTCATGACAAAAGATTTTATCGAATGAGCTGTTATGCATAAACCACTGTGTTCTAACCCCCCACTAGTAAGGAATGTGGAATTTTTGGCCCTGAAAAAAGGAGTCTGCTTATTAAGAAAAGGGGGACAGGAAAGTTACAAAAGTTACAAATGTAGTTTGCTATCTCTCATTGTATTATATTCAGAAGAACACACTGACTTTTGCAAGGTAATAAATATGATGGAAAGAAAGAATTAAATTATCATTGTACTTGAGACCTACATTTTTAATCACCCTCAGGTTGTGGGTTATTTGGAAGATACCAAAGTAAAATATAAATATTCACTTTACATTGTAAAGCAGCTTGACTAATGCTATTTGTCCATCTGTCCTTCAACCAAATAACCAACCAACCAACCAACCAACCAAGTTACCATCAACTAAGGAACTCTTAAAATTGTTCTTCAGGGTACACATTCTAGTTGACACTGAAAGCAACTGAACACAGAACGCTTAAAACAGTTGGGTATAGGAGAGCAAGAAAAACATGGATTTACTGAATCCATTTGGACACTGGGTCAAGGAAAAGAATGTCTTCACACTTCGTGTCCTTTTCACTGATGAGATGCAGTGCACACTGTACACTCACTGTTTTAGACCAGACACGAAGCCGTAGTCTCAGGCAAGATTCACAGAACTTATACTAGGTTTTATATTTGGGCATCTGCCTTTGTTGGGTCAAATTTCCACGCAATCAGTCACTAAGTAAAATGTCATATTTGAGTAAGCTAAGTTTTATGGGGAAACACTTTAATAAGACACAGTATCTGGTAATTTTATAGTAACAAACATGAGGCCCAGGACTCTTGAATAAATGTCAGGCTCAAACTGAGTAATTTCTTTTAAAAAATAGTTTTGCTAACTCTGAGAATTCCATGTATTTTCTCAGAAATATTAGTTTTGTTAATTGAGAGTTTCATACTGTGTATTTTGATTATGTTCATTCTCTTCCCTCAACTGTCTTAGATCTCCCACCTCCCTACCATTCCAATTTTGTGTCCTTTTCCCCCCTTATACCCACTGAGTACTATTTGTCCTTGCCAAATATTCTTGGATGTGGGGACAGTCCTTGGAGAGTAGTCAGCTTGTTAAGGATCACGCCCTTAAAGGAACCCAACTGTCTATCTCTAAGCAGCTATCAATTCCCGAAACCTTCTCAGCTACAGGTGGGACCTATACCTACCTCCATTCTCCATGCTGAGATCTGACTTTTGTTCACATTGTTCTGTATCCTGCCCTGATTGCTACAAAGTCGTAGGTGAAACTGCCCTGTTGTGTCTGGAAAACGTACATTTTACAGTCATCCACCATCTCTGGCTCTTAAAATCCTTCTTTCACTTCTACCATGACTGTATCTGAGCCCTGGGAGCCAGGAAGAGATGCAGATATTCTGTTTAGAGCTGGAGATTCTTCAGTTGATTATTCTCTACATGTTGACCAGTTGTGCGGCTCTATGTTCATTGAGATTTGCTGTAAGGAGCTTCTTGAGTGTTGAGGGATGGATGCACTTATCTATAGGTATAATGAAAAGTCATTTAGAGTTCATTTATGTAAAATTTAGCAGAATATAACATTCCTAATAGGCCGTATGACCTATCTAGCTACAGATTTGGGTCTAATAATGGTACCAGACATGAATTCCATCTTTTGGGGTGGTCTTTAGTTCTAATAATAAAGGGTTTGGTTACTCCTGTGACATTTTTGCCATTATTGTACCTGTGGACATATCAGGCTAGATGTAGCTTACAAGATGAAAGACTCACAACTAAACATGACTGAATATTATTTTTTTTCCTCCAGTAACATGCATGGCACCTTCTAACACTATAAAAAAGTAACCAGAAGGAATAATGGAGCTTCATTTTTTACAAGCATTTCTGGCAATTCTGAGCCAAGGGGCCTTCAGAGAAGTCTTTAAAAGAGACAAAAAAAATCCTTTTGTATATCCCACAAGGAAAGGCATTCTGTTCAGAGTGGAGAAAGATTGCAGAAGTCATGCAATGGAGTATACCTGGTACATGAGCAATGAGAAGAAGAGTATGGCTGGAGAGAACTAAACCATGGTACAGCAGGGAGGAAGGAAAATGAGGATGTACTGGAGTCTGGGTTTGGGAGAAGAGAGACTCTACTGGGACATTAGGTCATTGTACGGAATTTAACTTTGACTCTCAGAGAGATTAGATCTTTAGTAAAATATTTGTATTTGTAACAAATGCAGATATCACTAGTAACTTCAGAACTTGATCCAGACCAAAAAAAATCCTAAAATATAGACTACTTCTGTTAACATATTTTATTGCAGGCAACATTTTCTTCTGGAATTTGTCTATTATTCCAAAACTTAGTTTTAAAATAGTTAGGTACTTCAAGAAAAGAAAAAATCATAGAAAAGATCACTGACAGATTTTAAGAAAGAACAGAATTTAAGCCTAAGATAAATAGATTTTAAGAAAGAATAGTCTTTAAGCTTACCAATTATCTTCAAATTTTCCACTTAAATTTTCCTAAAGATAAAAACAGTATATAATTTAGTTCCTGAATTTATGATAAGAACAAAGAAACTTTAAAGGTAACTTAAATAAACATGTTTTTACAATTTGTTTTTTACTTTACAAGTACATTTGACTTCAGCCAGGGAAGCAGGTAGGTTAACTGAAGATCTTCACCTCTCTCCTTCAAAATCCAATTCCTTGTAATGGAGGATACAGAACCTGAAACAGTCATCTTATGTAACCTGGCAAGGCTTCCAGTGGTCGGACTGGTATACCAACCAAGTCACAAGTTCTTCCAACAAACAACCTGTCCTACCTGTAAAAATGTGCTGGGGTAATGGTGGCTCAGAGCACGTGAGAATGGCCAACCAATAACTGGTCTAACTTGAAGCCTGTGCCAGGGGAGGGAGCCCATAC
This sequence comes from Dicrostonyx torquatus, assembly GCA_028555095.1. Lineage (NCBI taxonomy): Eukaryota > Metazoa > Chordata > Mammalia > Rodentia > Cricetidae > Dicrostonyx > Dicrostonyx torquatus. The sequence goes on from JAQHUG010000081.1 coordinate 1,591,364, forward strand.
CCCACACGGCCTGGATGTTTGTCCAGGAACCGCAAACCAGAGACCTAGGGTAAAATGAAAACAGACTGACAAAAAAGTCAATGAAATGATTACTAATAGTATTCTGCCATACTCAAAGAATGGTGCAATGCCCAATTACCATTAGAGAGGATTCTTCCTGCAGCTGAGACTTGCAGTCATACATTAGCCTGAGCTGTGGAATCCCAGAGAAGTGTGGGGGGGGGACAATTTGTAAGAGCCAGAGTGGTAGAGAATATGGCCCACAGAATCAACTAAAGAGGGCTCATAGGGGCTCACAGACTGAAGAGGCAATCACTGAGCCCACATGAGTCTGGCTAGATCCTCTCCATATATGTTATAGTTGTTTAGGTTGGGATTTTTGTGGGACTTCTAACAGTGACAGTGGGGTTGTCTCTGATGCTTTTGCCTGCTGTTGAGACACTTTTCTTCCTACTAGGTTGCATTGTCCAGTCTTGGTGTGAGGGTTTGTGCCTAGTTTATCTGCATTTTGTTAATGCTATGTTTGGTTGATATCCCTGGAAGGGCTTCTTTTTTTCTGAAGGGAAACTGAGGAGCTGTGGATGAGGAGGGAGGGTGCAGGTAACCTGGGAGGAGTGGAAGGAGGCTGCCGACAGGGTATATTTTATGAGGGAATGTTCAACACTTAATTATTAAGGAAATGTGGATCAGAATTACTTTGAGATTTCGTCTTACACCTGTTAGAATGGCTAAGATCAATAAAACATGGGAAAGCTTGTGCCAGCAAGGATGTGGAATAAGGATAATATTCCATCCATTTCTGGTGGTAATGCAAACTTGTACAGTCACTATTGGAAATCAGTGTGGTCATCCCTTAGGAAGTTGGGAATTGATGTACTTCAAATGCCAGCTCTACCTCTCTTGGTACCCAACAAAGATCACTTCATCCAACCACAGAGGTGCTTGTTGAATCATGTTCATTGCTGCTCTATTAATAACAGCCTGAAATTGGTAAGAGCCTAGATGTCAGTCAAATGGATGGATGGTTTAAAAAATGTGGTACATTTACACAGTGGAGTATTACTAAGACATTAAAAAATAAAATCACTAAATCCACAGGTAAAATGATGGAACTAAAAAAATCATCCAGAACGAATTATCCCAGGCACAGAAAGACAGCTATGATGTGTGTTAGCTTATAGGTGGATATTAACTTTTAAGTCAACAAAAACCGAACTACAATTTATAGAACTACAGAGGTTAGGTATAGTGTGTAAGGGACTGGAGGTTGAGGTGGACAGATGTTCCTAGGAACTGTAAATAGGATTGATACTTATGTATCCATGTTAGGGGAGAGAACTGGAATGGAAGGATCAAGTGAAGAGGAGTTAGGAAGAGGGTACAGTAGAATGAATACAGGGAGGGACAGCTGAAAGTAAGGGCCATTTGAGGGATAGTGTAAAAACCCAATACAGTAGAAGCTTCCTAAAATATATACACATATGGAAACAATTTAAATAAAATCATTAAATCATGGTGGAGGCAAAACCCCAACTGACAATCCATATCACCAGTGAAATTTCCAGTACCAAGATTGCATTACATTTAATTGAGTTGTTGCCCAAAGGGGGTCCCGTGGGAATTCCCAAACATCTCAGACTATTGTCAAGTCTATATGTTTCTTTCCACAAACTGGAGGCAAAGCCCTGTTGCTGAAGACAACACCTGCACAACTCATTGAACATGGAACAGTTTACCTGGTGCCTGCATAGACTTTTTCTACCTGTGTGATAGTGTCTGCAAGATACCAAAGAAGAAACATTAATACCAAGACAGCCACAAATCCTTTGACCTTCAATGGTGTCCTGATTGAAAGATATACTAGTGCAATAAACAATGATGACACAAAGATTGTGAGGGTAATCAACCAATATCTGTTACTTAAGACTCCCTCCACAAGATGGAAGCCATACTCAAAACTGCTTGGGTGACCAAAGACTTGAGAACAGATAGCCCAGGGACCTAGGGTAAATCAAATACCACTGTCCAAAAAAAAAGGCAATAAAATGAATCCTAATGATATTCTGCTATATTCCTAGATCAGTGCTTTGCTCAGTATCATCCAAGAACCTTCCTCCTACAGAAGATGAGAATGAGTAAAGAGACTCACAATATGCAGAGAGTGAGAGGCTTTGGAACTCAGCCTTAAACAGGATGACTCCATCAAATCTCTTCCCTCAAGGCTCAGGGAAACCACTGAAGAAGAAGGTAGAAAGAGCTTAAGCACCAGAAGGGAAGACAAGGTCCTTTAAATCAACAGGATCAATGCACAAATGAACTCACAGAGACTCAGGCATTGTGCCTTGAGTCTGCAAAGGTCTACACTTGTTTAGTTCCTAGAGTTGAAAGGATATGTTGTGTGAGGAAACAAATTTATCTTCTATAAAAGAAGAAAAAGGTAAAAAATATTTCATGCAACTTTGGCACAAGTACTATGTTATTTTATTGTCCTTATACTCTAGAAATGAGAATTGTGGTGATTTCAAAGACATTAAAATTTCACATTTTCTAACTTCTAGAATTAATATTAGAAATTCTTACCTGATACATACATACATATGTGTGTGTGAGTGTGTGTGTGTGTGAGTGTGTGTGTGTGTGTGTGTGTGTGTGTGTGTGTATACCAGTGTGGGAGCTAGAGAGATGACTCAGTAGTTAGGAGCACTGCCTGCTCTTCCAAAGTTCCTGAGTTCAATTCCCAGCAACGACATGGTGGCTCACTACTATCTATAATGAAATCTAGTACCTTCTTGAGGAAGAGACCTGGTCAGTCATCCTCCTCAATTTAGACTATGAAACCCAATACAAACAAGTTCAACAGAATCACCATATACGAACTGCCCATGCATTCTTCAGCATTGTCAGGGCATAAATTTAAAATTTCACATATCGGTATATTAAAATGTCTTAGAGTTGGAAGAGAACCATCCGTATAACCAAGAAGTAAGGACTGAACAATGTCAATGACTCCTAAAGTTTACTACCAACTTCCAACTAATGCAGACAGTGATACATCATCACATGTAGTTAGCTCCATCTCTAATGAGATCTGTCTTTCCTTTCCTTCCTCACTTCCACACTCATCATGGAGGGATGACCAGATGAGTGTTGTGATCTCATCATCTCATCAGGCTTTTCTTTGCAGAGTGAACTTCTTCTTCTTCTTCTTCTTCTTCTTCTTCTTCTTCTTCTTCTTCTTCTTCTTCTTCTTCTTCTTCTTCTTCTGCTTCTGCTTCTGCTTCTTCTTCTGCTTCTTCTTCTTCTTCTTCTTCTTCTTCTTCTTCTTCTTCTTCTTCTGCTTCTTCTTCTTCTTCTGCTTCTGCTTCTGCTTCTGCTTTTTCTCCTCCTCCTCTTCCTCCTCCTCCTCCTTCTTCTCCTCCTCTTTCTACTTCTCATCAGAAAGGAAACTACTCCTGTGATAGTCCTTTCTCTTCTGTGGCCACTAAACTCAAATCAATTCTAAATAATCTTTCTTCCCACCTCAACACACCAGAACAATTTCTCTACATATATTTTCATATTGCTTCTGATAAAACCTGTTCAATTTCTGTGGGAATAAGAAAGAATGGGGTCATCTACCTCATTTACACTTCACTGAAATTTCATCTCTGTGGTTTTACAAGGCCCCAGGCTATTGTACAATAGCCCCCTGTGTTCTACTGTCCAGCTTCCCCATTTCCAAATCATTAGAAAGACGGCCATCCTGGATTGAGTCTAATGGGGGTAATAGAAGATCATAAGGTCAGAGTTAATAAAAGCACTTTTCCTTTTCTGATCATTATAGTTTTGGCTGCCTTTAGCAGACAGAAGGTGAATCTGGTCAGATTCCAGCTGTTCAAACCCAGCATATCTGCTACACATGTGTAATCATTTCAATGCAATTAAAATTGGCAGGAAAGAGTTTGCTATTATAAGCCCTCTGCTTATTAGATCTTGTCTTATATCTCACCACTTAACAACACATGTGAAATAAATCCTAGGTGCCCAGAGAGATTCTCAGAGCCAGCAAGCTCTATTAATTGAGGAGGGACAAGTGCTACCTAAAATGGAATGCCATAAAGCTTCCTAGGAGCATGGCCTGTTATTTTAGAACATAAGTCCTTTGAAACAGTTCCTATTTCTCTTGTTACTTTTCTCTACAAACTGAAAGTCAAATATTTTTAATTGCTTGAGTGTTTTATTTTTTTCAGAGTTTAGGAGCTGGAACTAAATGGATAGTCAACCAAAACTCCTGATTACCTGCATACAAAAGTAGATGCTTTGTTGACCAGCAATCATTGATGGAATTCCCAATAATCCATCGACACTGTGTGTTCTAAGACCCCAAGTTTTATGTGAAATGTGAGTAGAAGCAGATCCTTTTTATATGATGCTTTATTTCTTTACACACACACGTGGTGTAAGAGATTCTTCTATTCATGTGTTGCTTTCATTGGTTAATGAATAAGGAAACTGCTTTGGGCCTGATAGGGCAGAAATTAGGTAGGTGGAGAAGACAGAACTGAATGCTATGAAGAAGGGCAGAGTGAGAGACATCATGGA
>JAQHUG010000081.1:1608397-1642979 GCA_028555095.1 Dicrostonyx torquatus
TACCTTTAAAATATATATGTCTGTTTAGCTTAGCAGTTCCTAGAGTCAAATGTATCTCGGCAGTTAAAAAGTTCAAGGAAAACACAATAACATACATGATTCAGACTCTCTGTGTATTTTCCATATTTACATGCCTTTTAATTACTCTATTAACTTTTAATATTTATTTTGTTATCTTTACTCCTTCAATCCATGACTGTCTGTACTCTTGTCTATACTTTTTCTTCTTTCTCCCAAGCCTACATACATTTTATAAATACACTGTGATCCATTCAGAAATTTATTTTTATCCAAAATTGTCTTTATTGTGTATCTGTAATCATTTTCTGATCAGAAGCTTCTTTTATTTTTAAATGCTAAGTGGGTGTGGCTACAACGAACTCCTTGACCCTGCCTGTTGGCTCCACCCATCTTAAGCAACTTGTAGCACTCTGCTCACAAACCCCATTTAAGTGTTCTGTAGCCAAACCTCATGAAACAGCCAGATCCATTTGTGCCAGTATGAACCAGAAGCCATCTTTTAAAGAAGCTGAACCTCTGCTCACAGCTAACAAATAGAGCCTATCTGAAAAAATTAATGCAACTACCAAGAAGCCACTCTTGGCTTCTAATTTTCTGCGTCCAGATCCCATCTTTTTTGTTAAACTTTTTTAGGTCTTATGTGAACCCATGCCCCAGACTGTGGTCACCATTTATAAATGGAGATTGCTCATTCATTTCTCAGCTGCCCAGATCCGAATAATCATACAGAAACTATATTAAATTTAACACTGTTTGGCCTATTGACTTAGGATTCTTATTAACTAACTCTTACATCTTAAATTAATCCATTTCTATTAATCTATGTATCACCACAAGGCTGTGGTAAGTTTCTAGGGTCTGTCTTCTTCAGCAGCTACATGGTGTCTCCTTGACTCTGCCTACTCTCTCTCTCTCTCTCTGTGTGTGTGTCCAGATTTCCCACCTAGTTTTATTCTGCTAATCCATTAGCCAAAACAGCTTTATTTATTAAACAATGGTAGTAAAACATATTCACAGCATACAGAGAGGAATCTCAAATAAACTAATTTTCCTATTAAAGTGCTAAAACATCTCAAATGTTCAGGTAATTCCTAATTGAACTTTACAATTAGCTGAACGTTCCTAGTAAAGCATTTGGTATCCTCATTCATTATGCTCAACATCTGAGTGAAAGTTATTGTTTGATAGCAAAGAAATTTCATCTCTGTGACCACTCCAATGGACAATAAAAGTTGACTTGGGGATTATGTTGACAGCATTCCCAAGCATGTTTTTTTTTTCTTAGCAGCCTAGAAACCACCATGTAATCATTCCCTGCTGTCAGGATATAAAATTGGAAAGTAGGGACAAGCCAAACATGAATTTGCTGATCCATAGCTTGGTAAGATATGGAGAAAGTGACCTGTCATTTTCTATGAAGAGGCTGATGAGGGTAACAAATGTGGGTGAAAAGCAGAATAAAGTTATGACAGACTCAAATTGATAGCAGTTCTTTATTGGGATGGTAATAGAACAACACATTTCATATAATATTTATTTATCTTATTTTAGGTTATAGTATTATTGAATATACTTCCTAGTTAATAACCTTGAGGAATTTTTCTTCATGGTTAAGAAACAAATCTAAAAGATATATTTTTGGTACCTGGCACTTTCATTCCTAGAGATTTGCCCTTATGTGAGAGCCGTATTAAAAACACATTTTTTTCCATACAAAGACTGTGAACAGGCAATTACCTTTTACATTGCCTCATTTTCATATCTATGAAAACCAAGGGATCTGGTTGCTAGAGGAAAGAAAAAGTTGGAGGCAATTTCCATTCTGATAGTGTGTTGAGGAAAATGCTGCCCAAATTATGTGCAAGAAGCTTTATTCATTGAAAGGACATTTGTTCACAATTTAGAGCAGAATTTGGTCTATCACACAATGAAAGAAGTGTTTCATTTGAGGAAATTGTGGATGAATGTGTTAATAAACAGAAAACTATCTCATTATAAAAATCTGGTGTTTTTGTCTTAGTTGAAATTTGTCTCCTTGACATTTCTTGTGTGTTTTCCTTTGCTGATTTTGTTTTAAAACCCAATAAGAAGAAAGCAAGGTAAAACAAGGACATTTAGGAGAATGGCTTGGGAATGTCTTATGAGCATTCTTCTTTGCTTCTTCTGGCTTCCTACTTTTCATTCTGAGCTCATAATAAAATCATCCAGCCTGAACAGAAGGAACTAATCAAGCCGATTATTTCTTGGGTGTTGGGTAATTCTGTTCGCTGAGGGTAGGGAGGCTTTGTTTATTATGCCAATGCAGTTCTCTGCTGGCATCATGGTGGAGGGAGACAACCACAACTGCGCCTTGCCTGGAGCCTGTGTAGGGGACCCGCTTACCATGTGGAGAAGGGACTCTACTATAACATAGTCAAGGAGACTGTCAGTGAGTTGCAAGATAAAACCATGACAACCTGCTTAGCATAGCCAAATAGAGAATTGCTTCCATTTGAGTTTCAGATAAGAGCACAATTTAGTTGTAATATCTTAAGAGATAAGAATAGGGCCTTGAACATGGTACTTGACTCCCAAAAAAATAACTCATATTGAAGTGAATAAAACGGCAAATACATGCACTCATTATGGCAAGCCTAAGCAAGTTAGATACCATCTAAGCACCCAAAAAATGACCCAGAGGTTGGAGAGATTACTCAGCAGTTAAAAGCAGTTGTTATTATTGCAGAGGACCTGGGCTCAGTGCCTAGCACCTGTATCAGATGTTTTAAATCATGCTGTAACTCTATTGGATATTGAGTATAAATATAAATAAAATACAATGCAAATATAATGTACTCTAAAATATAAATAAACATGAATACTGAATAAAGCGTATATTGGATATACTTTTTCTGGTTTGTACAGGCATTAAATATACCTGTGGTTCACATACATATGTGCACGCACTCACATATAACCATAAAATAAAAATAAATAAATCCTCAAAATCCTACCCATTGGTTAGTTAAGGTAGCATAATTTGTCTAGTTTGTACTATTGTGACTTCAAGTTTAATTTTAGACTTTTACTGAAAAATGTATTCATGCATATTTGTATAAAATCTTATAGAACATTAATATTGGTTGAGCTTCACATACACAGTGCTGTCTTAATCATGGTCTCTCTTCCAATGCCTCATCTGGTTTCTATCTCATTGTGCATCTCAGATATTTTTTAATTTGCAAAATATTTTTTAAAGGCACCTTTAGTTTTTTTATTTTCTTATGTTGAAAAATCTGTATTTCCATGTATTTCTCATTGCCTTTTCTTGCAGAGCATTGGACTCAAATATCTTTCTTGCTTCTGAAAGAGGACAACATAGGCTCTCTTTAGTCTTCTCTTAGTGCTGTCCTTTTCTGTGATTCCACACCTTTAAGGACAGGGCCTAGGAGTCCTGTGGTCCCAAACAGTAATTCAATGTACTGCTATCATTTATGAGCAATAGCAAACAGCAATTGCTAATGGATAAAATGCCAGGGACTATTAATAATCCTCTTTAAGAAACAGAAATGAGAGCAATTTAAAAGAGAATGTAAACCAGACACAAAGAAGAAAATTTAATTTCTTATTAAAGATAAGGAAAACAGAATTCATAGCTCACCAACATAAGTCTTATTAGGATGATTTCAAAGTGCTGAGGTTAGTCATAAATTTAGAATTATACAAGCTAAATGGAGCACAGTGATGTGTGTGTGTGTGTGTGTGTGTGTGTGTGTGTGTGAGAGAGAGAGAGATGTTAGAGGTTTAGGAAGAGGAGAATGCAAATCGTCTCTTGGATGTTTTCTTTCTTTCTTTGAATCCAACAGTTACTGGCTCCTGATATTTAAAATTATACTTCTCAGAAGTGACAGAGAAATTTCCATGAGTCTTTCAAGAATATAACCAATTTCTTTTAATTGTCTCATGTGTATATGATGTGTGTGTGTGTGTGTACATGATGTGTGTGCATGTATATGCAGAATTGTATTGTATGGGAGAGTATGCATATGTGTATATGCATACTGAAGTCCATGGCTGACATAAGGTGTCTACCTCAATAGCTTTTCACTTTACTCATTGAGGCTAGGTCTCTCAGCTGAGCTCATAGCTCACTGACATGATTAGTCTGGCTAGCCTGCTTGCTCCAGGGAGCCTGTGTATCTGCCTTCTGCTTGCTGCCCTACCCACCTGGCTTTCATGTTGGGTCTGGAGTCCCAACTCTAGTCTATACACTTGTGGACAAACGCTGTAACCTCTGAGCCATCTTTTCATCCCTGAACGTAGCTACATTCTTAAAACATTATTGTCAAGCTTATTTTTGATTAGAAGAATTTTAAGTGAATTTATAGCTATATTTTATATAAGCTGAATATATTGATTATAACCACCCTCTCAAAATTAGTTTTAACTAAACTATTAACTCAATGAAAAAATTTAGAATAGAACAACTTCTAGAATATTCATAATAATTATTGATATTATTATAAATAATATTATCATTAATTATTATTTAATATTATTATTGATAATAAGAATATTCCTCACTCTGGAATATTCTTCTGAATGAAACAGGAAGAAGTCAAGTATAGCTGAAATGTGTTTAATATGAACATGCTTATCAGAGTATGTTACTTTAGAGTGAATTTTTTTTAAAACAACAAAGAAAACCTGTTGAGAACATCCATTCTGAGAATCTTCTAATGCTGCACAACTCTGAGGCTCCTCACATCACCATTGCTGTGGCCCCTTCTCCACACTAGACTGAAGTGGTCTTTGAACAATGTGTCTCCAGAGCTTCTTATTGGTGATCTTAGAGCCAATCTTATCACTCTTGGCCACCAGAAATTCTCAGCCCTATATTTATCTCTCTCTTTAGTGTTCTGGGAAGAGCAAAAGGAGAGAGACACAGAGACAGAGACAGAGACAGACAGAGAAACAGAGAGAAACAGAGACAGAGAGGAGATGAGATCAGTCCTCTCTACATTGCTCCAAAGAAAAGATTTCCTGCCCATTGATGCTTTTGGTATTACTGATCAGGAAATGCCCCACCTCACAGAGCTGGAATGAATGACAAAGCAGTAGATATGCCTCTCCTGAGGCCTAATACTGGATGGATAAGGAGGTATACACAACTAAATAAATACATACACAGATTTTATATATATATATATCTATATATATATATATATATATGGCTATATATTTGTAGAGAGAGCTAGATAATACATGATAGATCATAGATAGATGATAATAGTATAGAGATAGGCAGATAGACGATAATGATAGACAGCTTTCTAGATAATAGGTAGATATTAGGTAGATGGTAGATTGATTGATGACCGATAGACAAATGATGATAGAGGTTAGATAGATAAATGTATGATAGATTGATAGATGTTAGATAACTAGATAGATAGATAGGTGGATGGATGAATAGATAGATGATTGATAGATAGATGATAGATACATAGATAGTTAGATAGATAAATAAGCATTAGATATATAGCCAGTCAGCCAGCCAAATAAACCAAAATCTGAACTACTAGTCAATTTGGCATATTATGTTTTAGCTATCCCTGAAGGAGTGTAGATTAGCATTGTTTAATGCTATCATGCTGCCTCTCTGCACTGTCACTCTTAGATTTAGAGACTCATCCTGGAAGTGCACTGGAGGACCTTCAGTCTCCTGCCTAACACATCGAAGTTCAGTCCCCAGGTGTTTATGCAGAGCCTAGTCTCCAACAGTGTTTTTAAAAGTTATATTTTCAAATTGAGAGATTAAAAAAATAAACCCCTGACATGCAGAAATGATGTGCAGAGTGAAGCGGGTGGTTTCCAAATGAAACAAGCTGGACCCCAAACTTTTCCTTTCCTCCAAGAGACTTGTGATGAAAGTCTGTTCAGCCATGCCAGCTCCCCTGTTGCATATTCTATACAAGCTTCTGCTACTTCAGATTGAAGTGTGCTAACTTCCCATGTATCTTTGTAAATGAGTCCATGTCAGTTCCCAAGTGTGGATTCAGAGTTTGGAGGAAAGTGCTTCAGGACGATACACTTTGCTGTGTCCTTTAATTTTATTTCACTCAACCCTTAATCTTATTCATTGAGTAGGTGATCATGAATTGCATGTTATTCAGTGAAAGTCCCTCTCGTGTGCATATTCTGGGGACTTTTACTGATTGGCTGCTGCACTCTTGAGACTTGCTGTTCAGTCACATTCCACATTCTAACCCTTCCACAGCCTGTGATACTGTAGACCAGGTGTAAGGACAAACAACTTCAGGCCTTCTAACATAAAAACAAGTGACTGAAACAGGCAATCATGGACATACGATTCTGTCATATTGGTTACTTTAGAGGAACTCTGAGCTATTATCTTCTGAAGTTTGGGGGGCAATTTTATTAGAATTTAAAAGAAAATTCCCAGGACAGGCATGCTGTCAATCTCAGCAGCTGCCTGGAGAGTAAGAGAGAAGAGAAAGCCATGCTGCTTAAGTTACGCCTACCTGGACATCAGTCACATGGAGAAAAAGCAGCTACATGGCAAAAGTAGGGAGGCATGAACTATTTACTCTGAAGTAATAATAATAATAATAATAATAATAATAATAATAATAATAATAAGTCAATGGCAGACAGAGGGTAAGCTTTTAGCAAGCACATGCTCTTCTCTTATTGGCAGGACTCAGCACTTCTCTGAGTTTGCATTTGAATGTTTGATAGTGTCTAGTAAAAAATTCCCACACCACATTTAGGTTTTGGTTATGTTCTTGAGAACTAGAACTGAGAGTGAACAATTCAGTTGTAGAAAGCTTACACTTGACTTAAAAACTTCTTGCATATAATGGTAATTGGAGTGTAATTGTTATTGTAAGTAATATTTTCCTTTATTTTTATTTTCTACTATTTTATAATGAAAATACTTATGTGGTTTATATGGCATCACTTAATATTTTTACTGTGGTTTTTTATTAATTTGTTAGATCAGTGACATCATTATTGCGGCACATAATTGTATCTATTGAGTCTGGACTTCCCAACTCTCCATTCAGCTAACATACACTTTAGAAAATCCATGAACATATGCTTTTAAGACCTTGCTTTAAAAAAAAATTCTTTCTACATAATTTGCTGTTTCAGAATGGCACTATTTTGGATGTGGGTTGTTAGACTGCTTTCATAGGACGCTTTCTCCCATCCTTACAGACTGGAATCTCTGAGACTCTGGGACACTCAGCTGCCTTGGCCCAGAAAGCGCTCTCTGCCTATTCAGTTTTTGCCACTGCCTTTGGCACTACAAGCCTGCTTCCTCTTCTCCTCCTGAGTTTCTGTATAATAAGTGTGTCTGGGTTTCTGTTGCACGGAACGTCCCCGAGTGAGAGAGGCTCTGGGGCAGTCAAACAAAGGCAGGATTTCTTTCACCTGGCACGCTGACCCCTTGGATCCTGCCTGGAAACTGGCACCGGAGTCCAGGGCTGAGAGCAGAGCCTTACATAAGCCCTAGTCGCAGCAGCTGTTGCCTACCTCATGGCAATAAGGGACCTATTCTTCCACATGAGTTCTTAATGTTACACAACATGATTTTCTGTAGCCACATAAACAAATGGGCATGTGCACATGCATATCCACCCAGAGATTCCTACAAATACCACCCTCAATGCCCTCAGACTGACACCCTAGCTCTAATGGAAGAGGATAGTGTCTGTTAGAAGATTAAATATCAACAAAATCCCCTGAATAAACTTCTTGGACTTTTCTTCCTGTATGGCACGATTAATGGATTAACAGCACAGGCTTTCTACGGGTGCCCTAGATCACAAATTCTGCTGTGTCCTCAATCACAAAACTGAGGTGGGCCCGAAGAACCAGAGTTGGAGGTGCGTGGGCCTGTGTGAAATTTGCTAATAGCCTCTTATAATATATATGGAAAAAATAGGGAGGTTCAAGTCATTGTGTATATTATACTTCACATGCCCGAGTCCCTGCTGGAAGCCAGACTCTTCTAACACACCATCCTCCAGAGCAGTTACCTGTCTGAAGTTCACTCCCATCTACGTCTCTTTGGAAAAACACAACCCACTTCCTTGAGAACTACTTTTTGTTCCAAGTAACCAATAAAGTGACAGTCAGAAGACTTCTACCACCTGTACAGGGAGTGCGATGATAGTCCAAATCTCCTGTAGCTTTTCCCAGGCTCAAATCAGATGTTCTTTTCATCTTGGAAATATTAGGACTGCTATTATTATCATCATTATCATTATTATTATAATTATTTGCTAATTTAGGGATATGAGCTTTCAGCAAGTCAACTTTCTTAGAGAACTAATTGTTTTCTTTTCCTTTTCTTGTTCATTTACTTTGAAAGAGCAGGACTCCTGTTGCCCAGGCTGAACTCAATCTTTCTATGGAATTAAGGCTAGACTTGAACTGCTGACCCTACTACATCTTCTTCTTCCAAAGTATTAGAGTCTCAGGCCTGGCCTGAGAACCAGTTCTTAAAAACTGTCGAAGCAAAAATAAGATTAGCATGAAATATTTTGAAACCCACAGAGAGGGGCCTAGTTTAACGAGCTATTTACTACTTTTTACATTCACTTTACTACTTACAGGCTATTGTAGTCCGTGTATATAATTTCAACATTTCAAATTTTACTTTTCAGGTAGATAAGCATTGCTTGGTTTTCTCTTCTGTGGTGAGTTAAGCTTTTCATTCTGATAAATATCAACTTCCATTTCTTTTAACCCAGTCAGTTAGTTTAGAACTATTTTTCCAGTAGGCCACCGAGTCAACTTGACCTTTATTCTAAGGGTTAGTTTGGCGTGACTTTCACATTTTTTGTTGTTCTTGTTGATTTGAGACTGGACATAGAAGTCAAGGCTAAATCACCTGGTGGATTATTTTCTAAGTCACGGTTATTTCTTGTTGTGGAATTAAGGTTGAAAATCAAAGGAAAGAAAAACAAAGCAAAAGTCTCTCAACTGGAATTACAGAGGGATTCAATAAGCCAGACAAGACTGGTAATAATGGGGTCAGAACTGTGTTGTGGCTGACTAGTCACAACTCACAGGCTTCCATGTGCTCTTGGGCTGGGAGGAAAGTAGCTGTGTCGTGTGTACAAAGGACTCTTTGTTCGTCTCTCCTATTTTTACAACTACAGTTATTTCCTTAAGTATGTGACTTAGGGCTTATTATCTCTAACTAATTCTGACTTATGTACATGGAAGAGACAGACTGAAACTGTAAGCTGGGGACTGTGTTTTTTGTACCCAGAATAAAAATATTGTTTATAGACTCTGAATAGGAAACCCCTTCTTCCTTTTGGAGAAGATACAGAATAGACCTTTGCAGGTGGCTTGATTGAGGTTTTGTCTAAAAGAAGACAACAAGAAGGAATGCTGCAACTGTTCCAAGAATTATAAACACAAATAATTTTTGTTGTTGTTGATTTTCTGTTACCAAATTTACTACCAAATATGGTGATGCAACCCATGGTTTACATAGGTCTGGGTCTGGTCTTACTTCCTGCCTTCCTTGTGTCTGTTAGAATATATGTTATCCCAGGTTGTTGGTGCTTAACAGCAGGGATATCAGCTATTTAAAACATAATGACACAGTTACTCTCTAGGATGTCAGGTGTATAGATGGAGATTTACTTTCAAATAAATATTAAGTTGGGAGGGGAAGAAATCTAGCATTTGGTAGCAGAAACTAACTTTATTCTATTCTCTTGGGAGCCACATTTAATTGGATCCTAAATTAAGAGGAAAACCAAAGACTCATAACACTCAATATTATGGATATAGAAAGAATAATGTCTCAATAAAGAACCAACAGTTCTGATCAGTTCTCTGTTTAGAACAATTTGCTACACCATCCTTAAAGGCTTCTTTGTCCAAAGAAAGTCTTTGCAGAGAAAAGGATTTTTGAAATCAGGGGTTCTTCCTTTCCCCCGATTTTAAAGCTATGCAATTATGACTTAAGGTCTTAGCATTGACACAGACCCCTGAAATATGTATGTGAACTCCTTAATAAAATTTAAAAATATCAAGAGACATCTGCAAAAGAGTTTTTTTTCTTACAATTTCTTTAAAATGCTTCTGGATAAGGAGACTTATCCTGCACTGGGAGGAATTAGTGTGACTCAACTTGTGCCTATGCTCGGTGAATCAATCTGTGACTTGAGCAGAGGCGACTCATAGGCTGTAAAGGAAAGCTAATAAGGCAGATCACATTCGCCATGCACTGGGACAAATTGTGGCTTACCTCCACTATTTATGCCTAAAGAGTGTATTCAAAATAGGAAACAGGGAAAAACAAACTTGGGCAGAATTCCAGGGAAGTGTAGAATTTTTGTGAAATTGTATGACCTGAGAGAGGGTTATCATAAGTAAATCATTTAACAAGTCCAGGCAAAATAAATACACATGGTTGTGTTTTAACCATTAATGGCTCTTGACCACTTGGATGATCTTCATACATTACAATGCTTGCTCCAATGGCAACAATATTGATTTTAATCAGAACAATTTTGCAATCTGCTACATGTTCCCTTGTGCAATGCCCTATTTTTCTATCACCTCATAACAACCTTTGAAGATAGCCATGGTAGATTTTAATTTTATTCACTTCAATTTCTTTAGAGGATGAGACCAAAGTGTCTAGAAGTCCACCAACTTGCACATGGGGAAGAACAGGGTTAGCATCAAAATCCTGGTTTCTTGGTTGCTGCTCCAAAGTTTCCTAGGAAACTTTGGGAGCAAGTTTGTAAGCAAGAGGAGAGCTATTTAAATATCCAGGGAGCGAAAGAGCACAGGCTTTCCATATTTCAAATAGTAGGAAACCCATCTCAAATGTTTTTAAGAGAAATGATGGTTTCATTTGTCTGTGTAACTGAAAAGTCTGGGAGAGCTGGTTGGTATAGATTGATCTACATTCTCTAATTTCTTGTCTCATATATGTTTCTCATCTGAGCATTCTTTCATTCCATGTATGTTTACTCCTCAGGCAAGCTCTTCTCATATGTATAAGGATGGACCACCACCTGCAGCTCTTAGCCTATAATCTTCTAAGGCCAACACCAGTGAGAGCAAATTCTACCCTCCCAACATTCTGTCAAGAGTTTTGCCTTAAACCTTCACATTGGTCTTTTCTTTGTGATAATTTAGGCATGTTTCAGGAGATATGGTGTTTTCTATTGACCAGGCCTGGTTCATAGGACTATGATCAAGGTTGAAGATGGGGACATGTAGGCAGAGACTGTTCATTCCCATATGCCCAGACCCGAAATAATCACACTGAAACTATATTAATTAAAACACTGCTTGGCCTCTTAGCATAGGATTCTTATTGACCCATTTTTTATTATTGTGTGTATTGTCACAGGTTGTGGCTTACCAGGTAAAGTTCTGTCTGGTGACTGTCTCCTTTGGCGGCTACATGGTGTCTCCCTGACTCTGCCTTCTTTTTTCCTCTATCTCTGCTTGGAATTCCAACCTTGTTCTATTATGTGCTGTCATAGGCGCAAAGCAGATTCTTTATTAACCAGTGGTAATGAAGCATATTCAACATATTCTCAGCATACAGAGGGGAATCCCACATTACCTCCCTTTTTATTTATTTTTATTTATTTATTAAATGGGTTAATAGGAATGCTAAGCTAATAGGTCAAACAGTGTTTTAATTAATACAGCTTCAATGTGATTATTTTTACTCTGGGCAGCCAGGAAATGCAAGGTCTCTGCCTACAGGGATAGCCTCTTCTGCTAGTAACCTAGTGAATGGGGATGTGGTTCTGTGGAAAAGGGTGTGAAAAATGTTCTTGGAAAAAATCAATTCACTTTCTCTATAAGAACCATTTTCACTCACATATAGTACTGTCATTGTGAATTAAGAGTGAAAACCAGAGGCACAGGTGGGGGTATGTATGTGTACTACCACATGGGAAGTTCTTTTGACCTACAATTTGCCACCAGAGAACATGCTCATAATACAATTTCTTACTTGACTTAGTTATATGCTGTACTCTAAATCTTCTTTTTGCAACATTATGCTTGCTCACGCCATCAGCTTCATTCAGGAATCTTCTCAGGTAGGATCAGATAGGATGTTGTTATGAGCTAGGCGTGTATATCTACCAAATATGCATAGTGAAGCCCAGATGTCTAATGTGATAACATTCAGAGGTTAGGTCCATTAGAAGGAAATTAGATTTAGATGAAATCATAGGGATAAAGCCCCCATAATATGATATGA
Organism: Dicrostonyx torquatus; assembly: GCA_028555095.1. Classification (NCBI taxonomy): domain Eukaryota; kingdom Metazoa; phylum Chordata; class Mammalia; order Rodentia; family Cricetidae; genus Dicrostonyx; species Dicrostonyx torquatus. The sequence goes on from JAQHUG010000081.1 coordinate 1,620,690, forward strand.
AAAGCAAGGGATATAAACTCTCCCTTACCACCATGTGATTGTTCAGAGAATAGGCAGTTACTCATAACTCATAGCAAAGGCACTCACTGAGAAGTTTTGAATCTCTAGTTATTGGAAATCTGCCACCGCTGATGTATTAAGTCAAACAAACCAAATTATTAAATACAGGTTTAATGAACAGAGCAAAGCAACTCCTGGGTGACTTTCAGGAGAGCAAGAGAGGAGTCACATGGAAAATATGGCTGCCAGGTCTTAAGCAAGCAGCCCCCAGGGAGGAGCTGACCTTTGGTGGGCTTCCTGAGAGGAGGGGCTGCTGCTTGGTAGACTTTTGGAGGTGGTGGAGTTTGAAATGTGAGGAGTGAGACCAGATGTTGACTGGAGCCTCTAGTTGGAGATCCCCAATACTCACTAGGACCTAAGCACAATGGTACCTTGACCGCAAACTTTCAACATTTTTAATGATGAAAAAAAAACAGCTAGTCATAAAACTTTGATATGATAGTCAAGCTGACTTATATACATACTGCATCAGGACTTACAACCCTCACTTAAACCCTCCAGTTTCTTATTATCTATCCTGAGTTACTTATTAGTTCATGTTGAAATAGCATGACCAAAAACAAGCTTGTCTCAGGTTACAGCTCATCACAGCTGGGAAGTCACAGTTATAAAGGCTTGAACCAACTGATCACATGGTCATATTGCATCTAGTCAAGAACAGATTGAAATAAATGCATACATATTCAATTATTTGTTTACTTATGCTTGGCCTGTTTTTACTATTTTTATAGAATTTGGGATCTTCTGTCTGCGATGCTGTTTATAGTAGGCTTTCCCTATCACCAATTAAATAAGACAGTTTTCCACTCAAGCCTGTATAGACAATCCTTCACTAAAACTGTTTTTCTAGGTGACTCTAGATTTAAAAGGTGACAGTTATAACTAACTATCAGAGGTGGGAAATACACCAAAATTTTATTTTATCAAAATGGACAATGCCTGATCATGATCATCACTGTCCCTACTGTTATAGACAACCAACCCACTGCCGTCCCTTCAAAATAAGAGCAATTTAAGTAGTTTTAGTCCTAAATTTCTGATAGAACTTAAGTTCTACATTACTTAGCAAGCATTACAACCTGTATATATGGCCAATGTTAATTGTCAACTTTTGATGGAATTTAGAATTTCCTAGAAGATGGACCTCTGGGCATGGCCGTGGGGAAATTATGTTCATTCATGTGGGATGGTCTACTGTCCTGATTAATTTGTTGTCATTTATTTATTTATTTGTCAGTTTGATACAAGATAAAGTCTTCTGAGAAGAGTGAACCTCAGCTAAGAAAATGTCCCTACCAGATTGACTTAAAGGCAAGCTTGTGGGATATTTTCTTGACTGATATTGACATTGACGTGAGCTGGCACAGTTCACTGTGGGTGGTGACACCCATAGGCAGGCAGATCCATTAGCCCAGTGACAAACCCTTTGATCAATAGCATCCTGCCTACAAGATATGCTAGGGCGATGGTAGCACAAAGCTTGTGAGAGTAACCAATCAATATCTGATTTGACTTAAGGCCCAACCCACTACCTGGTACTGCTTGGGTGACCCAAAACCAGACAGCCCAGTGACCTAGGCTCAAACTAAATATTACTGTTTTTAAATTAGAAGTAGCAGCCATGATATTCTGCTATACCCATTGACTAATATCTTATTCTGCCATCATTGGAGAAGCTTCCTCTTGCAACAGATATAAACAAATACAGAGACCCACAGACAGACATTATGCAGGAAGTGAGGGACTTTCGAACACTTAGCCTTAAATGGGGTATCTCCCATCAAATCCTTCCCCTCAGGGCTCAGGGAACCCAGCAGAACTGGAGGCAGATAGAGTATAAGAGCTAGAAGGGATGAAGGACAATAGAAGCTCTAAAACATCTGCCTGCTATGGGAAGTGCATTTCCTAGGTAGGGATCTTGGATTGAGTGACTAGGGAAGCTGAACTGGGCACTAGCATGTATACATACATATCTCTTTGTTTCTGATTGCAAATGCCATAAGATCAGCTGCTTCTCTACTATGACGGACTGTGCCTTGAAATGTTAGCTAAAATAGAGCCTTTCTGGTTCAATGTTGAGTTTGTCATTTATCAAGGCAACAGGAAGAGAAACTATAGCACTGGGCATCCAGGTATGACACTATTTAAATTAATTTCTAAAATTGACATAAAATTTGTAGAAAAGTATCAGAACTTCCATACTGATTAATGGATCTAGTGTCCAGGTTAAGAGTAATAGTGGGAAAGACAATTCAGAAACATCCATTGGTTTCTTAAGTTATTTTAAAGTGTTTCTGCTTTTTATCACATTCAGAATAAAATATAGACATTGAGCTAGGCACTTTCAAAAATAACACAGTTGCTTCAGTTCTTATTGAAGCCACTCAATTTCTGCCATGTTGTACTTCCACAAAAGCTATCATAACTGAGCATCTTCATCTTGTACTAGAGAAAGATGCAGGGGAAGTAATGAATGGTGTGTGTGTATGAGAGAAAGAGAGAGAGAGAGAGAGAGAGAGAGAGAGAGAGAGAGAGAGAGAGAGAGAGAGAGAGTCTCTGAGGAGTGAAGAGCAGACACTGAATCACTGAATTCTGGGTTTTGCTATAACACTTTACAGTGAGCATAAGCCATTGTTTCTTTTGTTTGTTTTCTGTTTGTTTGTTTTTGTTTTTGTTTTTCCAGGCCCTGTTTCTCTGTAGCTTTAGAGCCTGTTCTGGAACTAGTTCTTGTAGACCAGGCTGGCCCTGAACTCACAGAGATTTGCCTGTCCCTGCCTCCCGAGTGCTGGGATTAAAGGCATGCACCACCACCGCCTGGCTAACCATTGTTTCTTGCCAACAGCTCATTTCATTGATACACCTCTTGATAGACAATGACATACTCTATCAAGGTTTCATCAGGCTTATTCTTAGGGACTATACACTCTACTGCCAAAGAATGTTACTTCAAATTCATATTCATATTTCCCGTATTTGTTTGCTAAATATAGTTTACTTTAAAAGTATTATTAATAACAGCAAAAAGCACACAGTTATTTCCTCCAAATATCTTCTCAGGATATGCTGCTTGATTCGTGACTAACTAGATAGAGGGCTGCGGCACTGTAGGAAGACCCTGCTAGCCTGCAGAGAAGGCACTTAGATGGGTAGCTATTTCCCCATTGTTATTTTGGTGGGAGGAGTGACTAGGAAGAGCCATGGGCTGACAAATCTTTTCTTAGGTGAAATATTTCTTCCAAATTAGTAGCTGGAATGGTTTCTTTCACCAAAATAAATCTTGAAATGTGTGTGAGAAAAACCAGGCTGTTAGGACCTTACTTTTCTATCTGAAGTGTCAGTGTGTAGTTCAAAAACAACATTAAGGTGTGCAAGTCTGCACACAAACAGTACGGTTAAAATCTTAATGAACTCAACAGATTCGCTTTAAAGGAGGAAGTTCTCAGTTATCTGAGATACCTTCCTAAAGTGTCTTGGTGAGCCTTAAAGTTTTCTTGACTTCAGAGGCCCATCCTAGGTCTCTGTAAATGACAGGCAAATGATGGTTGCCGTATGTTACTGTTTCTGGCTGTAACACTTAACCCAAATAAGGATAAAGAATGCATCCTAGATAAGCTTTTTGAGACCCACACTTTAATTATCTTTATCTCACTGTCAAAAAAATATGATTATTCTAAAATAAGGAAGAACAGAGTGGGGAAGACCCACCCAGGTCATAGGAAGTAACAAACTAAAGCATCACTTGGAGTTTCTGTTACATATGCAATGCTTTAGCGTTCAAATAGGATTTGCTCAGATGTTACAGTATTGGCTTTCCTTATGAACACCACGAATGAGACAGAAAGAAGTCCAACGATGAGACACATGTAGTTAGAGAAGTTTGACCGAGACTGGGGGGCGGGGGATAAATTGTTAGTCTCAACTATGTATATCACAATGCAATGCTTATCACATGTGTGTCTGGAGCCATGATTCTGACTCTTGGTCAAACCCAGATAAAAGGCATTAACTCATGATTATCATAACCCTGTATTATTGCTCAAGGTACACCTGGGCAACCTGTTCACATGAAATGTTTAGTCTGATGGCTTTATCCATTTCCCATTAAGGATTTTAGTTTTCTGTGTTGATCTGGCTCATCATGCAGCTGATTTTGACCAACTGACCAGAGACCCTTCTCTGGACTGCGTTGTGAATCATAAAAAAAGCTTCATCACACAATTGTGCTATAAGTGGAATTGTTTCCACATTATTGTCACTAGCCTGAAATAACACACACACACCCTCACGTCCACAGCTGCATTTTAAAACCGTGACCCCTATACTTTTACAACCGCTGCTAAGTTAAATCCTTTCAATTGTCTTTTCAAATTTAGTTGAGAAGTGAAAGCAAAACAAAAAGATAGCTTTGGAAAAAAATTCAATCTTCATTTGTTCCTCTTTGCTAAGACCATTCTATAAGGTCAGCTAATGAAGACCTTGTTTTCTTTTGTCATCTCTGCTGCTCACACATCACACAGCCTTGCCACTCAAGCACTATGTTTTATAATTAGAACCACATATGAAGAGAGAAATATTAATATGCTTAAAAATCTTTCCTCCCTAAATGAGGAAATATGCAGCTAGCACTATGAAAAGAGAATAGAAAAACAAAATAATATGTCACTGTATCCTGCATGGCATGTTCCTGAAAAATTAAAGTAGACTCATATGAGGATTTCATAGACCATTAGGAGCTTGATAACACCATCATATTTCAGATTTTCCTCACCAGTCTGGGTAGGCCAAATTATTGATTAGATATTCACTGGGTATTAGCAGGGCCATTTTTAAACATATTGTAAGACAGGAGTACAATTACCATCCCCAATGGGCCTTTGCCTTCTGCAGTCTTCAATCACTAATTTAGTGTGCTTAATTATGACACAACTTTTCTCTAATATGAAAATATGCTCACAGTGAAGAATCTGACCAGCTAACACATATTATATTATCAAGTCCTCGTTTTCATACCTAGCATTTCTTCACCAATGTATTTTCTGGGTCTTCAAGGGCAGTGGAGGAGATGTTTTACATACTCCGAAGATGTAAGTAAAAATCTAAGTTTTGAAAGCCAACATGCCAACCAAAAAAAATCACACTGCCTCAGGTCCATCCCAGTCACCTGCCTAGAGTGGGAAAGAATGTGATTTCATTAATGTTGGATATATGTAGAGCAAACCTATGTAGGAATCAACGCATGAATTGCAGATAGACCACTTTCCATCTGCCAAACAAAACTGAATAGCTTCTAAACTTAGCATTACTTTAGTAAAACCTTGAGTGCAAATGTCAGCGTAGGGATACACCCCATGCAATTACTGAGTACTTACTCTGCTATAATATAAAGGGGTATGTTGGACTACCCAAAGACTTACAATCAGTACCACATGGAAAGGGAGACAGAAAACAATTTGAAATAATGGAAAAAGAAAGACTCCCAAATTGTATTACATTTTAAGTTGGAAATGATAATTCCATTTCAAGAATATATACAGAAGTAGAATTTAGGATTCAGAACTAAGTTTGACTTAATAAAAATAATTTATAGACCTGAATTTTATGGGCTATCTAGGCAATGAAGAGAATGTTTACTAGAAATTGAAAAGTAGATCAGTTTAGATGCTGCACAGCCTGGGTTTACAAGGAGTTTGAATTTGACATTACCCACAGTAGAATACTTTTTTTTTTCGGCAGAAGAGCAGCATGATCAAATCTGTAACCAATGGTGGGAAAGTGAGAACTCAGGGGAGTTTGTAGATGAGATGCAGACATGGTGACTTGGTGGCTGGTAACGTTCTGTGTGCCAAGAACTAACTTAAGATAGTTTCTGGAGAAAGAAAATGTGGCGAATTGTTCATCTGTGTGTTATTATTTTGTCTGAATAGAGCTATATAGAGCCCCTGAGAAAACCCTCACCCCTGTTTCCCTGTAAATTACCTAAAGACTCTTTGCTAGAGATGCTTTTCCCCCCTTTGGCAGGATCTTATGTAGCCCAAGCTGACCTGAAACTCACTATAATCCAGTCTAGCTTCAAACTCCAGATCTTCCTTCCTCTGCTTCCTGGGTGTTAGCATTATATAGTTTGTTTTGCACAGTGATCACAGTGCATGTGTTTGCATGTGTGTGCATGAGCGTGCATGTATGTGTGTCTGTGTGTTACTTAATTGTATTTGGCACATGCTAAGCAATCAATCCACCAACTGATCTATATTGCATCACATTAGAGAATTTTTTTTGGTCTAAATTTGCCTTATTCCAGGCTTTTTGTTTGTTTTGTTTTGTGAGAAAGCATCTCTCTTTGTAACAGCCTAGGCTGACTTGGAACTCTCTCTGTAGACCAGGCTGGCGTTGAATTGACAGAGACCCATCTGCCTCTGCCTCTCAAGTACTCAGATTAAAGGTGTGTGCCACTACTGCCCAACTACCAGGATTTATTTTTAATACATATAGTCTGTGATACATCACCAAAATACACTATGACTTGGTTAAATTAGTTTGTGGAGAGAACCATTAAAGAAAGCTAGAAGAGACAAGAATATATAAATAAAATTAAGCCTCTTCTTCAGAATTCTGTGGAATTAGTTAATATTTACAATCATACCACAGAACCTAATGTGCTCTGATGACCCTTTAAGATGTCTGAGACCAGTCCAGGCACCTTTTCCACTATTGCCTAAGGACCTAGCTGGGGACATCCCAGTGGACACCTGGGAGCCCCTCTAGAGCCAAGTCTCTAAAATGGCTCCCTTAATTAAGATATCTTCTACCCTGCTCCCATATCTGCCTTTCCTCCATCTCAACCATCCCACTCCCCCAAACTCTCCCAATCCTCCCCTTCTCCCTTTTCTTTCCCCATCTCCCCTTCCCCTGACCTCACCCCCACCCCCATGCTCCCAACTTTTGCCTGGTGATCTCGTCTGCTTCCAATTTCCAGGAGGATCTATATATGTTTTTCTTTGGGTTCACCTTATTATTTAGCCTCTCTAGGATCGCAAACTATAGGCTCAATGTCCTTTGTTTATGGCTAGAATACGTTAATGAGTGAGTACATACCACATTCATATTTTTGGGTCTGGGTTATCTCATTCAGGATAGTGTTTTCTATTTCCATTCATTTGCAGGCAAAATTCAAGATGTCATTGTTTTTTACTGCTGAGTAGTACTCTAGTGTGTGTATATATATATATATATATATATATATATATATATATATATATATATATATATATATATATATATATATATATATATATATATATATTCCACACTTTCTTTATCCATTCTTCCATTGAGGGGCATCTAGGTTGTTTCCAGGTTCTGGCCTTGTCCCATAGTCACACTGATGAATATCTTGAATATCACTATAGAACCTTCATCTGGCAACTAATGGACCCAGTTGGTCCACCCACTGAGACAGTGTGACTGATCTAATGGGAGCTCACCAAAGCCAGCTGGACTGGGACTGAACGAGCATGTCATCAAACCAGACTCTCTGAATGTGGCTGACAATGGGGGCTGACTGAGAAGCCAATGATAATGGCACTGGGATTTTTCTCTACTGCATGTACTGGCTTTTTGGGATCTTAGTCTGTTTGGATGCACACCTTCCTAGGCCTGGATGGAGGGTGGAGGGCCTTGGACTTCCAACAGGGCAGGGTACCCTGCCCTCTCTTAGGACTGGTGGTGGAGGTGGGAGGGAGAGTGGGGGAGCAGGAGGGAAATGGGAGGAGGGGAGAAAGTGGAAATTTTGAATGGTATTATTTATAAAGCAATAAAAATTTTAAAACAAAAGACTGAGACTAGCTACTCTTTCAAACTTGGTTGTTTCCATCCTTTGACAAGGGTCTCTATTTGGTGTCATCCCAGGCACTGGTTCAGTCCTTCTCTTTCTAAAACATCTTAAGTACACCATATATGTGCATCATATTTGTTGACGGGTTTGAACTCAGCCCATGCTCCTGAAGAATCTATTTTTTGACTTTTCCAATAAGTCCAAAAGGTATTGATTATAAAATTAGCTAGACCTATAAAAGTTTGGCTTTGCAAATCTGAAGGAAATGGTGTTTGGAAGTATCATAAAAGGTGCAATTTCCAAATTAGTTTAGGATTTATAAGACACAGAGAAATTATTTTGTGTGTGCGTGCATCTTCATGTGTGTGCATGTTTATGGAGGCCAGTGAGAAATTTTAATAATTCCTCAGGAGCCATCCGCCTTGGTTCTATCACTTTTTCTCTATTTCTGTACTTGTGTGTCTATCTATCTATCTATCTATCTATCTATCTATCTATCTATCTATCTATCTATCTATGTATCTATCTATTATGTATGTGTGTATGTATATGTGTATGTATCTGTCTGATTATCCATCTGTCCATCTGTCAGTCCACCTATCCATCCATCCATTCATCTCCTGCCTACCTATCTATACCCACTCTTTAAAATGTTCCCTCAGTGCCTGTCCTTAGATACCAAATAGGCTGTGATAGTGACTACCACTATCACAACCGTTAAGCCTAAGGGATCTGCCTGTTTCCGCAGCTGCAGTGCTGGGATTACCAAACACCACCATGCCTGACATTTTTATGTGGGTTCTGGGGGGAACTAATGAAAGCAGTTTTCAGACTGAGCTACCTCGGCCCCTTAAATAATTTCCTGATACAAATAAAATATATTTTAAAAACTCCATCCTCTCTTCTTTTTTCCAGCTATGAGCACTTGCTCAGTTTCTCTCTGAGGCTCAGTATTTAACCTTCTAAAGTGAGGGTAATAGAGTCAAATTTATAAGGCTCTTTCAAGTTTTATATAAAAGAAAATGTCTGATTTGCAGTCTGCTTATCACTTTGTATACCAGAAAGTTCTTGAACTGTGAGTTAATAGTGGTGGAAGTGACTAGTCCAGCGTAATGAGTCTTTGACTTCCTTTCCTGACCGAAGTTCCCTGAAACACACCTCTTTTCAAATGTCTACGTGCAAGGGCAGGGCTCAAACTACTGTCAAAAGGCAGAGGCAGTTATGTCTGTTTGAAATGTTGGATAGAAAGTAAGACTATGCTTTCAGGTCATCACTGTCCCCAGGTTGGGTATTTATGATTCCACACAGAATCCCATGATACTCAGTCAGTTGCACATATGATAGAGCCCAGAATGCACAGAAAGGATTAAAGCTTTGTAGACAGGTTTTCCATGAAACTTTTCTAGATTCCATGCTGTTTCAGAGGGGTGATGAGTTCAGGTGGTGTCTGCAGTTTTCTACTGAGAATGAAGAATTCCACTTTTCACAGCAGTTTCCCTGACAGAGCACATCATTTGTGGAACACATCATTGCGTCCCACCAAAAGGAATAACATTGTCTCGTGGTGTTTTGGGAAAAACATTGTAGGCATTGACTAATACCACAGGGAGAGGATGTTGTCACTTTTGCTTGGTTTGAAAGCAAATCATGGCTATTTTGATGTGTCCAGTTACCAACAAATTCAGCATAACTAAGGAAAAGATCAATTTTCAAAGCACTCCTGATTGAGTCAATGAGGTATGACTGCAAAGGAAGTAATAAATTATGCTTTTCAGTGTTGCTTGAAGAGATCAGTTACCACTAGGGTGTGTGTGTGTGTGTGTGTGTGTGTGTGTGTGTGTGTGTGTGTGTGCATGTGTGTGCTTTATCCTTTACTGCTCTTACCACTTAATTTAATACTGTAAAAAGTTAAAAAAAAAACAGCTCCTGCACATTTGTGCGATGTTTTTGAAACATTGTTCTTCTTGATTCTAAGTTGTACACAAATGGCCATCTAGAAAGAAAAGGGTACTTTGTAGACAATAAACAGATATATGTAAATATTATACACTTCAGAGTTTTCACACAGGCATGGGATTCTCCATTTCTGCAGCATGACTGCAGGGATCTCATACTGTCAGCATCTCCTCTGAGGCTTGTTACTAGTGAAGCTGTCCTTTTATGAAGCCCTCATATTCATAAGGCGATGGCTCTGCTTGCTCTTGGCAGGCCCTATCCTCACTCTGTTAAACTGGAAGTCATTTATCTGAATCGAGGCCCACTATTGGAACAAGCTGAACAAGAACTCACAACGCACATAAAAGCTTTTGGAAGAGGCTTGGGATTGGCTCTGGGGGGTGGATAGAATTCAAATGCAAATGCATTTCATCAGAGGTTTGCCTTGGATGCCAAGTTTTGGGGCAAAAGAAGGACCAACTACTGATCATTTGCTCTTTCCTCCCCCCAAAAAACAGAAAGCAAACTGTACAGTCAATATTCCCTTTTCAAAATAATGCCATAAAAGGCCTGAAGAAAGCATTGTGATGCTTAGTCCATCGTTACAGAAGATACTACCTAGGATGCCATTTTACCATTTCACATTGGATTGGGCCTTTAAAAGTAAGGGGGGAGGAAAGTTATGGGGAAAAACATACAAAATTGAAAAGTAGCCATATGTAGAAGGTCAGAGAAACACATCAGTGAGTATAGCACTTGAGGGCAAGCTTGAGGACCCGAGTCTGTGTCCCCTACATTCACATAGAAGCCAGGCATGACAACATTCATCTCGAACCTCAGTACTGGGCCATGCAGGCAGGACACAAAGTCCTGGTGTTGCACTTGCTAGCTAGACAGTCTGTTGCCAGTGCTTAGGGTTGGGCCTATTCATTCTTGGTTTTACTTTGATTTTCAAGAAATTGAAATAAAGGCTCCTATAGATTTGTAAGTATCAAGGTAACTTTATTTATTTTTCTGTAGTTTTCTTTTATTAAAAGTACAGTTTTTCAAACAATATATTTTGACTATGATTTTCCCTCCCCCAAATCCTTACAGCAGGCCCTCCCTACTTCCCTCTTACCCTTTCTCTTTCTTGTTAGAAAATAAATAGGAATCTATAGGATAAGAAAATAAAATAAGACAACACAAAAACAAAATGTCAGAATAGGACAAAACAAATAGAAGAAAAGCAGGAAGGAAAATGGCAAAAAAACACATATAGTTGCAGAGACTCACATGTTCACAGATCCAAGAATCACATAAAAACACAAAAGCAGAAGCCATGATATATACACAACAGACCTGCAATGTTTAAAAAGGAAAGAAAGGAAAGAAAAGTAGGAAGAGAAGAAATAAGCTCTGATGAAACATTATGAGACAATGTATCTTCAAGGATACCACTGAATTCATTTTTGTGGTAGCCATATACTGCTGGATATGGCCCTCCCCTTAAGAATGATTTGTATCCCCAGTTAGACTCCATTGGAGAACATTAATTTTTCATTTTCAAGTTGCTATCAAATGGGGCTAGCTTCTGAGTTTACAGTGGGGCTTCTGTCTGCTTCCCCTCTCAGATCTGGTGCAGATCTTTACAAGCCTGTGTGGTGTAGGAGTTCCTTCTATTTGTGTGTTGCTTTCATTGGATAATGAATAAAGAAACTGCCTTGGCCTAGATGATAGGACAGAACTTAGGTAGGTGGAGTGGACAGAACTGAATGCTGGAAAGAAGGGCAGAGTGGCAGACACCATGGATCTCCTACCAGAGACAGACACTGGTTAGAATCTTGCCAGTAAGCCACAGTCATGTGGCAATACACAGATTAACAGAAATGGGTTAAATTGAGATGTAAGAATTAGCCAATAAGAAGTTAGAGCTAATGGGCCAGGCAGTTAAATGAATACAGTTTCTGTGTGATTATTTTGGGTGTAAACTAGTCGGGCGGCCGGGACAACAAGCAGCCTTCTCCTCCTGTTACACCTGTGTGTGCTGCAACAGCCTCTGTGAGTTAATATGTACGTCAGTCTTGTTGTGTTTAGAAAGCTTTGTTTCCTAGGTGTCCTCCATCTCCCACTGGCTCTGACAATCCTTCTGCCTCCTTCTGCAGAGTTTTCAAAGCCCTGAGAGGAAGGATTTATAGGAACATCTGATTTAGAATTTAGTGTTTCAAGGCCTTTCACTCTCTGTATATTATCTGGCTCCATGTCTCTCTATTTTTTTGTTCCCATTAGCTGCAAAAGGAAGCTTCACTGATGATGACTGAGCAAGGCACTGATCTATGAGTATAGCAGAATGTTGTTCAAAGTCATTTTAATGTTAAATTTCTTTAACTTTAATTCTGTTGGCTCAAAATCCGTGTGTGTGTGTGTGTGTGTGTGTGTGTGTGTGTGTGTATAGCACAGGGAGGTTAATATCTTTGAAATATAACATTGTTATTTATGTTCTGGTTTTTATAGAACATCACTTATTGAGGACTAAATGCCCTAGTGTCTAGTGTGCTAAACATAAGAATAATGATAAAATAGACACAAAAACAGCCAGATGGTAATGGCACATACCTTTATTCTTAGCACTTGGGAGGCAGAGGCAGATATCTTAGTTTGAAGCCAGCCTATTCTATAGAGTGAGTTCCAAGAAAGCTAGAGCCACTTAGAAAAATGCTGTGTTGAAACAACAACAATAACAAAAACAAGCTGAGTGGTAGTGAACCATGCCTTTAATCCCAGCACTTGGGAGGCAGAGGTAGGCAGATTGTCAGCCTGGTCTACAAAGCAAGTTCCAAGACAGCCATCACTGTTACACAGGAAACCCAGTCTTGAAAAATAATAACAACAACAAAACCCAAACAAATAAACAAAAATCACAAAAATATTTACATATGTGAACTAACCTCATTCTATTCAATTAAAATATCTCCAAATCTGAATTAATTTTTAATTTTCCTAGTTCTATATATTTCTGTTGATATATTTATAAATTAGTATATTTTCAGATATGTGAGTACTGATTTTTTATTTGTATTCTAATAAATAAAGCTTGTCTGAAGATCAGAATGCAAAGTTATACTGCTAGAGGCTAGGGAGTAGTGGCACACACCTTTAATCCCAGGACTCTGGAGACAGAGTCAGAAGAATCTCTGTGAATTTAAGGCTATCCTGGACTACAAAAAAATCAATCCAGAAACAGATCCAGGTGGTGGTGGTTCACACCATTAATCCCATTAATTAAATTAATTAATTAATTAAAAGTGTGTTTGGGGATCGCACACTTTTAATCCAACATTATGAAGGTGGAGACAGGAGTGATATGGATAGACAGAGAGAGGAATATAAAGAGGAAGAGAAAGGAACTCACTGAAGTCTTCAGACTGACAATTCATGGAAATAGGATCTCTTGCCCTTTAGGTCTAAAGATTTGGTATGATAAAAGGTCTCTCTAGTGCTTGACTGCTTTGCTTTTCTGATCTTCAGTTTGAACTCCAATATCTGTTTCTGAGTTTTTATTATTCATGTTACATATGTGTGTCAGTATATTTTATCAGATTTGCTATTTCTTTGTTCTCTGTGATTTGTGCCCATCTCTTACTTGCTCCCCTTCTGTCCCACCATAATTCCAGGTTATATACATGGATGACAGATAGATAGATAGACAGATAGATAGATAGATAGATAGATAGATAGATAGACAGATAGATAGATAGACAGATAGATAGATGATAGACAGATAGATAGATAGGTAGATAGATAGATAGATAGATAGATAGATAGATAGATAGTTGTCATTGGTATAGCTGTCAATTACATTTACCTTACTTTTTTCTATTCTTATTTGTTATGCTATATACAATTGAAACATGTAAAATAACCAAACTTTGTTGCTCTTGGTGTCTGACATAAGAATCTTACAATTCATGTATCAGCAACAGATGTCAAAATCTATTATCAAGAGATAAATTCTAGATACAAAGTTGAACTTTGAAGGCTCAACTAGTGGTATAATAGTATTTTTTGATATGAAAATGTAATTACATCATTTCTCATCCCTCCTCTTCCTCCAAATGCTCCTCTATACCTCACCTTTCTATCTTTCAAATTCTTGGCATCTTTTTGGTTGTTATGTAAACACAAGGAATAGTCTTCTCCCGGAATAAGCATGCCAACTGGTTGTTCAATAGCAAATGATTAATCATGAAAACACATACATATGGGTAACATAGAGACTGAACAGATTGTATTTGTAAAGTTCAGAATATATGTGTTTATAAAATAATACTTTAAAATTTCCCTATATTTAATAACTTGCTGCTGTATCATACAACTACGGTCAATGATGTCACAAGTTTATTTATGTGCATGTAACAAATATACATTTGCATATACTTGTGTATGTATGTATATGTTCATATAAATTTATGAATAAGATTTAAATGAACATTCACTTTCAAAAAAAAGAATTCAGGAACACAAGTATTTTGAAAACCTTCAGAGAAATAACACTTGCATAAGCATGTATTCTTCTAATTATGAGCTGAAATACTAAGTAGTGTTTGAGTTGGAAGATGGTGGGGAAGGGACAGAAAACACTTTCTAATATCTCCAAAAATTCTTAAACAAAATATGAGCTGTATGGCATGGGGAAAAAATTAGATGACATAAACAAGTTAGGGAGGAACACAGAAAAGAGTAGATAGGCAAGACATAACATCCAAAACCACTGAAATTTAGATTTTTTAAAATAAATGGCACAGAGTTTTGTTTTAGGTGCTGGAGCTAAAGCATAGGAAATAGGGAAAATCAGCCTCAGTGTGGAGCTTTTGATAAAAGTGTGCCCAAGTGAACTCCATATATATAACCCAACACTATAAAATATCATATGTAAGATGATCACAAAAGAGGTTTGTGTTCACACAAGCAGTCACTTGAGAAGTGTTGGGGCACAGTTAAGAAGCTCATGGATTTTGTGTTTGGAAATTATTTCCAGAAAGAACTTGGACACAAATATTTGGCTAGGGGAAAGAGCCCTACATTTTTATATTTCCATGTAACTACATCTTTTATCTACTGCCTAAGCAGCAGGCGTGTTAAAATCAGTATAGGCTCAGGGAATTGCAACTTGAGTGTAGAGCAGAGGACAAAATTCCATATCGACGTGTGGGTCACAATATAAAAATGGTATGCATTTGAGAACAATGGTCTGAGCTCTGGAAAGGGAACTGAGACCAGCTATGTGCAAACATGAGCTAGGTGGTTGGCATAGAAACCAGGATGGTCAGGGCACTCATGATCATTCAGGCCAAATAGGTCTCTGATGCATTTGCCTTGTCCTACTAGGGGAAATGGTTTAGTCTCATGCTTTTGATGACCTCAGAGAACCAGATACATATATGGATATGCAGCCTTTTCTAGGACATTCATGACGTCTATGGACAAACCGGAAGTGTGTCACTGGGTAGACTTTGAGGGTTCAGCAGTCCAAGCCCAGTGGTTCTGTCTTCCTTCTGCCTGTGGATCTGGATATAGTGCTACCTCTATAGCACTGTGTCTGCTTGCATACAGACATACTCTCCACCATGAAGATAATGGACTAAACCTTTAAAACTGTAAGGAAGCCCCAATTAATTGTTTTCTAAGAGTGGCTGTGGTCATGGTGCATCTTCATGTCAATATAACGCTAAGACACCTCCTTTGGCAGTCCCTTTCTTCACTTTTCACATAGTGACTATTGTTCATTACCTAGAGTGGTGTCACAATTAGGGAGGTGCTCTGGGCATCTAAAGAGTGGGCTAAGAATTATTGTCACACATCTTCTAGTCCACAAAAGCATCTTTTTTTATTAAAAAGACATATGATTTACAATTTCATAATTCCTTTCTTTATGTCTTCCAGGTACAACTTGAGTATTTTTAAATATAGATTTTATTTATTCTTTAAGAGTTTCTTACATGTATATAACATAGTTTGATCCTATTCACCCCTGATTCTATCCCTACCAATTTTTCAAGAACCACCTTTCAGAGTCCCCCTCCATCTTCATGTTCTCTTTTGTTGTTATTGTTGTTTATAACTCACTAAGTCCAATTAATGCTCCTTAGGCTGTAGTATGGACTGATAAGACCATCCTCCTTCCATGTAGGCATGCTGATAGGCTTGATAATGTTGAAGTCTTATACAGCCAACCACTGCTGCTATGAGACTGTGAGTGTAACCAAAAACATGGTGGTTGAGAAAAAGTGCCAGGAGAGATCTTCCAGGCAAAAGCATCATTCACCAGAAAGTAGAGGATGTGTAACAGGCATCCAATAAAATCTACAAATGATGCTAAATGTTCTCCAAGGGCAAAAATAGCCATCCCCTTAAATGACTGGTATAAACAATCAGAATTAATTGCTCTTAGTTGGCAAATAATAAATCATTTTGATGAGCTTCTGAATTAATTATTTCAATTATACTTATTTATTAATTTATTGTAATATTAACTTTCATTCTCCAAAATAATAGCTTGAAATTAAAATTCAACACATGAATTTAATTAAAAATTTGGCAATTAAAATGTATTGAATAATATAGAGGAATTCCTACGTTTGCTAAGTAGTGAAACCATACACAATTCTGACAAAGATGTCTCTCAGGGAATTGCTAAAGTTAATGAATATATAATGACTAATTCAAGATGGCAGACAGTGTCTATGAAGGAGGTAGTTATGTCTTTTTCCTTATTAGAGACACAGAATCATCTTCACATTTGTCAAGCTCTCTTTTTCTTCTATTTCTACACTGTGCTATAGAGAAGTTCCATTGGGAAATTATAGCATGAGTTCTTAAATATACTTGTGTTTTCCAGGGATTTATATATAGTACCTTCTAACAAATATTCAATCAATGTTATTTAAATTAGTAAGATGAACATTATTTATCCAGAATCTAATTTTCTTTTTATGTAACATCAACATCCATAATCTTTCAACTACTTTACAATGCTGTCATCATTAACTAAAGTCTCTACTCAGAAAAATTCTACACTTTTGGCTCCAGGAATCAAAGAGGTACAAACCTCTGTCTGCAGTCCAGATAGTATTGGATGAATTCTCCAAGAAGTTGTTATTTAGAGTTTGGCAGCAACTTTTATGAAATGGGGAGTCACAGTTGGCATTCCTCTCAGCATTTTTCTGCTTAATAGATAGTCTCATAATGATCACAGGACACAGTCTGAGCAGCAATATTAAGGACCCATCTTGCCTCAAAAGGCTTTCACAATAATAATTGACTGACAAGCTGTTTCCTTGGATATTCAGGTCAATAAATAGTAAATGGGACTTTACTCTATATAATACATTTGGCTAGGCACAGAAAGAGAGTGATGGTGTAACATTACTGAACATCAACACAGAGAAGCATGTAAATAACATTAAGTGAAGAGGAGTCTAGTTAGAGTTGTGAGACAGGTACTTGTATGAACTTTGGGGGACAGAATAGGAAATTAAAGACAAGTTGAAGAATTAAGAAAGGTGTGTAAAGAAAGAGCTAATGTTGGGTTTTAGGCACTGAAGGTTGATTGGACTTGGCAAACAAGGAATTTAAGATGCAATACAAGTAAATTTATATAAATTCAGCAACACAGATCTTACTTAAGTTATGAAAAAATATTATTTAATCCTAGAATGTGGAAGACAGAGGCAGACAGATTTATGTGAGTTCAAGGCCACCATGGGCTACATGATATAGAATCAGTCTAAAAGAGAAATAGAGCCAGGCAGTGGTGACTCACACCTTTAATCCCAATCTGAGGTAGGTAAAGGCAGGAAATAATATGGCTGGAAAGAGAAAAGAATATAAGCTGGAAAGAGGTAGGAGCTCAATATTCAGTCTGAGGTTTTGTAGAGATGGCATTCAGTCTGAGGATATGTGAAAAATAGGATGCCCCTTTCAGTCTGAGGATTTCAGAGGGAAAAGCTAGTAGTTCGCTGCTCTGATTCTCTGATCTTTCATCATTTACCCTATAACTGACTCCAGATTTTTATAATTAAGACATATTAGAATTCTAGCAACAATAGACAGTAGACACTTATATATATGTTGTAAATGTGACGAGGTTCCTACATGCAGTGACATAAATTTGGTTCTGTTCTCATGGATTGTGTGGCTTAACAGACATTATACTTATAGTCCTGACCAGTTCTCCCCATATCTTTATGGGAAGTGCCACTTTTTCATTTTTCTAAAACTTGACACTGAGACTATACAGGCCAATCTTATACTCAGTTTCCATTGGAACCTTGTCAACTTACCTTCAAAGTCCATCCATTTATTTTCTTTTAATGACTGTTGGTTCTTGAATTTGAGCAATGATGATGTGTCCTAAGACAGAGAAGATTTTTCTTAACTTGAAAAACAATGAAAAGTGCCTTAAATTTTTAAACAGAAAGATGTTTGAGACATGGTATTTTCATAGTTGTATAGAAAGTAGAGGAAAGCAAGAGAGCCTGTATGTCAAGGACTTAGAAGACCATTATTTCTGTCTATCAGTCATTTGTCATGTCTTGTAACATGAAAGTTTGCTTGTTGGGGTTTCTGTCCTGCCCAGGACCCACAGCCATTTAGACCCAAAGAATATCACACAGAGAGTCTATATTAATGATAAACTGATTGGCCCATTAGCTCAGGCTTCTTATTAGCTCTTGTAGCTTATATTAACCCATTATTCTTATCTATGTTAGCCACATGGCTCAGTACCTTTTTCAGCGAGTCAGGTCACATCCTGCTTCTTCGGTAGTCTGGGCAGGATTGCGGAGGAATGGGTTTCCTCCTTCCCAAAAATATTTCTTAATTCACTAATTAAGCACATTATATTCTTAGTAACACTAAATTCCCAGGATGGGGAAGGGGAAAGACTTCCCCCCTGTTAAGGAAACTCTCTAGAAATAAGAATGTACTTCCATAGCCAATATGAGGTCCTTTTATCTCACCTAGTTTCTTCTAATCATATTGTAACTAATCTCTGCTCATTTATACTACTTTTATAGCCTAAACATAGCAATTGTTTAAAAATGTGAACAAGGTCATGCAATTTGTCTGCTCAAAATTCTGAAGTTATAGAACCATGAGTAGAGTGAGATTCCATAATCTGTCTTCTACTATTATTTAGCTAATATAATATTTAATTACTATTTGAGAAGTTCATACATGTACTGCTACTTATCCCTCCTCCTAGATCCATATCTTCTAACTTCATAACCTCTTGGAAAAAGCATACTAAGCCCATTCTATGCTCTTCATATGCTTGTGAGATTATGTTGTCCTACATGGGGCCAAATCTCTAAAGAAAACTGTCTCCCCTTCCCCTAACAGCCATTAACTATTAAAACCTCTTCACCTAGAGATAGGGTTACTGTAAGGCCTTCCTTTTGCTATGCTAGAAGGTTGCTTGGCTTAATATTGTGCCTTGTGCAAGCAGTCATAGCAGCTATGAGTTCATGAGAGCAATAGTCCTGTCATGTATGGAATAAACTGTTTCACCCTGGTCGTATTTAACTTCTGACTCTTAGCAACATTTGCCCCCCCTTTCCACAAAGTTTCCTAAGCCTTGGAGTAGAGGATGTGTAATAGAAATGTCCTATTTATGGCCGAACAGTCCACAGTTGCTTATTGTCTGCATTTTTACCAGCTGTGACTTTCTGCATTGACCACTTTTGGCTTCACAGAACTTTTCTGATGAAAGTTGTTTCATGAATATATGGGTATAGAAATACAAATTTAAAATATGTTTTATACTATGTCCACTTTACAGGGTAAATAAGTAGGTTCAATCTTAGGGCCTAGGGGCTCACCTGAAATGGGATCTTGGCCATATTTATAGTACCAGACATGCATTTCTTCCTCTGGAACAGATCTTAAATCTATTCAGAAAGCAGTTGGTTACCTCTATAATATTCATTGGACCAATGATCACATTTTGCCTTTCAAGTTGTTACTGAAGCCACAAGCTACAAGGACTTATAACTTGCTAAGACTGATAATATTTCTCCTCTAGAAGTAAAGCAGCACTTTTCTGTGCTATGAAAGCGAGCAGTACCTTCTACTACTGTTGTCTACCACTCAACCCATTTACTTTTCTCCTGGAAGTTGATCTTCAAATGTTCCAACTTCCTATCCTCTTGGGAAAAGCATACTAAGCCCATTCTGTGCTCTTCATATACTTATGGGGTGTGGTATCACCCACTGGATTATGTTGTCCTACATGAGGCCACATCTCTACACATTAGTGTTGACTGTTTCCACTACTAATTTTTCTTAATATCTAAAATTTCCAACCATCTTATAGAATTTACCTTTTCTACTATTTACACTGTAAACATCTACTTATAGGCAACACAATGATGTCAGTAAAAAGTTTGAAAGGGGGTTAAATAACAGTCTTAACTAGGATTGATGAAGAGAATTCTAGGAAAACATCCACTTTAAATAAAATATACAATACTATGTCTATTTTTAAAAAAATATTTTATTGGAATGTTTGTATGTATACTTTGTGCATGTCTAATTCCACCAAAAGCCAGAAGGCATCATATGTCTTAAAACTGGAATTACAGATGGTTGTGTGACATCATTTGGGTGCTGGAAATTAAACCCAGTTTCTCTGCATGAGCAAGACATGCTCAAAACCATTCTTATTTACTGAGATACAAGTGAATGTAGAATAATCTTTGGCTCTCATACTATAGGACAAACAATTTTCTAGATAGGCAGAGTCTCAAACACCCAACATTGTTGTATGATTAAGCCTATACTAACTCAATTTATATCTGATTCACTGTGTTGCATCCTCCTTTATTACTTAGTGAAGAAGTACCTTGGCTCATAAATAAACAGTTGTTTGACTTTTTGTACTAGTGATTCTTCACCTCTGTCAATATTTATTCATTATAACTTGCATCAGAGTTGACCTAATTAATGTACTGCACTGAAATTATTATGAAAAGTCATAGAAGGTTCCTTCTTTTCCAACATCTTCTCCCTGTCAACATTCTATAGTCTTAAAATTTTACCGGGAGGATAGCCAGTCCTTTTATCACTTTCTATTAAGAATTGTAAATATGCCTTATAAAAGTAGTATAGTAATATTTTAAAGTAAATAGTTTATTAAATATGTATAAACACGGCCAGAGAGATGAATCAGCAGTTAGGAACACTGTTCATCAAACATGTGGACCTGAGTTTGGATCCCAGCATTCACATTAGGTAGTGCAAGAATATTTGTAACTCCAGCTTCAAGGGACCCAACACCCTCTTCTGGCCTTTACAGGAACTCACACACATGCTAGGCTATACTCACACAAACACAAACACAAGCACAATACACTAATGCACATAACTCGAAAGTAAAAACCTTTTACATTTATTTTCAGTCAGATTTGAGTAAGAAAGCCTAATCAACTGGAGAAGGTAAGATGAACAGGAAATAAACCATAGGGTAAATGGGGGAAAGATTGACCTTCAAGGAGTATCAAAATAAACTCTGTGTGTGTCTGATATAAAGTAGGACTAAAATGTCAAAGAGGTCAAGTGAGGGGAAAAGGTCTCCCACGAGGGCAATTAGGGATTGTAGCAATTTTGCAGATAATTCTCATCGACTGCGCAATTTGACTTGGGTCCAGTCTTGACCAAGGCCTGGCATTCAAAGGTCATTACAGCATAATTGACAGAACACTGGAAACCCAAACTTTGTCCTCAGCTTCACCCCAATCCATTTCTGTCACCTCAGATTGTGAACTTTATCTCTTTAACAGAGAAATTTGCTTTCCAAATCTTATGACCAAATGCCACAACTAACCAAGGGAGTTCTATAAGAAACCCAGAAGATTCAGAAAGCATGTCTTAAAGGAGATGGAGGAGTGTGAGAATGATTAAATGGCTGTTTTATGTTACACTTACCCTCTCCTCAACTCAGTATATTTTTTTATTATATTTCAAACATGTACAAATAGAAATAACAAAGAATAATTTGATATATTAATCAGCTATAATAATTATCTATATATTATAAAATTAAGTTATCAGTATAAAATTAAATGTTTTTAATAGCATCCCTTTGGCACTTGCCCCATTTTGGTTACAGATTTTACAGCTTTATACAGTTAAATTGATATAACAAAATGCAAGCATTGAAAACATTCAATTTTTATGTGACCAAATTATGCAGACAGGCCAAGAGTATAACTTTAGAAAATTTCCTTCATCCAACAAGTCTACTTTTGTCTGTTACAGTTAGATCTTCCAGAAATCCATAAGGTTATTTATTTATTTATTTATTTTTCATTCTTTTTTTTTAATCTTTTTTTTATTACAGGAAAATTTTACATTTACTCCCCTTGTTCCCAGCCCTCCCGCTCTGCCCCCTACCCCACCGCCCTCCCCCTGCTTCCTTAAGATGG